>VWZI01012593.1:232950-652898 GCA_013396835.1 Psilopogon haemacephalus
TTTTCTCTAGGTTTGCAATTTATTTACATTCGAGCACAGGAAATGTTCTGTCAACATCATTTGATCATTTCCTATAATTAGAAAGAAACTTTTCGCACTGGAAGAAAGACAGATGAGAAGTTGAAAAATGAAAGATGCCATTTCAGGCCCTGAAATCGTAGGATTTTGATGATGAGAAGGGGGGTTGGAAGAGGTCTTGGCATTTAAGCCTTTAGTTCAGGGCCTGATCAGTTCATTCAGGTCTTGAAAATTCCAGAGGTGGAGGTAGCATCTGGGCAGCTTGTCCACCTCTCAACTACCCATCTCCTTACATCCAGGCTGAACGTCTCGTTTCAGCTCTTCTTGCCCTGTGCAGAGAGAGACTCCATCCTCTATGCTACATATGCATGAATGTCAGAACAGAAGTTCTTCTGGATCTTTCCACATGCATGCATGCTTGTACATTCATGTCTACATGCAGCAGAACCCAGCACATGAGCATGCAGGCTCTAGAACACTATATCTAAGTTTATGGTAGGAAATATTGTTCCGAGCAACAGTGAGAGGCTCAAGCTGACTGTGTCATGGAGATGAAAGAGGAAGGTGCTTTTCTATAGGGTTTTTTTCCCAAACTCTGTACCTAATATCTAAACATAAATACAGATCACTATCTATAAAAAAATATATTATTTATAATACAGGCTGAGAATTGACCTTATATGAGGATGAAAACTGTGGTCCTGCATTTGCTTAAAAGACAGCAAAAAGATCAATCTTTAAAGCAGTGGGATCGAATTATCAATAAAACTGCCATTGACATTTTCAGAGAGACTGGAGAAAGGAGGAGAGTGGGACTGGAATGACAGAGGTAGGAGCTGGAAAAAAACCTCTGGAGATCACCCAGTCCACCCCTGTGCTAAAGCAGGATCACCCATAGCCACTTGCCCAGGATAACAATGGCCAGGGGACACTTGGAATCCCTCCAGAGAAGGAAACTCCACAACCTCTCGAGGCAGCCTGCTCCAGGGCTCCAGCACCCTCACAGCAAAGGTTTGCCTCAATTGAGCCTGAATCAAACACCAGACATGACTGCACTTTTCCAGCACCCCATCTCTCCACATAACATTTTGTCAGACCTCATAAAATTAGAGCTTTAGGAGATGTTGGACTGAAGGGACTAAATAAAAGGGGCAGAGGTACACTGCATTTACATAATGGAAAGTTCAAGAATTTGGTCAGCTAAATTGGATTGAATTAATGCCAGAGCACAAACTAAATCTGACCAGCTGCAGCACAAAGCTCCTATAGAGCCCAGCAAGAAAAGCTGAGCTTTTGATAAAAAAACCCAATATACCTGGATAAAGAGAGGATGTCAGAACTGGAGAAAATAAGGAATGAGCTTGGGCGAGCAACGTGGCTGCCTTCATCTAGCAAGGGCTCGTCTGATGCAGGGGAGCTTTAGGATTGCTGATCCCACAGAAAAGAGCAGAAAGGGAAAGAAAGAGGGAATAAAATTACTCCTAAATCCTGAAAATGGAAAAGCATAACTCTAAACTGAAAGAGTTTCTTCTCTAATGTATGTATACTGCTAGAAAAATGCGTTGCTCTGATGTTTGTGGGGGAAGGAGTGAGGTAAGGGAAGAAAAACTGTTTGGTGTGGTGTGCGTGCAGCTTTTTCTGGCCAAAAATAACGTGAGAAAAACGAGTGAAGAGACCAAGCGGGTGTAAAAAGTCAAAAGGAAAGAAAAATGAGTAAAAAGTAGAAAAAAAAAGGGGACTCCTACTTCTGCAAAGCATAGTCCAAAACACTGCACTAAAATGCTATAGCTGCAGGATCTGAGGCTTTTATCCAAACAGGGACATTTCCAGACCAACGGCTCATTTTTGACATCTGTGGGACAATAATCATTATGAGTGCACATATCCCTCTGGTTTTCATGGATATTGGGAGTGATCTGGGGGAAGACAAACTTCTTTCTTCTCCTCGTAGGCAAAAAGAAAAAAGCATTTTATAGGATAGAATCATAGAATCAGTCGGGGTTGGAAGGGACCACAAGGATAATCTCCTTCCAACACCACTGCCATGGGCAGGGACACCCTACCCTACAACAGGCTGCCCACAGCCTCAGCCAGCCTGGCTGCAAACACCTTCAGCAATGTGGCCCCAACCACCTTCCCGGGCAACCCACTCCAACCTCTCACCACTCTCATGCTGAAGAATTTCCTCCTCACATCCAATCTGAATCTCCCCACCTCCAGCTTTGCTCCACTCACCACCTGAGAGCGTAAAAAGTCCCTCCCCAGCTTTTTTGTAGCTCCCTTCAGATACTGCAAGGCCACAATAAGGTCACCTGAGACCCTCCTCCAGACTGAATAGTTGCAACTCTTTCAGTCTGTCCTCACAGCAGAGGTGCTCCAGCCCTCTGATCATCCTCATGTGTTTTGTTAGTGGGTCCAAAATACCAATGCTCAACCCAAATGACTATATAAACTGAAAATCCAAATACATAAACCCCCAAATCCTGTCATATTGTAGAGAAACCTTAAATAGCACATTGTCCTATGGGAAACTCAAACTGTGTTTCATGCCAGCTAAGACAACCAGCTCAAGAAGAATCTGAACAGCTATGATAGAAGTGACTTTTCTCCTGAGAGCAGTGGATGTAGGACTTCTGCTTTACAGTGTTTCCCTCTGGGCTCCATACTCCAAGTGAAGTTTTCCACCTATCTGTCATTTGCTTTGTCAATTGAGACAGAGGGATGGCATTTGTGGCTTTGTGCATGGCAGCCCTGGGGAACTGTGCTGTATCAAAGGGTGTAGGATGAAGCCTGGGGAGATCTTTCCTGCTGGGAACTCACATTGCTTCATTCATCCATATGCTCCCACCTTGGATGTGACAGCTAATCACCAGCCCAAGCCTTGGGGCATGGTGGCCAGCTCTGCACACCAAGGACTTACACCCTCCACTAAATCTTTCACAAACAGGAGGCTGAGGCAATCAACCTATGTTTGCTGACACCAGAGAGTTGATATCTACACAAAGCTCACCCTCACCTGACTGTTCTCAGACAAATACACAAATGTCACAGGGGAATCTGGATGTCTGAAGACATGCAACTTTGTTTTCACCTTATTGGACTCCAAGAGGGTAATGAGGCACTGGAACAGGCTGCCCAGAGAAGTTGGGAAGGCTTCAAATCTGGAGGTGTTCAGAGCCTGGTTGGATGGGCCCTTGAGGAACCTGGTCTAGGAGGAGATGCGTGTGCCCCTGGTAGGGAGGTTGGAGCTGGATGATCCTTTCTATACCTCTCAAGGTTTCAAAGGAGCCATTTCATTCTAGGCTGGGCAAAGGAGAAATTGGTCATTTGCCTAGAGCCAAACTCTCTTTGGGAGACCTTAGTGCTCTCTATATATACCTGAAAGGAGGTTGTAGCCAGGTGGGGGTTGGTCTCTTCTCCCACATACTCAGTGACAAAACAAGAGGACACAACTTCAAGTTGCACAAGGGGAGGTTTAAGCTGGATGTTAGAAAGAAGTTCTTCACAGAAAGAGTGATTGGCCATTGGAATGGGCTGACCAGGGAGGTGGTGGAGTCACCATCCCTGGAAGTGTTTAGAAGGAGACTGAATGAGGCACTTAGTGCCACCTTTTAGTTGATTAGACTGTGTTAGGTAACAGGTTAGACTGATAATCTAGAAGGTCTTTTCCAACCTGGTTTATTCTGTGATTCTCTCTGTAATTCTCTTCTGCTCTTCCCAATACTGGTGGTAGTCCAGAATGAAATGCTAGTGAGGTGCCACAACCAAGCAATACTTCTTGTCGCACATGAGTGTTTGCTATACACCAGTATTTACAAAGCACTCCACGTGATGAATATGTTAAAAGACCAAAAATATCCTTTCCCAAAACACACAAACTCCCCCAAGACCTTTCCTGTGCATAGACCTCATTCAAAGTGGAATCAGAATATCTGATCTCTGTCATACCTTAAGGCCTTCCAGTTTGCCACTGATGACTGGGTAAACTGGCAGAGCACACAAATGCAATCTGTGGTGTCCCTCAGCTCTACGCAGGGATTTAAGTCTTAATTGAACAAGTCAACTGGGACAAAAAAAAATAAAAAATCCCAACACATGAAGCAGCCTACTCATCAGCCTAACTGCACTCAAATAATTAAGCTATCTGCTTGACACAAACCAAACAGAAAGCACGTGCCTGCTGGCAGATGTATTGGTTCAGCTGGATAGTATTGTACATTTTACATCTTTAGGATTTTTCTCCACTTGCAAAAAAAAAAAAACACCTTTTAAATTTTATAATGTTGCTCACAAACCTGCAGCTGTATTGCTTACTACAACGTTCCACTGAAAAGAAAGCACTGTCATTGTTGACTGTGGGTGAGCAGTAGCTTGAGAGCAGCCTTGAGGAGAAGGACTTGAGAGTGCCGTTGAGTTAAAACTCAACTTGAGCCAGCAATGTGTGCTTGCATCCCATAAGGCAACTGTGTCCTGGGCTGCACCAAAAGCAGTGCGATCAGCAGCACGAGGGAGGGGATTCTCCCCCTCTGCTCTGGTGAGACGCCACCTAGAGTACTGTGTCCAGCTCTGGGGCCCCGAAGGACACTGAACTGTTGGCTTCCAGGTGAAACCATGAAGATGATCAGAGAGCTGGAGCACCTACCCTACGGGGACAGGCTGGGAGAGTTGAGGCTGTTCAGCTTGGACAAGAGAAGGATCTGGAGAGGCCTCAGAGCAGCCTTCTAGTACCTGAAAAGGAGGTTATGAAAAAGCTGTGGGGGGACTTTTGACAAGGGTTTGCTGTGATGTGACAAGGGACAATGGCTTTAGGATGGAAGAGGGGAGATATAAACTGGAGATTAGGAAGAAATTCTTTCCAGTGAGGGTGATCAGACACTGGAACAGGTTACCCAGTGAGACTGTGGGTGCCCCCTCTCTGACAGTGTTCAAAGCCAGGTTGCACATGGCATTGAGCAACTTGATCTAGTGGAAAGTGTCCCCACCCGTGGTAGGGTTACTGGAACTAGATGACCTTTAAGGGTCCCTTCCAACCCAAACCATTCTGTGATTCTATGATTTACAAATAAAATCCAAAGAAATTAAAAGCCATGCAGAAGGTTACTCATGAGCTGCATGGCACAAACAAAGGTTGAGCCCAAGTATCCCTCTGGAGTCCCCCACTCTGTGGGATTTTTTTTCTCCCTTAAAGTCTTTTTACTATGTTTTATCTCTGCAGACAGTGGTGTGAAGCACTTTTTGATTTATTCATGCAGGAAGAGAAGTGAGTTTGTTTCTTTCTTCCCTGCCATAAAGCTGCTATTCTGCTGGAAAGCAGATTTAAGCAGGGCTCCATGGCAAGAGTTTAAGGGTTACTTTAAACTGGGACACAAAACTACCACTTTCTGACATCATTTCATGGTGTGTTCAGGGAAGTATTCAAGCGTGACATTGTATCATTAGGTGTAATACAGCCATTGCAGAGGCACTGATTACTGCAATGAGAACTCATTTTCTTTACCACTGTATGTGATAAGGCATGAATAAAACCCAGGCCAGGAGCACTGCTGTAGAAAGGTGAGCTACCTACAGCAGGGGGAAAAAAAATAGAAGTGCTTTTTGTAGAGTGGAAAGAATAAAATCCTCTACATCAAATTTGGAGGTTCAAGGGTGCTGAGCACATCTGAAACTAAGATTTGTCCATTCTTTAAGTGTTTCTCATCCTGCAGTCCCATCTGTACCATACCCAAAGATAAAGAGAGGTACCAGCCCTGATTAAACTCAATAAATAGTGGCAGAAACAACAGTACTAGGATAAAGGCACATGTAGTCTTTCCAGAGACTCCTTTTTAGAGTGACAAGCAAAAAATCCCTTTTCACCTTGACCTGGTCCAAATATGCTTTTATGTGACCTCTCTCCATGGTTAATTCCATACAAGACAGTTAATCCTAGATTTAATTAGTTTCTTTGGTAAATTTAGAGCATGCAACAAAACTAAGCCCAGCTGGTGTCACAAGATCTCATAGGATGTTAGGCACTGGAAGGGACCCAAGGAGTTCATCGAGTCCAACCACCCTGCCAGAGCAGGGCCAGACAATCTAGCTCAGGTCACACAGGAACACATCCAGACAGGCCTTGAAAGTCTCCAGAGAAGGAGACTCCACAACCTCTCTGGGGAGACTGTTTCAGTCCTCTGTGAGCCTTACAGTAAAGAAGTTCCCTCTTGTGTTGAGGTGGAACCTCCTGTGCTGGAACTTACACCACTTGCTTCTTGTCCTATGACAAGGAGCAAGCGAACAGAGCCTTTTCCCCACTCCTGATCAGACTTCAGATACTTATAAACATTGTTTAAATCCCCTCTCAGTCTTCTCTTCTCCAGACTAAGCAGCTCCAGGTACCTCAGCCTCTCCTTATAAGTCATGCCCTCCAGACCCCTAATCATCCTTGTAGCCCTCTGCTGGGCCCTCTCCAGCAGATCCCTGTCCCTCTTAAACTGGGGAGCCCAAAACAAAACACAGTGTCCGTCAAGTCACTTCTCTGCCCAGCTCCTGTGTCCCATTTGCAACCAGACAAATAAGACTTTGCAAAGCTGCACCAAGCAACATCTAGATAACTCCAGAAATTTTGGGCTGGTCTTAGTCTCCAGGCTCCCCTGAAGCACAAGAACAATAACATGAGGATATATTAATACAGTTCCTCTAATGGGCTCTTCTAGCACCATGATAGTAAAAGAGAACCTATGATGGATAACTCTACACAGCCAAGCTCCTCAGGGGTTCGAGTGCCCATTGAACTGAAGAGAAAGGAATTATTTTCATATCTGATCACATAAATGTCACTGGATTCATTCGCACAACCCACTCAAATCTTTCTGTAGGTACATGGAATCATATCTGACAATGAGTTTTCAAAACATACTCTAGTGAGGCCTTTATAAACTTCTCATTAGGCATACAGTGATTTACAACTTCTTCCGCTCCCTGGCATTTTATTACATGCCTCTGCTTCTGCAGCCCCACTTGATTTGTGACAGGATGCTACATGGCACACAAAGCATTAATGGCAAAGACACAGGACTCCAGCCTTTTGGTCATTTGGTGCAATGATGATGATGAAATTATGCTACTGAACCAGTAAGCCAGCCCTGCTGGCAATCAGAAGTGTCTCTGCAGTTATTTAAAGCTCTTCTGGGAGTGCACTGCCTGCTCTTCTTAGTTAGTCTAAGCAGCTCCATTCCTTTCTCCATGTCATTTGCCCTAATGGGTTTTTGTTTCTCATTTTTGCAACAAACTTTTTGCAATACCATGTACTTTGTGTTAATGTCTTTGTCTTGTTCAAAGCCTGCCCAAATGAATTGGGCTGTAATAAGTTATCATAGCGTCAGTTGGAAGCACTGAGCAGCACAACTACATCGCATACAGTGATGTTAATTATTTACCAGCTCCCATTTTGATTACATTTTGGGTGGTGACGACACACTGGGGCTTAACAGGCATGTAACACATTAGTGTTACATTCTGCAGTGCCATAAGATAAAACAGTCTTAAAATATTTTGTCTGGTAGAAACAAAATCCAGCAGGATTACAGTAAAATGAGTGATGCAAGTTCTACAGAAAGATCAACTTGTCACAATGTCCTACCTTTGAAGAAACAGTCCTTGCTGTGGATAATGTAGATTTTCTTCCTCTGCAGGCAGGAGGCTTGATGGAGCTGGCAATGATTTTCATAGAACTTGCCATCAGATCCACACACGGGCATGTAGCTGGACTTGCAAGTTTCTATGCATCTGCACTCGGGCTGGTTGGTGTCCTTGTTCACCACACACTTACTTCCCCGGCCACAGTACTTCTTCTCACATGATGCATGGAGGCCATCCTGCCCATAGAGCACTGGGAAAAGCAGAAAACATCAGTGTAAGCAATGTGTACCTAACAAGCCACACTCAACAAGTACAGTGATACAAGCATTACACAAGCAGGACAAGAGGAAACAGCCTCAAGTCACAGCAGGAGAAGCTTAGGTGAGATATTAGGAACAATTTCCATCACAGAAAGGGTTGTCAAGGCATGGAAGATGCTACCCAAGGCAGTGGTAGAGTCCCCATCCCTGGAGGAACTAAAAAGCTGTGTGTATGTGGCACAGAGGGACATGGATTAGTGGTGATCTGGCAGTGTTGGGCTAACTTTTGGACTTCATGATCTTAAAAGTTCCTTTCTGACCAAAACACACCTACACACGGTTTCTGGGGTGAAAAGTGCACTCTTTGAACAGTAGCACTTTGAAGAGTGCCTTCACATCTGCGCTCCCACACCTCCAGCTCTCACTCCTCACAACATGAAGCATGTGCTGCAAATGCTCTACTGAAAAATGATGGATGCATGCCCATTTCTTCTTTTAGCCCTTTGCAAATCCAGACCCTGGAATAAAGCCCAAGTAAGGGTATTTCTGTACTCAAACTTTGCCCACAAGATACACTCAGGAAGTAATTCTGAAAACTTACACTCTTCCAGGCACAAAACTCAAAAGGAGCTTCATTTTGGGGCAGCAAAATGTCTGAAGTACCAAACTTCAGCTTCTGCACCAGTGTATGCATTCGGAGTCTAACTTCCACCCTGAATGCCAAAGGCAGAACATCCCCAAGGCTAAAGGGTTCACACAGGTTTCACCAAAAGCTCAGAGGGACAATTGCTGACAGCTTTTGAAAAAGCAACCCCCCAAGGAAGACAACCACTGAAGGGAGTAGTATGGGAAGATGCTTCTCATTCTAAAAGTGACCACCAGTACCTCTCCCCACCCTCTGAATAATGAAGTATGAAGAAAAATAACTTGCTACTACATTTAAGAATTCACTGGACAGAATGTTGAGGATGTTATTGTGGTGTTTGATGCTATTAAAAATCTTAAGAAGTTGCCTTTGTGCTATAACATCTTTGGTTTCTGAAGCTACCTCACTTAAACGCTTCCCACAACTGTAGTAACTCACAAAGAACAGGGGGCTTCCAAGCACTGCTCAGAGCAATAATTATCATTACACTGACTCAAGAGAGTTTCAGGAAATTAGAGCCTTCTCTGCTAATTGGAGTACACAAAGTTGAGAATCACAAAGGGATGCTGAAAAAGGATAATTAACATGCCCCACACTGACTGCCCCAGCTGCCCCACACCAGGCACTCAGTTTGCATCAGCAAGTCCATGTGGAAGCAAATGCTTGTTGCCTACATTTGCCACATGGAAGCTTGCCTCTCAGCAAGCTTTCCACTTTAAGAAGCAGCTCAAATGGAAGCACTGCCCCAGGAGTGCTTCAACATCCAATGGGACAAATCTTAACAGCAACCACAGCACTAAATTTATCCTGCAAAACACACCCAAGGCTCTTCCCTTCAGAGACAGACTGAAATTGTATCAGAGGAGGTTTAGGCTGGATACTAGGAACAATTTCTTTCCCTAAAGAGTGGTCAGGCTGCCCAGAGGAGATGGTGGAGTTGCCATCCCCAGAGGTATTCAATAAGCATGTGGATATAGCACTTGGGGTCATTGTTTAGTAGGCATAGTGAGGTTAGTTTGATGGTGGGACTCAATCTTGGAGGTCTTTTCCAACCAAAACAACTCTGTGATTCTACAATTAAAGTTTCTAATACTGGTCCTAGTCCTGATCTAACCTCCCAACTTCAGCGGTAGAACTAGATATTCAGCTGCCTGCAGGAGCTCATTGTTAGTTGAAGACAAAGTGGCTTTTTACATGTAAATGTAGTAATTCCCATTCCTGCAGCACAGAAGCAACTTTTTATGAGTAGTAATATGACAAAGCTACTTGGGTTTTGGTTTTGCTGTTGGTTGGTTCATCTGGTTGGTCTTAATTAAAGTCAGTGCTTGTCATGAACCCAACCTTCCCCTGAACTCTTTCAGAGTTTTGCTGAAGGAAAGAAGAAGGTTGAATGTGGGAGCAAAAAAAAAAATCATTTGTGAGCCTTCATCTGATCTGTAACATATTTAGTCATGTGTAAAAGGTAGATGAGGTCTCTGTCTTTATGAATTAATGAGCAGGCAGAGGACACACTCTCCAATATGGCAATAATATCTTTCTTTTCCTATTGAAGTCTTGCTTTGAGATGAAGGCAGCCTTTTAATCAGCCTTATAAAATTTCTGAACTTGCTTATTTTATTTGGTTTTCCACCAGAACTCCAAATTTCTCAAGGGCAGCCAGAAATCAATTTGAGAAGTCAGGTGTTTCCTGGGTGTATGGGAAGGGGCTTCCTCTCTCCAACTTCTGGATTTAATACAATATAATAACTCAGACTCAAATAAACTTACATAGTACTGAAAAATGGCTTGGTTTGGCAGATGATGAAGTTTTAACCCAAGGAAATGACTCTCTGTCATTTCCACACATTAGAGTGGGGCTCGTAAATACTGTGAGCCGTTAGTTGGTAGTTTCACTTGATTACCTTTTCCATTTTTGGTTTTAATTATCCTTGTAAGAGCAGGGAAATCAGTCACTTTTAATAATGTGACCAAAAAAAAAATTAGCAATGGCAGGTATGCTTCACACTGCTGAGGTACATGTGGGTGGCCTTCAGGTGCCTGCCCATTGGATCAGCTGAAGCAAGCGCCTGGATTCAAAGAAGCCCAGCATGGTGGGGTCGGAAAAGACCTTTCAAGATCATCCAATCCAACACCCCTACTAAAGCAGGGGCAGCCACAGCAGCTTGCCCAGCATTGCAATGTCCAGCTGGGTTTGGCATCTCTCCAGGGAAGCAGATTTCACAACCTCTGGGAAGACTGCTCCAGGACTAGAACAACCTCATAAGAAAGAATTTTCTTCTAATGTTCAGATGAAGTCTCCTACGTTCCAGTTTGGTTTTCTTATCCCTTGTCCTCTCACTTAGTACCACTGAAAAGTGTCTGGCTCCATTCTCTTGCCCCCCATCCTTTAGCTCTTGCTGAACATTGAGAAGATCCTAACTTAGATGTGTTTAAACAGGAATTATCCATCTGGGAGCACAAACCCAAACTGCAACAAAAGGAATGAAGCAAAAAGCTAAAAGGGCTTTTGGTGATTGCTCCATAGTAACCAGAGTGGATCTTGAAAGATTTTTATAAGCTGGTGCTTAACAAAATCTTTGTTATCATTAAAACCCTTACAATTTCCATGGCAGTAGGCACAGCCTTTGACTTCAGTAATGACAAATCCATATTAAAAATCAAAATACCCAAACCACCTGAGGCTCTACAAGAGCTTTCGTTGCAGCTGGTGCTTGAGGTAGGTCACATCTGGACAGGATGCAGCTGTGGCCTGTCCAAATGTGACTTGAGCTATTAAATCAGAGTAGCCTATCTTGGATGAAGAGGCAGGAGTAAACTTCAGTGAGATGTGTGGTGCTGTTCTTAGCCAGTGCCAGCTCCTCGTGAGAGATCAACTCTGAGCCGTCAAGACAGCACAGGAAATGCTTTGTTATAGTTGTACCTGAATCACATTTGTACAGACAATAACAGCTCCTGAATCTTGATTTTTAGGTATCTTTAGCATCAACAACAGCTTCCAAAATATGAAACATGTGGACATGGCACTTCAGGACATGATTTAATGGCCATGGTGGTTTTAGGTTGATAGCTTGGCTTGATGATACTGGGAGTTACTTCCACCCAAAACAATTCTATGATTCTATGTTGTGATGGACAATCCAAGTGCATGCAGAGGTGCAGATCCTGCCTGTAAGCAAAGCAGGATGCTTGACCAGACCTTCCTTCAGCCCTGACCCTTCATGCTACTCTGATCTACAGCAAACATCATAAATGCAGAGAGCCTTGGCAGTGGCATCTCCTGACGGTCATAAAATGAGCATTCCTAAGGACATTTTCCAGAAATCCTGGAACAATTACTCAAGTCCATAATGAATATTCAGATACTCCTTCCAGGGACTACACTTTGTGCACTGCTCAGAGATGCTTTGACCTTCTAGTTTATTACAAGTCAGGAAAAGTCAATATTTCTGAGCTTGCCAGCTTGGAGGAATTTTAATGAGTTATTGAGTCAAAGAGTTAATCCACCAATAACAGATTCCAGTTTCATTTTCCTTTTTCAGACTTACAGTGACAAAAACAAAGGTTTATCAGGGACCAGGAAAAATAAGGTTTTGTAGGGACTTTTGCTTGTCGTTGTGCACACGTCTTAACCCCTGGATCACTGGCACATGAAACATAGCTTCAGCACTGGGACATTTCATATTGGCATAAAATGCTGGCAGGCAGGAGCCATGTTGGTGTTAGGAAGGAATGATAAAAAAGGGATTGAAGTAATGAGTATTGTCACTCCTCTCATCTCTATTAGAATAGAATAAGCCAGATTGGAAGAGACCTCCAAGATCATCCAGTCCAACCTATCACCCAGCCCTAGCCAATGGCACTAAGTGCTCCATCCAGTCTTTTCTTGAACACCTCCAGGGATGGGAAGTCCACCATTTCCCTGAGCAGCCCATTCCAATCACTCTCTCTGAGAAGAACTTCCTCCTAATATCCAGCCTATACCTCCCCTGCCATGACTTGAGACTGTGTCCACTGGTTCTGTTGCTGGTTGCCTGGGAGAAGAGACCAACCCCACCTGGCTACAACCTCCCTTCAGGTAATTGTAGACAGCAGTGTAGTCACCCCTGAGCATCCTCATATGATGAGGAAAAAAGCTTTGGAGAGCAGGTCTACTTTCCTATACTGAACTGTTCTGCTGCCTGAAAAAAACTGCTTCAGTGGAAAAATCCTTTAAGATTATTGAGAGCAGCCATCAACAGAAGACCACCAGGGCCATTAAATCACATTGCAGGTGTGATGTCCACAGTTCTCTTGAACACCTCCAGGGATGGTGACTCCACTACCTCCTTGGGCAGCCTGTTCCAATCCCTGACCACTCTTGCAGCAAAGAAAATTTTCCTTGTATTCAACCTAAACCTCCCCTGGCACAATTTCAGGCTATAATGGGGCACTGGAGACTGGTTTAATTGGGCACTTCTGCATCACAGAAAATACAGAAACATTCAGGTTGGAAAAGCCCCTGAGGATCACCAAGTCCAACTGATAACCCCACTCTACAAGGTGCACCCTAAACCATATCCCCAAGTACCACATCCAAACAACTTTTAAACATCTCCACGGCTGGTGACTCAACCTCCCTGGACAGCCCATTCCAATGCCTGACCTTCAAAAATATGTTTTTTAAAAGCAAGTCCTTCAAAATTAATGTTGTACATTACAAATATTCTAACAAAATGAAAATAACACCGATCCTCTAAACCATGATTAAAAAAAAAAAAATCTCTAAATTCACTGTGCCACTTCACTTCCATCAGGTAAATGGGTGATGTAAACTGTTTGTGAGTCATTCCTCCACCATCAGTTTTTCACCACTCTTCCTTTCCTACATGAGATGATATTTTATGGTCTAGAAGGTCACACCTGTAAGCGCTGTTTACTGATGGAAAATAGACCTTGCCAGCACACACAACACACACACACAGGTGTACCTGCCCCAGTGTGCATTTACACACATCTCTTCACACACATGTGATGCACATTTACACGTGCCCAGATACTCCACACACACTTCCCTTGCCATAACTTCACTTTGGCCAAAGTTACAAAGTTTGAAGTCGCAGCACAGTATCTTACACCTTCCTTCTCCAACAGACCTTTAGCAAACAACTCATGGTTGGAAGTAACAAAAGTTTAGAGGCATGACTGCTTCACCTTCTGCTCACTAGCAAATTCATGTGCTGTGTACATTGTCAGTAAGCAATAAAATGAGAAAAGAAACAAAGTAGGGATTTTATAATCATCTGCCGAGTTCCTCAGGTTTTTCATTGCATGCCTGTTATGAAAGTGGAGAAGAAAAGCCACAGTAAATCACCTGGAATAGGAGCATGGCACCAGTGCATTCATTATCTCCATTACCAGCCTTTGGGGCTGTCACTTCCTTATTTTGATAAAGCCAAAGCATTGACTTATCCTGGAGAAGAACAGAAAATGAGATCTGCTTCAAGCACAGGTTTTGCTGTAGATGCAAAGCATTTTCTTTCAAGGTCCAGAAGGTAACTGTGGCTGTGTATGTGTGTGCACATCTTTGAGCTGGATGAAGAGAGATACAGCAGCCTCAGAAGAGGAGGCCATAGAATCAGTCACTTTTACTAATGTAGATGCTCTACACAAAACAAAAGAAAGGATGCCATGGAAAGCCTCACAGAATCCCAGCATAATGGGCTTTAGAAGAGACCTTTGGGAGTCATCCAGTCCAACCCCCCTGCTAAAGTAGAGCCACCCACAGCATCCTGCCCAGAAGCACACTGGACATCCAGGTGGGTTTGGGATCTCTCCAGAGAAGGAGACTCCACAATCTCTTTGGGCAGCCTGTTCCAGGGCTCCAGACACCTCACAACAAAGAAGTTTCTCCTCCTCTTCAGATGGAGCCTCCTGGGTTCCGGCTTGTGCCTGCTGCATCTTGTCCTGTCACTGGACAACACTGATAAGAGTCTGGGCCCAGCCTCTTATCCCCCCACCCTTTAGCACTTGCTAAGCATTGATCAGATCCTCTCTGGGGCTGCTCTTCTCCAGGCTCAACATCTCCAGGGCTCTCAGCCTACAGACCCCTCACACCAAAGAAGTTTCTCCTCCTCTTGAGGTGGAACCTCTTGGGTTCCAGTTTGTGCCTGCTGCCCCTTGTCCTGTCACTGGACATCACTGACAGGAGTCTGGCCCCAGCCTCTTATCCCCCAACCCTTCAGCTCTTGCTGAGCATTCTTCAGATCTCCTCTGGGGCTGCTCTTCTCCAGGCTCAACAGCCCCAGGGCTCTCAGCCTTCATAACCTTCATTGCACTCTCACCCACAGTTCCCTCATGGAATATTGACAATGTTTCAAGAACAGAAGATGCCAAATTTCCATCTGAGAAGTATCCTACAGTCTCACAGAAATCTCCCCTTTATTTTCTGCCTCTATAATTTGCAGCAAGTCCATTTATCAGAAAGTAACTGCATTCGTTTATTGTATGCCACACAACCCAAATGTTATTTCAGATTGCACAGAAAGACGTTTGCAGTTTCCTATTTATTTTTCTTGTACACTGCAGTTTACAAGGCTCATCGAGGAAAACCAACAGAAACAGAAAGCTAGCTCATCACTGTGGTTGTCTCCAGGAAAGAGCATTATTCTGCTTATTTATTTTGGGTTAGAAGAGTATGTAGATAACAGGCTTTTATAATTAATATCCATTCAGTTTCCTTATTATGTTATTCCTCAATGTCACTCTTTCAAAAAAATAAAAACAACACAATAATCTGACTTGCACCAAACTGTACAAGTGCCACTGCAAGATGTTTGAAGGTGATTGATTGCAGAGACCTCACCCTCATCACAGCGGTGCCTGGGTCAGCACTTCCATTAGCATTTCCTTTCCAGAGGTGCATATTGCATGCTTGAGCCTTACAAATTAAGTCCCTTGAAAAACACGTTTAAAGCTGTGTTTAAGCACAGCCCCAAAATGTAACAGAGATAGAAACACCAGACTCTGACCTGTTTTCCTCACCGCTAGGAAAGGATGGAGGCTGACATAGGGTACGACCTAAATATACACAAATTAAATACCAGATCTTCCAGTATCTTCCATAATCCACCCAGTGATTACTGTTACACTTTGCCACTTAGAGGAATTGAGCTTCATTCTGCTCCAGCATCAGAAGCATTTAACTGTGCAAACAATAAGAGACAAATTCAAAATGTGAATACACAACAGGGAGAACAGGACAGGACAGGACAGGACAGGACAGGACAGGACAGAAGATCATCCAAGATCATTCATTTCAACCTATCATCCAGCCCTAGCCAATGGCACTAAGTGCCCCATCCAGGCTTTTCTTAAACACCTCCACCACCAAGCTGGGCAGCCCATTCCAATGCAAATAACTCTCTCTGTGAAGAACTTCTTCCTAACACCCAGCCTATACCTCCCCTGGCACAGCTTGAGACTATGTCCCCTCGTTCTGTTGCTGGCTGCCTGGGAGAAGAGACCAACAACACCTGGCTACAACCTCCCTATGAGTCCCTACACACAACACACACCTCCTCAAGCAGCCAGCAGTGAAATTCTCAAGCTAGTCCCTTTCCCAAAGGAAAGCTTTTTTCAGCAAAAGCAAGCAGGCATGAGCCTGGAAATCCACCTCCATGGGCCAACTCACTTTGAGCTGTTAAGACAAAGTTGCTCTCTTCAACTCCCTGAAAGGAGGCTGGAGCCAGGTGGGGATAGTATCTTCTCTTAAGCTGCAAGTGACAGGGCAAGAGGAAATGGCCACAAGTTGCAGCAGGGGAGGTTTAGCTTGGACATTAAGAGAAGCTTCTTCACTGAAAAAGAAAATTCTCCACTGAAAGGATTCTCAAACACCAGCACAGGCTCCCCATGGAGGTGGTTGAATACTCATCCTTCGAAATGTTTAAAAGCTGCAGAGATGTGGTGCTGAGGGATGTAGTTTAGCCCCAAATTTGGTAAAGATGGATGTTTGAACTTCCTAACTAAAACAATTTTAGGACTAATACATCTATGGTGTCTTCTACTGTCCCTTTCCCAGCCCTTTTCTCCCAACTAGGTTAATTTTCAAGGATAAAAGTTTCCAGAAGGAATCAGTGGTTGCATATCTGTACAACCTGCACCACTCTGCCATTCAGCACTAGCCATAAATGAAGGCAGACAGCTGGGTGAAAATTAGAGATTGGATTCATTTTGGGAGCCTATTTCCAAGCACTGATGTTTTCCTGTAAAAGCTGCCATTTGCTGGGAATAAATGAAGAGGGGGAAGAGAAAAAAAAAAAAAAAGTATTAAAGCTATTTAGTTGTAATGGGGTTTGTGTTAGTGCAGGTGGCTCGTATTTGGGTGTTTTTCACTTCCGCATGTTTGAATCATGGCTTCTTTCCTTGATGGAAGAGGATTAGTGCCATTCCTGCATCACCTCTAAAGCAGCATAAACCTCCTGCTGGAAACTGTTGAGGTTGCGAAGTGCCTTTTCACATTATTTCCCACCCCACACACACCCCCCAAGACATTTCATTTATGTTTCCCAAGTAGATGCCTCAGAGCCTCATAGATTACAAGCACAGGAATGTTACCATATCACAGAACTGTGAGGCAAGAGCCAAACAGGTCTATTTAGGGGGGAATTACAATCAGGCAAGCACTGAAGGAGGATGTATGACATCTGCGTCAGGATGCAGAGGAAAGGACATTTTTATAAATCACTTTCGAGCCATTCTTCAGGAAGGGAAATAGCTGCTGGAGAGACCCTCTTACTGACTCTGTGCCACCAAGTTCTTAGTCTGTTCCCTCTTGTCAGCTTCAATGAATCATTTCAGAGAATCACAGAATAGTAGGGGATGGAAGGGGCCTCTAGAGGTCAAGCTCAACCCCTGACAAAGCAGGATCACCTGGGGCAGCTTGCACAGGGATGCATCCTGGTAGGTCTTGTCCTCTGGGCAGCCTGCTCCAGGGCTCCAGCACCTTCACAGTAGAGAATTTTTTCCTCGTGTTCAGGTGGTACTTCCTGTGTTCCAGTTTGCATCCACTGCCCCTTGTCCTATCACAGGACACCACAGAAAAGAGCCTGGCCCACCTGGCACCCACTCTTTAGGTATTTATAAACATCAATGAGATCTCCTCTCAGTCTTCTCTTTTCCAGACTAAACAGCCACAGGTTTCTCAGGCTTTCCTCACAAGAGAGATTTTCCAGTACCTGCCTCATGGCCTGTGCTGGACTCTACCTAGAATTTCCCTATCTGTCTTGAACTGTGGAGACCTGAACTGGACAAAATACTCACCAGGGCAGAGTAGGAGGAGAACTTTCCTCAATCTTCTGGCCACACTCTTAGTGCAACCCATTTCATTGCATCAGAAAATTGCAGCATGCAAATAGCCTGAGAAGTCAAAAGCCACAGAAGGAACCTGCAGGGATGGACCAGACCATTCCTCCACACCATCTCCAACTCTTTCTCCAGCATTGCAAAGAAAATCAGCGGATAAAAGCTGAAGCCCTGAGGAGTATCAGTTTGAAGAGTCAAGAGCCAGTACAGTGTACAGATTTCCTAGATGTTGCCTACAACCCTTCTGTGATCTACCAAGAGCATCACAGGTGACCTGCAGATCACACATGGTTCTCAGCAAGACGTTCTGCATATTTTATGTTTGACCTGGGTGCATGTTGCAGTGGCTGAGCTGGTGAGTAAATTCCTTCTTAGGGAGAAAAGCAATTTTGACATTTCCTATCTGCACTGGTCCTGTGGAAGAAAAACTTGTTCTGAAAGGGCCAGTGTCCCCTCCCTGGCACAGGGAGAAGGCGAGGAGCATTTTCCAGTCACCAGTTGTGCTGGCACAAGAGATGGGGGACAGGACAGTAGATGGGACTCTAACCACACACCTCACCAGATACCCCAGCTATGGCTTAGCCATTTTCCAGGTCAAGCTTTTTCGAAGCTGCTGGAACCATTTTCTTTTGCAAAAGAAAATTGTATGTGTTTTTCACTTTTATTCGATTTTTTTTTTTTTTTTTAAAGACAACAACTGCAGGAACGACCCAACCATTTCCATTCACAACATGAAGCAAACCCCTCTGAATACAAAAGGTGGCGGAGCAAAGCTCAGCTCAAACCTGCACCCACCAGGTGGTTTCACACAGCGCTGCAACTATTTTTTACAGCTGCTCTAAAGTGGAGAAACTTGAACTTCAAAGTGCAAAGTCCCAGCCTCACTCACCCACATCTCCTCTAAACTAGGGGTGAGATCTTTCCTCCTCAACCTCCTTGTCGGAAGCCCTACTGCCAAAAAAACATTGCACCACAGAAATAAGATTTGCTGCATAAACAGAAGCAAGAAGGTTTCTGCCTCACTGCCTGCAACAAGCAGAGATGCACCGGAGATGAAGGCAGCCCACATCTCCATCACTATGTCCAGGATTGTGTCCCACCTTGGGAGGGACAAAAAGGAGAAGGGGGGTACAGGCAGAGAGCCAAAGCTTCACAGAGCCAGCATCCACCCCAGCTTATGCCAAACATTTCATTACTTGAAAGCCTGCCCAGCTTTTTGAGCCCAAAGGGAAGCTTTCAAAATTAGCCAGTTGCTAGAAACTGCCTTTAAAATTAGTGAGAACAGGATGTGTCTTCAAAGCATTATTTTTGTATGTGTTATGCAATGCTTCCCAGACAAGGTTCATAAAATCTCTATCAGGAACAAAGCACATTTTGATTTAAAGTGATAGCAAATGAAAACAAAACCAACCCTGCCAGCACAACAGTCAAAGGCAAATGTACACAGTGCATTGAGACTGCAAATAACTTAAGTGCTCAACAATCCCAGAATCCCAGCATGGATAGAGTTGAAAGAGACCTCTGGAGATCATCCAGCCAAGCTCCACTGTTAAAGCAGGGGCACTCACAGCAGCTTGCACAGGAGCATGATGTCCAGGTGTGTCTGGAATCTCTCCAAAGAAGAAGACTCCACAGCCTCTCTGGGCAGCCTGCACCAGGGCTCCAGCACCCTCACAACAAAAATGTTTCTCCTCCTGTTTATATGGAACCTTCAGAGTTCCAGTTTGTGCCTGTTGCCCTGTGTCCTATCACTGAGAAGAGTCTGCTCCCACCTTCTTATCCCCCACCCTTCAGCTCTTGCATTAAGCAGATCCCCTCTCAGACTGCTCTTCTCCAGTTTAAATAGCCCCAGGTCTCTCAGCCTTTCTTCCTCACAGAGATGCTCCAGGTCACTCTGCATCTTTATAGCCTCCACTTGAATCTGAGTTTCCTGTTTCTCTGCAACTCAGGAGCCCACAGCTGGGCCCAATGCTCCAGACATGGCCTCAGCAGGGCAGAGTAAAGGGGGTGGAGAACCTCGCTTGGCCTGATGGTCACACTCTTCTTTCATGCACCCTAGGAGACCATTGACCTTCTTGGTGACAAGGGCACATTGCTGGCTCATGGTGAACATCAGCACTGCCAGGTCTTTCTCCACAGAGCTGCTCCTCAGCAGGTCACCCCTCACATATACAGGTGCAGGAGGTTATTTTTCCCTAGGTGCAGGACTCAAGCAATGGTGATTTGATCAGCACTAAAAGGGCTGAACAAAGTCATGGTGGCTGAGGTTTGAGGGTTTTCTCAGATCATTTTTCATGTGAACACTTGAAGTAAAAATCATATTCAGATATGGGCACTGCCAGGCAGAGTGAGCCAGTTTTAGTGGCGATGTCACCAGAACATATCAAACCCCAAGACATCCTCCACAAACTCCCCATGCTCAAGTCCAAGAGACCACAGTGCTTTCAAGCTTCAATTCAGTGCCAGCCACCACAAGTGAACAACAAACGTTCCATGGGCAATCAGCAAATGCTCCATGGGCTTGAAGGCTGCCCAAAACGTTGCCACAGCACACCACCAATCAATACCCTTCTGCATTCCTCTTCCCTGTTAGCTTTAGTCAAGTTCTTTTCCAAGACTAAGAACTCTGGAGAAAGGCTACTTTCTAAGCAATCACAACTCTCCTCTGGGTTAATTTGCTCTTTCTTGTCCAGCTCCAGGACACCATCACTGTGTTTTGTGGACATGCTATTTTCATGTCTCTGTCTGCTCCATCTGGGGGCAATCTTAACACACAGAAACCTTCATCTCTCATAGGACAATGCATCCCAGATTGAAGAAGCTGTTCTCCAGATCAAGCATTTGAGTCTCTGTCCTGAGGGCACATCTGTTTCTCACCCCCCTCCTGAGCATTTTACTTTATTACCAACAAAAGAAATTACCCCAACTGTGATTACAGATTCATTTCTTTAGAATGGCAGAATCCTTCTGGTTGGAAGAGACCTTTCAGATCATTGAGTCCAGCTACCAACCCAGCACTGCTAGGTCACCACAAAAAAATCACATCCCTTAGAAGGCAGAATTCAGTGTTAGCTTCTGGAAAGTCACTCCCCCCTCACTGATAACAATTTGACTAACAATTTGGCTTCTGAATAGCGGATTTCAAGATCTCTTCTTATTCCTGAGATAAGTATTCTCAGTACACAATCAGTCCTGCCACATCAACCCAACCTGCACCAAGCAGGGGCATGATTTAATGGCCATGGTGGTGTCAGGTCAATGGCTGGACTCAATCTTGGAGGTCTTTTACAACTGAAACTGTTCTATGATTCCATAAGCAGTTGAAAAATATATGCATCAACATCTCAAGCTCCTGAATTAAAGACAATTTTTTATCCCTGCTTACCCTCCAGCAGTTTTTCCTCCCTCTGCTTCTTATACAAAGGAGGACAGAAGAATTAATGTCATTTCTACTGCATTAGAAACCTTTTACTCCCTATGTATTTGCTCTGTGCTGAAGGCAGAATTTTAACATGCATTCACCTGATGGAAGAGTTACAGGCTATTGAAAGGATAACACAGTAAAATGAAAAAAACCCACTAAAAAGCTACATTCAAAGTGAAAAGGCTTTACACTTCACATGCTGTTAAAACTGGCTCAGAGGGCATCACTGCAGAAATGGAGCACTGGCAGTGAAACACCAACGTCAGCTGCCTTTGGTTTGTTTTTTTTTTTGTGTGTTTTTTTTTCCTCCATTTTGAGCAGGAATATCACCAGTTTCTCAGGCTGAAAGTCACAACATAAAAAAAGAAAAATCCAGAAGAGGTGAAAAGAGATTAATAGAATGGTTTGGGTTGGAAGGGACCTTAAAGACCACCCAGTTTCAAATCCCCTGCCATAGGCAAGGAAAGTTTCCACTAACCCAGGTTGCTCAAGGCTTCGTCTAACCTGGCCTTGAACACCTCCAGGGCAGGGGCATCCACAATCTCCCTGGGCAACCTGTTGCAGTGTCTCACCACCCTGACTGTCAAGAATTTCTTCCTAATCTCCAGTCTAAATCTGCCCTTCTCAAGCTTCAATCCATTTACTCTCATCTTATCACTACAAGTCCTTGTAAAAAGTCCCTTGTGAAAAAGACAGAAATCAGTAAGATAATTAAGGTTTTCTGCAGGGGGTGCATTTTTGTTTCAAACATTTTTAACATAATCTGAATTTTCTGACTTTGCATGGCTGGGTGTCTTGTTTGTGTAACTGCCTAGTGGGACAGAGCCCTGCAGCGACCCACAAGAAGCTTTATCCCCTCAAATGGCATCAGTGCCATTCTCAGCCACACAGAGTCCACCCAGGACTTCTCTTGGGGCCTGTACCTAGGACTCATTCATTCATGCCAGGAACACACAGGGCAAGCCAAATCTGAAAGGCAAGATGCAAAATAAGGGGAGATGTGTTCAGAGCCTTCCCTTTGTACAAGAGATAAAAACAAGCCAAAGCTGATCAAAATCAGCAAAAGGTTGTTTGTTTCCTTCCAAATACAAAGGCACCGAACAAAAACAAGAGGGTCATGTTTAATAGCAGAAGAGGAGATGCTGGGGATAATAAGCAGGAATAAGCTGCAATCATCAGTCAGCAACATCAGAGTACTCTGGGCAGAAGCAGCATTATGGGGCTTTTTAGACTTTTAAGAAAGAGAAGGGAATATAAAGCATTTTGGTGCAGGGCACACTTCACATGTTTCACTGATCTGCACAGATAGGGCAGAACTACACAGAGCATACTACAAGGTGTGCACAGACACCTCTGAAGCCAAGGCAGTGCTTACATCTCAGCATAGGTTAGACAAGCACCACAAATGCCCTAGAAAGCCAGTGCCATCACTTTAAAGACAAGACACCAGAAAAAAAGTGACCCAGCACAAAGCTGGCAGCTTCAGTATTTCAGACTGAAAGCTGAAATTTGGCTTTTCTACCAGCTCTTAGAGCTCAAAGTCATCCCTGGCCCCTTAGAAAAGCTACCCAAATCACATTATTCTAGAACTATGGGACAATGCAGGAAACTGCCCAGTTTGTCCTCCCCATTTTGGCCATTACAACTAGCTCCTTTGGATTAGCATGTGCAGATCCCTGGCAGTTTTGGGGGAAAGATGGTGATGAATCACATCAAAAGAAACACAAGAGGTGTGAGCTTTACCCCAGCTGCTTTGGACCACTGACCAGGAAAGGAAAAAAGAAGCAAATATCACTATATTGGACTCCTTAGGACTAGAGGAGTCCTCAAGAGGGAAGTAAGTAGGAACTTTCCATGCTAAGAACACAGCCTTTTTCCCAACCATGTAGAGCTCAAATCAGAAAATCATTTTGGTTGGAAGAAACCTTTCAGATCACCAAGTCCAACCATTAACCCAGCACTGCCAGGTCACTGCTAAACCCTGTCCCTCAACACCACATCTACAAGGCTTTGAAATCCCTCTGGGGATGAGAATTCTACTACTGCCCTGGCCAGCCTGCTCCAAGGCTTGACAATTCTTATGGGGAAGAAATTTTTCCTCACGTCCAACCTAAACCTCCCTGGCACAGCTTGAGGTCCTTTGGTCTTGTCCTCTAAACGTGGTGCAGAGGGCCGTGGTTTAGCAGCAGACCTGATAGTGTTAGGTTAATGGCTGGAGTCAATGTCCTTCAAGGTATTTTCCAGTGTAAAGGGTTAACCCCTCCTGGAGACAAGGCTGAATATGACTCCAGGTGGTCTTGACTCCTCTCTGGGGGTGGTCTGACCTGCCCCCCAGGTGTCGTGTTTAGCCCCTCCCACATCCTGCCTGGACCCTCTATAAAGGGGAGATTAACTTCATGTTCCTCCCTCTCTTGCTCCTGCTCCCTTTACCAGCCAGCTGCATCCTGCTTTTCCTGCCATTACCATGTGGGAGAGCAACCACACCTGGAACTTCTTTTCTTCACCCTACATCCACCATCATTTTGCATCCATCTGCATCCACTATCAATCTAACTTAACGATCTGATTCCTCTTCCATCTTCATCCACTGGTTGTATACCTATATTTTGTATTTTATTTCCCTTCCCCATATCCTCTGTAATTCCCCTTGCCTAAAGTACCTTTTATTTATTGTTAAAGTTTATTTTTTACTTCCAAATTAAATTAAGTCTATTTATTGAGCTTTTGGGCCCACAGGGGCCAGCTAAAACTAATACATCCAGCTAAAACAATTCTATGATTCTAATTGTCCTAATGATGAATTCATCAGCAGAGGAAGAAATGGTCCTATTCCTTGACAAGGCACTCATTCTCTTGCTCTGAAGGGTCTACACAGGACTCACTCTTATCTCCCTATAAGCCTGGCACCTGCTGGAGGATCTGGAAGGTCAGTACTTTGATACCAGAGCTGATGGTTTGCAATGGAAATGCATGAGGGACAAGAGAGGGAGGGCTGGAATGGCCTGAGGTAGAGTTTACTTTCAGGAACATTTGGTGTAGAGACAAGAAATTGGAATAGGTTGCCCAGGGAGGTCATGGAGTCACCATTCCTGGAGGTGTCCAAGAAACATGGGGACACAGCACTTCAGAATGTGGGTAAACGGCCATAGCAGTGTTAGGTCAAAGGTTGGGCTCAATCTTAGAATTGTTTTGGTTGAAAGTGACCTCTATAAGAATTGTGTTCCTTCACCCCCAGCCTGGCCCCTTACATCACACCACAGCTCAGAAAGGCCTGACTGAGAGCCCTCAGTCATAGCTGGACAGTGCAGCTCTCCTCAGGCTTTCCTATTCTCCACACGTGGCTCCATTTGATCAACTGCAGCACAGAGAGACTTCAGCCCAGTGGTAATGGGAGGACACATCCAGCAGGCAGAATCCAGCTGGCATTTTGTGCTCACAGTAAATAGGATTACCGGCAGCAGCGAAAAGTGCAGTCCTCTGCTGAACAACACACTGGGGATGGCAGCTGCTTTCCAGCCTTGGACTACAAACACCATCCTGCCAAAGCTTTCTGTACTAATGGGGACTATTTTCTCTATAGGAAGGAAAAAGGCAGAGAAGAACTCAGAAAGAATTCAATTTTTATGCTTCCGAGCCTCCTATTGACGTGCATGTGCTCAACTGCTCCCGTTCCCATTAAAGCCCAGCATGGGGAGATCCAAACAGCTTCCGAGCTGCTACAAGCTGAGGCTGTCCAACAGATTGAGAAAATGCATGAAATTACTGGATTTTTTTTCTACGCAAAATAACCCAGCACAACTTTGTTAAGTCAAGAAAACCTAAACTTCTCCACAGAAATATTTGTCTCTAGCTAAAATACAAACCAGAACTGCCAACCGGTCCAGTTCATAATCCTCACCAATGCCAACAGGAGCTACATTCACTGAGCAGTCTCCACAAGGATCCCTGAGCGTGATTTACTGACTCCAACATGACTTTGCAGACACTAAATGGCTGCCTCCAGGTTACTCAGGTGGAAGAATACGCACAGTGCCCATTTTTAGGGGGGGAAGAAAAAGGTCTGAAACTGTCAATGAAAAAAAAAATCCCTTAGGTCTCACCATGAAATGGAGAGAATGACCTGCCAGTGAGGAGGGGAGATGGGAGAGAAAGGGAAAATATGAAAAAACCCAAATTGCTCTCAGCGTGTGATAGCAGGAACGATCCTGACTTAAAATAGTTTCCCAAAAGTTCACATTTAAAGTCATAGCTGTTTCAACAGCACCCACTTGAAAACACATGCGAGATTAAAGATGACAACATCTCTTCCCATATAACTGCCTCCGCTTTAGAAACAGGGCTCAGATTTCCAGGGACACAGCTTAGGCATGAAAACAGACCTTTGCTTTTTAAAATTTTCTAGTGTGAAAACCCGAAGCACATCCCTGGGCAGCAATGAAAGCATAACCACTCAGGGCAGGGGCAGCATCCCTAAGCTTTGTGGGATAAAAACCCCTTTAAAGGGGGGTCCCAAAGCTATGTGAGACTTCCTCCTGCTGAATTTGTTCTCTGTGTGTTGACAATTTAAGTTGATTGGATACTACAGTATTGCTGTGGATTAGCCACTATCAGGTGAGGTGCAGATGTATTGAACACCATTAACAGCAAACACACTGTTGCTAGACAGAGGAATGGGAGAATCTGAATCGCTTAGGTTGGAAAAGATCTTTGAGATTGAATCCAAACATTAAACCCAACCTACCAAGCCCACCACTAAGCAATATCCCCAAGAACCACATCTACACAGCTTTTAAACACCTCCAGGGATGGTGACTCCACTGCCTACCTGGGCAGCCTGTTCCAATGCCTGAAATGCCTGACAAGCCTTTCAGTGACTTTCCCCCCCGCAAATGTTCAGCCTAAACCTTCCCTGATGCAACTTTCTCTCTACTTCTATCACTAGTTACTTGCAAACAGACACCAACACCACATATCTCCAATCTCCTTTCAGGGAGTCGGAGAGAGCCGGAAGGTCTCCCCTCAGCCTCCTTTTCTCTAGGCTGAACAATCCCAGTTCCTTCAGCTGCACTTCACTACCCCTCTTCTCCACGACCCTCACCAGCTTCATTGCCTTTCTCTGGCACACTCCAGCACCTCAATGTACTTTGTGGGAAGGACAAAGAACTTGGTCCAAATTAAATATTCTAACAAAATGAGAGGAAGTGGCCTGAAATTGTACTAGGGGAGATTTAGTTTGGATAACAAGAAAAGCTTCTTTCCTGAAAGAGTGGTCAGGTATTGGAACAGGCTACCCAGGGAGGTGGAGGAAGAGTCACCATTCCTGGAGCTGTTCAGGAAAAGTGTGGACATGGTACTTAAGGAGGCGGTTTAATGGCCATGATAGTGTTGCACTGACAGTTGGACTCAATCTTAGATCCAACCAAAACAATTCTATGATTCTATTTGAGGTGTGACCCTGAATGAAAGAATCCTAAGTCACCACTCTTGCCTAAAGCAAAGACTGTGTTTTGGAAGGAAGAGCAAGGATCTCTTTTCTTCCCTTCCTGTGCATTTTCCCCAGCAAAACTACTTCGTGCACTCCAGCTAAATAAATGCCTGAATGTCTTTGAAGGCATAAATTGGGATACAGCAATGCAAGCTGCTAACACCGAGCTTTGTAGTGCACGGTCCAAAGGGAGTCCACGGCAGGGACAAGGCAGAATGCATTAAATCTCAATTAGATCATAGTACACAACACAGCACACAACATTATCATCAGATTTGCTCACCCAAGGATTAAGTGGTTGCCTTCGGAGAGGTCTGTGCTTGCAAAGTGTCTTGGGGACTGAGCAGCCCTTTGTGGTGAAGAGCTGGCATCATTCTGCACTCTTGTAATGAACTGCACCCATTAAATGCAGCTCAAAACACAGAATTTTACATGTCTGTGTCTAAGTGACAGGCTGCAGGCTGTGAACAGACACAGCTCAATTTTGGAAGTGCTTCCAGATTATTTTTAGCTAATTTACCTTACTGGTGACTGGCTGGAGATGACTGTCAAAAATAATCAAACCAGAAAAATAAAGAAAATACAAAACAAAGCTTAGAAGGCACACTTCAAACCAGCACAACTCTGCTAAGGCAATGCTCTAGGCCTTTTTAAAGCAATGCTGTAGAGAATGTTGTTATTTCATTTTGCTTAAAAAAGACCTCTAAGATCATCCAGTCCAACCATGCTCTGACTCTCTCAAGTCTGGTGCTTAGCCATGTCTCAGCACATCTCTGTATATTTTAAACAACTCCAAGGATGAGGATTCAACCACCTCTCTGGGAAGCCTGGTCCAGGGTTTGAAAAACCTTTCACGGAAAAAGTTGCTTTTAATGGCCAACATAAACCTCCTGTAAGCACGATTTGAGGCCATTTCTCTTGTTACTTGACAGAGGAGACCAACCCCCCCAACACTTCCTATGTCAAACCCAGTCTCCTCAGCTGCTCCTCACCTAGATCTGTTCCCCAAGCCCTTCACCAACTTTTTCACCTTTCTCTGGACTCACTCCAGCCCCTCAATGTCTTTCTCAGAGTGAGTACCCAAAAACTGAATCCAGTATTTGAGGTGTGACCTCAAGAGCGTTGGGCACAGAGGGACAATCATGACTCTCATCCTGCTGGCCACACTACTGCTGAAACAGACCAGACTGATGGTAACCTCCTTGGCCACCTGGGCACAGGCTGGCTCATATTCAGTTCTCAATCAACCTCCCCAGGTCTTTTTCTACAGAGCAGCTTTCCAGCTACTCTTCCTCAAACCTGTTACTAGGCACCAATCCTGGAAATGTTCAAAGGCAGGCTAGATGAGACCTTGAGCAACCTCATCTAGTAGGAGGTGTCCCTACCCATGTCGGATGGGTTGGAACTAGATGATCTTAAAGGTCTTTTCCCAGCCAAACCATTCCATGATTCAGTGATTATGAAGTAATTATTTGCAAATGTGTTTGTTATACAATGCTGAGCGTTAATAAGCCCTCATAATTAAGTGTGCAAACAGTTTACCCTCAGTATTATCAACACCAGCAGCTGAGCTGCAGCTGACAGCCAGGCATGCAGCCATGGACAGACAGGGCAGGCAGCAGCACCCAGCCTGGGTTCCTGCTGGCTCCTGTGTGCCAGTCCTGACACGCCAGCTGCTTTGTCAGCACCTCCTACATGAGGACATGCAGGAGAAATGATTTGCTCATTTAATAAGATTTCTTGACCCATGCTCATCTTCTCTAAGCCAAACTAAGGTTCATATCTATACAACTTTATAGCCTTGAAAGACCTTTTCCATGAAATGTGTTTTTCCCCCATGCCACAACACCTGACTGTACTTATTTCTTCCATCTAGTCACTTCTTTCCTGCAAGAACAGTCAGGCATTGGAACAGGCTGCCCGGGGAGGCAGTGCAATCAACATCCCTGGAGGTTTTCAAAACACAAGTAGATGTGACACTTTTGGATGCAATCTAATGGTCACAGAAATGTTTGGTATAAGGTTGGACTTGGCTGTCTTAGGAGTCTTTTCCAACCTTAACGATTCAGGGATATTATGAGTTATCCTGCCAGAAAGCAGCTCCATGGAGAAAGACCCTGGAGTCCTGGACAGCAAGTTATCCATGGGACAGCAATTTGCCCTTTTGGCTTAAAAGGGCCAACAGTAACCCAGGGTGCATCAAGAAAAGTGTGTCCAGCAGGTCTAGGGAGGTTCTCCTCCCCACACTACTCTGCCCTGATCAGACTACACCAGAAATATTGTATCTCCAGCCATGACTTCCCATTTCAAAAGAGACAGGGATCTACTGAAGACAGCCCAATGGAGAGCTACAAGGGTGATGGGGGGACTAGCACATCTCTGCTATGAAGAAAGGCTGAGAGAACTAGCACTGCAAATGTGGTCTTGAGAAGGCTGAGAGGGGATCTTATTAACGTCTATAAGTATCTGAGGGGTGAGTGTCAAGATGAAGGTATCAGTCTCTTTTTAGTGGTGCCCAAGACAAGGAACAACAGGTTTAAAATGGACTACAGGAGGTTCCCCCTCCACGTCCCCCTCCAGAAATTTCTTCACTGTGAGGATGACAGAGCATTGGAACAGGCTGCCCAGAGAGGTTGTGGACTCTCTTTCTCCGGAGAGTTTCAAGACCCATCTGGATGCATTCCTGTGTAACCTTCCCTCTGTGACCTGTCCTGGTAGAGGGGTTGGACTCAATGATCACTGAAGGTCCCTTCCAATCCCTAACATTCTGTGATTGTATGATTTCACAGCTCTAACTTTGCTGTCTCCACTCCAAGCACTGGACATTTCAAGTACTATCAGCAAGGACAGACCTCACCAGCACAGTTTGCACTTCACTCTTAAAGATCACTTAATGAAGTGCAAAACTTCAAGGCTGTTTGATTAAAGAGCTAGCACTTGTAAAATCAATATGCTAGAGAGTGAAGCCTGCTTCATATTTAAGCATGAAAAAAGAAGTCTTACATTTGATGCAGAACTCAAACGCAACAACAGGAGCAGAGACAGACTGACAGGGCTGGTTTACATAGTTTACAAACACCTGCTGCTATAGCACATCTTAAACCACACATTATTCAGCAAATGCTGCAGAAATTGTCTTCAAAGTGGCAGTACTTTGACTGGCTTCTGCAAACGCACTACGACAGTCACACACTGCATTAGCGTCTTTGAAAAGGTTTCCTTTTCTGTGGAGGAGCACGAGGAGTCAAAATCCACAGCCCCACCAGCAGCTTCAGCAGGGATCCAGTAGCTCTGGAGCATTAGACTTTAATTTGCACCAGTCAAACCTGTTTCCTGCCCACAGGAGAGCATTCAATCAGCTAAGTGTGTAGCTTGATGAACATGCTTCACTGCCACACAGACAGGCTGGAGAACATCAAAGCAAGCCAATCATACTATTTTCATTAAAACCAGGAGCTATTATTCCTCCTCACAATACAGCCTGAAAGACAGGCTCTAATCTCTGCAGTGGAAGGCTCTCTTGAAAAGGGACATCACGTTGCCTTTCAAAGACCCACCCGGGACAGGGAGTTCACAACTACAAACCCTCCCAGCCTCCGTGAGTTTGTGGGGTTTTATCTATTGCACAAACCTGGCATCAAAGCGCTCACCCTCCCCCAAAACAGCACTAAGCTTCAGATGTTAGAATTCCCTGGATGGTTAGGATGCAAGCTACATGGTCACAGCCCAAATTCTATTTTGCCTCCCTTGACTGCGCACAGTGAGATTATGACTGCTCAGTGCACTCGGCACACACACGCTCACAAGGGAACACTAAAAGCAAATTCTGGCCCTGTCTATCATCCATAATTCAAGAGAAATCAGGGTTAGAAAAAGTGCATGAGCAATTGACATAATTTATATGCTGCAAGTGGGAGAGAGTTGGCAGGCTCTCGCACCATAAAGTTTAAATAACAGTAGTTTAACACCAGATGTACCCGCAGCTGTCCTGAGCATAACGCCATTAGCTCCATTACGGCATGGAGTAAACCCTTCCTTAGCTCCACACCCCCAGCCTTGGCCCACCAGCAGCGTGCTTAACACAGAGATTCACCAGGAATAACCAGCCAAGCACAAACTACTCAGTGCTAACAGCATGACAGAAAAAAAAGGAACCAACAAAAAATGCACTTTGAAGAAGTTCTTTTGTAAGGAGTGGTGAGGCACTGGAACAGGTTGCCCAGAGGCTGTGGATGCCACAGCCCTGGAAGTGCTTAAGACCAGGCTGGATGTGGCTTTGAGCAACCTGGTCTAGTGGGAGGTGTCCCTTCCCCTAGCAGGGGAGTTGGAACCAAATGATTTTTAAGGTCCCTACCAGCTGAAGTCATTCTGTGGTGGTTGAGACCTTTTACAACAGCTTGTAAAGGGTGCTAGGAAAGTGCTAGGAAAAGAGTCAATGGCTTTAGGTTGGAAGAGGAGAGATTTACACTAGAAGAAATTCTTGACAGTGAGGGTGGTGAGACACAGGAACAGGTTTCCCAAGGAAGCCATGGATGCCCCCTCCCTGGAGGTGTTCAAGGCCAGGTTTAATGAGCAACCTGGTCTAGTGGGAAGTGTTCCTGCCCATGACACCAGATGCTCTCTAAGGTCCCTTCCATCCCAAACCATTCTGCAATTCTATGGCTTTGTGACACAGTTGATAGTGAAACATGAGGAAAGGAAGGAAACAAAAGCATTGGCATCTCTCTGAAAATACAACTGGTCTGCCAGCAACAGCACAAAGTCCTGGAGATGCTGTTGTGAATTTGCATTTTGATCGATATGGTGACATTTACCTTTGGAGGATAGACTTTCTACCCATTGTAAAATAACCAAAAAATATTCTTCTTCCCACAAACTTTACACATGGGATTATCAAATTAATTCAATGTGTGCACACGCTGAGGGGTATTAATTGATTGTTCAATCTAAACCAGCTTCTAGTCAATATTCCTTACTGAAATGAGAAAGCTGGAACGGGGACTGCTTCCTCCCATCATTCTCAGGTTCATCCACAACCTATTATAGAATCATGAAATCATTTAGGGTGGAAAAGACCTTAAAGATCGAGTCCAAACATTAATCTAACACTGCCAAGTCTGCTGCTAAAGCACGTCCCTGAGCACCACACCTGCACAGCCTTTAAATTCCTGCAAGAATGGAGACTTTACCACTTCAACCCTTTTGAGGAAGAAACTGTTCCTCATGTCCAATCTAAACCTCCCCTAGCACAACCTGAGACAGTTTCCTCTTGTTATGTCACTTGCTATCTGGGGGAAAAGGCTGACCCCTACCTCATTCCAGCCTCCCCTCAGGGACTTCTATAGAGCAATGAAGTCTCCCCTCAGTCTCCTTATCTCCAGGCTGAACAACCCCAGTTCCCTCAGCTGCTCCTCACCAGACCTGTTCTCCAGACCCTTCACCAGCTTCCTTGCCCTTCTGCAAATCTGCTCCAGGACCTCAATGCTTTCCTTGGAGTGATTAGCCCAAAACTGAGCCCAGTATTTGAGGTGTGGCCTCAGGAGTGCTGAGTAGAGGTGGCCAGCTGAAATAGAAAGGTGATTGTCTGCACTATTGCTGACCCAGGACAGGATGCTGTTGGCTTTCTTAGACCAGCTGGGCCCTTGCTGGTTCAAATTCAGACTGCTGTCAATCAACACCTCCAAATCCTTTCCCACCAGGAAGCTTTCCAGACACTCACTCTTGGCAAGCCTGGAGCTTTCATGGGGTTGTTGTGACCCAAGAGCAAGACCTGCCACTTGCTCTTGTTGAGTCTCATACACCTGCCATTAACCCATAGATCCAGCCTGTCCAGGTCCCCCTGCAAATTCTGCCTACCTTCAAGCAGATTTTCAGTGGAAAAACTCAACTTCCCAAAATTAAGGATCCGATGAACCCAAGAATATGCTCAGGCACTGAAAATTGGCTGCCAAAAGTCCCACTTCTAAATTAGCTTTTCCCACTGATTCATTCTCTGCCTCATCAGTCCCTCTGCAATTAGTCATGGGATGACTCTAAAGAGACAGAATATAACTGATATCACCCACAAATGCAGAACTTTATCTGGTGAACATCTAACCAAAAATCCCAAGTCAAGCCTACAGCCTGGCAACAGTTCCTGCTTTGCAGGCAAACTCTTCTAAGCAGTGGAATTCTGCAGAAATTACAGGAGAACTCAAAGACAGAGACCTCTTAACCAAAAAGAGTTAATAAAAACCATCATTATCCTCTTGACTTCACAGCTCCCTCCACTTATCAGTACATCACCACACCAATATCAGCCTAAACACCACTTTTCTGCAGTTAATGCTCTAATACCAGATTTGCAAAGGGTTGGTTTTTTTTCCCCCCTCCCTTGTGCTGTGCTCAACTGACAAGTAGAGCTAAGCCGTGTTAAACAAAGTCAGCATTGGCATAGAGCTGGAATCTCTGGTCAGAAAGTTCCTTTTCAACATCTTATGTGCAGATTCAGCACCTCCACGGTACAAAGATGAGGAGACACTTCCCGATTTATTCTTGACACACCAAACGTGGTGAGCAGACAGCACCAAGAACAGGTGTTTTTTGCCTCCTCTGATTCAGCTAATAAGCATAAGCAGCAAAGCAGAGCAGGTATGATAGGAAGGGGAAACACTGACCTAACTGCTGACTTTCAGAGGGGAGGTGTAGATCAGACATTAGGAAAACTTTCTTTACTGAGGGTGATCAGGCATTGGAACAGGCTGCTCAGGAAGGTGGAGGAGTCATCATCCCTGGAGGTGTTCAAAGAACATGAAGACATGGCACTTTGGGACATGGTTTAGTGAGCATGGTGGTGGGTTAGTGGTTAGAGTTGATGATCTTAGGAAGTCTTTTCCAACCTATACAATGCTATGAAAATTAAGCCAAGAGCTGAAGCACCATAAACCAGTCAGCAGAGAGGTGGTGGAATCACCATCCCTAGAGGCCAAGAAACACATAGACATGGCACTTCAGGACATGGTGGTCTTAGTCTGAAGGTTGGACTTGATGATATTAAAGGTCTCTTCCAAGTAAAGCAATTCTATGATCCAATCAAAATAACCCAAAAGGCCTCGATCTTTCTTTTATGTTCACTCCCAGCAGCAGCAGCTGGGGTGAATTTTAATTTCAGTGCTTCCAGGGTGCTGGGTCTCCAGCCCCAGGTGTCCTGAGTAGTTCCCCATATTATCTGGAGGAACCAGGGCCCTACTGTTGTGGGGACTTCTTTTCCCCTGCTTCATTCCTCTAAGTCATGATCTAATATTCTTATCTGAGCTTGCAGAGCGCAGAGTCCAGACAAACTGCTGGTGCTCTCCCCAAGTTGCACCCAGGAGCACACTTCTGCATGGAAAATAGAAGGAGAAGGGGTGAAATATGGCCATGAGCATCCCTTTTAACGCAGCCACATGAGCTGCCAGTGCGAAGTGCTTCACAGGGGATTTACAACATGCATTTTTCTGCCACATGAGGTGGGGGGAGGAGAAGGCAGAACATAATTTAGGTTTATTTACAATTTATCTTCTTTTTTTCCAGTAGCTGGAGATGAATTCAAATTTGGTATTTCCAGCCCCTCTCTGAACACCTGAAGCTCCACACACCTGTGAAGTTCATCGAAAGCTCTGGACTAGGCTATCTTCTGACTAACAAAACACAATATATGGCATCCTCACTGCCCCCTTACCCTGGCAGAGTGTTGAAATTAGAGGCACATCTGGAAGCAGTGAACATTTCAAGCAACTTAATAAGATGAGTGACTTGCTAAAATCTCTTTTTCTGAGCCTACAGCTACAGCTTTTTCCCTCAGCCTACAGCTGAGGAATCAATACACAGAGAGGGAAAATCCACCAAAAATCCCACACTCCAACCTCAATAGCCAAATCCAGGACCTCTGCAGCTTCATTTCTGCACCAAGGGGCATCTCTGCATAAGGCTTAAAATATTCCTCAACTACTTTTCTGCTGTAAGATCCCTTTGATTTCTTCCCAAATCACCTCACAGCCATGTGGATGAGCAGAGCAATGGGTGCCTCAAAGAAACAATCAACCTAAGCAAAAGTAATCGTTAAGGAAGTTATATATCAAGGTCAGTGTAAGCAAGAGGATCAGAAGGGCTCATCCAGTACAGGGCTGATGCTGTTGTAATGATCTCTGCATGCTCTTAGGGGGCTCTGGGTGGTAAAGAGTTATCCAAAGACACATCCAGCTGAGAACAAAGCATCCCTGACACAGAAGCACTTCTCTACTGACCTGAAGTGAAAGAAGTCCCTCATTGCAACTCTGAATTACTCCTTTAAGTACTTTGATCATACTTGGATGTGCCCTCCTCATGCATGTGCCTCACTTTCCTGATGAGAGTAGAGAAGTACAGCCCAGGGCACACAGCTGCTCCTCCAGCAGCTGGAAGCATCCATCACCCAGCATGAACCTGCCCGAGGCTTATTTTGTTCTCCTGCTTTAGAAGGAGGAAAAATGATGTCTTCCAGCACAAGCATCCCACTTCTGTTTTCCTCTGCTGCCATAACGAGTCTCACATTCAGTCTGTCTCCTGGGTCTTGACATCAGCATACACTCAAGCCCACCCTGCCACACAGTCTGGGGGAAGCACCAGCCCTCAGAAGGGACTACTTGGATCACACACCAGCAAGGTCCTTCAGATGCAATATGGAGACAATAGGCAGCGCAGAAAGGACAGTTCTGCCCTGCAAGCATTGGCCAATTCACACAACATTTCTCCAAGTCTGGGAAGCCCAAGAAAGATATCTCACAGTGCTCATGTCTCAGCTGGCCAACCTGCTCTCTCCCAAGAACAGACCAGAGAGTGTCCCCAGCAATGGGAAGCAACCCTGATACTGAGTCATGCCAGACATTAACCACATCAATCTGGACATTGCTAGTCTAACACTCCAGAGCTTGCTCACCTGGGACATCCATGTCTGCCTGGCATTTTGCTTCCTGCTTGCTATTCCCAGTCCTCTTCCATACCAGTTCTGTAAAGACTACACCAAGTAACAGCAAGGAAGCAACAGAAGGGAGCCTGAATCGATCAGGACTGAAGGTGCTCCCCACCCTTCTCCAATTAGCACCACCCGATGCAATGCATTAGCTCTCAGCCCCACCTGAGCCCCATCACATTCATGTAACTGGTTGCTGTTAAAAGAAATGAAGGTGTAGTCAGGTCTGAGGGCAGAAATGGATTTCTCACTTTAAATGAAGCAAAAACAATGAAACCTCAGATGTTTAGAAGCACATGTGGGCAAGAAAATGATCAGAGGACCAGAGCACATCTGCTATGAGGACAGGCTGAGAGAATTTGGGCTCTGCAGCCTGGAGAAGCGAAGGCTTCCAGGAGACCTTGGAGTCGCCTTCCAGTACCTGAAGGGGCCTACAGGAAGGCTGGGGAGGGACTATTGAGAAGGTCTTGTAATGACAGGACAAGGAGTAATGGGTTTAAACTGGCAGAGGGGAGATTTAAACTGGGTGTTAGTAGGAAGTTGTTTTCAGTGAGGGTGCTGAGACACTGGCACAAGTTGCCCAGGGAGATTGTGGCTGCTCCCTCCCTGGAGGTGTTCAAGGCCAGGCTGGATGAGACCTTGAGAGATCTGTTCTAGTGGGAACTGTCCCTGCCTATGGCACAGGGGAGCTGGAATTGGATGAGCTTTGAGGTCCCTTCCAACTTAAACCATTCTATGATTCTGTAATATTTGAGATTGTGACAAGAAGTGCAGGAGAATCATTCTCCTCATCCAGAGAAAATGCTACAAGAAGTAGTTCTGATCACTTCCACAGGACTGCATCATTAATATCTCTGCTCATCTTCAGCTGCATTTTGCCCCATGTTCAGTATTACTGAATTTAATGGAAGTAGGGTCAAAGTGTGAGTGTGGATGGCAGATGTTGTTTGTAACACTCACCACAATGAAAGAGAAACTAAAAATCTTTTTTTGCATCATTATGGTCCCACCCTAATAGCAGCGGGAGCTTTGCTGTTAATATCAGTGGGAACAAGAACTCCTGGTTGTATTTTTTTCCCTCCAGCCTGCCAAGCTACATTTACATCCCTTTCCTCAATAGGAAGAAACTTAACCAACCTGGAAAATAACAAATCAATGCTACTTGCATTGTTTTTCATGTCTGACTACACATTAATGCTGTGTCAGACACCATCAGCATCAGAAGAGGCGTCAGCTTTTGCCAGAACTGTACCACCTTCTGATTGGAAAAGGAAAAGAGATAATGAAGGACAAAGAAAATTATTAATTGCTGAGGATGTTCTTTTGGGCTGAACCTTCTCTCTGATTTGAACAGGGCTCCTGCCCCTGGAAACAACTGGGAGGTTTTCCCTAATGAGAACAAGGATTTCCCTACAGCACAATAGACGAGTGGGAAATTGCTTTCTTTGTGGGTTTAGATGATCCTGAAGGTCCAGCTGAGTGGCTCTGTTTTCTGCACTGAATCAGGAAGCTTCTAAGCAACAACACTGAGCCACAACTCAACACTGTACTGTCTGATAAAGCCCTCATTCATCTCAGTGCAGCAGCCACCTTCCCACCACCATCAACAAACTGATAGCTTCTGGTTGTTTATTTGCCACTCTCTAATCAGCTGTGGTTAAACAGGTGAGAATAGTCTGCAACATTTTCATGCTTGGGTTCATAGAATCATCAAATGCTTCAGGTTGGAAGAGACCTTTAAAGCTCATTTAATCCACCCCTGCCTTGCAGTCAACAGGGACATCTGCAACCAGAGCAGGTTGCTCAGAGCCACAAACCACCTCATCTGGAATGGTTCCAGCGATGGGGCATCTATCACCTCTCTGGCCAACCTATGACAGGGTCTCACCACCCCCAGTGCAAAAAAATTTTTCCTTGTATCCAGTCTAAAACTCTTTTCGTTCAAACTTTGCCCTGTCACAACAGGTCCTGCTAAAAAGTTTGATGCCAATTTTTGGTTCTTGGTCACTCCAAACACTGAAAAGCCACCAGAAGGTATCCCTGAAGCTTTCTATTCTCCAGGCTGAACAACCTCAACTCTCAGCCTGGTTTCACAGCAGAGGGCTTCCAGCCCTGCCAGCATTGCTGTGGCCTCTCTAGCTCTGTTGCAACAGGTCTATGTCTCTGCTTTGCTGAGGACTCCAGAGTTGGCTCCAGCACTTCAGGTGGGGTCTCAGCAAAGTACAGCTAATGGACAGAATCCCCTCCCTGCCACCCATGCTGCTGGAGATCAGCCCAAGGCAGTGGTGGAGTCACCATCCCTGCAGATGTTCAAACAGCATGTGGACCTGGTGCTAGGGGGCATGGTTTAACGTTGGCCCTTTTGGTATTGGGTTGAGGGTTGGCCTGGATGAGCTTTGAAGTCTCTTCCATCTGGATGTATCCTGTGATTCTGTGGCACAGCTGGCTCTGGGAGCACACAGTGCCATCTCATGTCCAGCTTTCACCCACCAGTACCCCCAAGTCCTTCTCCTTAGGGCTGCTCTCAATCACATCATTCCCCCAGAACACACTGATGCTGGGGATTACTCCAACCCAAGTGACCTTGCTCTTGGCCTTGTTGAACCTCCTGAGGGTCACAACAGCTCCCTTCTCAAGATTAACTCATTTCAGAAATTACCAGCAACCCTCAAAAACATAAAGCAAATGCACACAGCTTTGTGCCCATATTTTCCTTATGCATTTAGCTGCATTTCAAAGTGCTTCTAATTCTTGATTCTACACAGCCATATGTGCTTGTCGCTGCTGGGCTCCCCAGGAATCCTTCAAGCCAAAGGGACAAGGCAAAGTGTCACAGTCAAGTACTTAAAGACAGGAACCACAGAAGCCAGGTCAGTGGAAAGATTTAATTTCTTACTCCTGAATGCAAAATGGATACAGTAAAGGAGAAAATATATACAGCTGTACGCACAAAGAACTGAGTATGGAAAGGCTCCAAAACATTTGGTTAGCAAACCATATCCCACTGAAAGTCAGAAAAGTCAGTAAAATTGGTTTATGTCTTCCCCAATAAAACCTTGGGACGACTATGGTAGGATATAAGGACTAAAATTATTTTTTTTTTTCAAGAGAATATTTAAATTTATTTTACTACTAGAAGTTTGCACAGCTAAGAACTTCCATCAAATGCTGAAAAGACTGTTCACAAAGAGCACTTAACATTACAGGATACAATAAAAAGATGGGGGAGATTTGCAGACCAAGGCTGTCGTATTTAAATTAAAACATAAACCCCCAGTAATGTATTCTCCCTGTCTACTCTCCTGAAACACTAACTGGGTTATACTGCAACAGGCTTTGGAGAGAGAAAGGGTCACATCCATAAAGACAACAAAAAGACCTCTACCCAAGGACAGGAGAGCTCATGGCTCTACAAGATCCTTCAGATCCATAATGAGCTTTCCTGCACATTACGGATCTTAAAGATGTTGATATTTAATAACCCTTAAGACCAATAATGTCCAAAAATTCCTTTAATAAACTCACCAAGATGCCTTTTTTAGACACCAATAATCAATAAAAAGTCCTTGAGATTCTTACAGAAGTCCCAGAGGTACAGCACATCAGCTTGGCTGTGAGCTAAGGAAAATCCCTCTGGCCATAACACAGAGCCCCAGCCCAAAGAGACAGGCTCAAAGTGATGCTCCCAGCTCCTTTCACAGATTGCATTGAGTCAGAAGAGCCTCTCAAAGGTCATCTTGTCCAACCCCCCCTGCAGTCAGCAGGGACACCTCCAACAACATCAGGCTTCCCAGGGCCACATCAAGTCTGGTTTTAAATGTTTCCAGAGACAGGATCTGAACCACATCCTGAAGCAACCTGTTCCAGTACTTCATCACCCTCATTGTGAAGAGCATCCTCCAGCCTAAATCTGGATGCAAGGAGGAAGTTTGGATGTTAGGAGGAAGTTCTTGGATGTGAGGAGGAAGTTCTTCACCATGAGAGTGGTGAGACCCTGGAACAGGTTGCCTGGGGCCATTTCTCTGAAGGTGTTTAAGGCCAGACTGGATGAGGCTCTGTCCAGCCTAATCTAGGGTAGAGTGTCCCTGGGCATGGCAGGGGGGTTGGAACTAGATGATCCTTGTGGTCCCTTCCAACCCCGACTCATTCTATGATTCTACCCTGCTCCAGTTTCTAACCATTGCTCCTCCTTCTATCACCACAGGCCCTTCTAAGCAGTCCCTTCCCAGCCTTCCTGGAGGTTCCCTTCACATATTGATTTACAGCTATGAGGTCTCCCTGAAGCCTTCTCTTCTCCAGGCTGAACAATCACAATTCTTTCAGCCTGTCCCCATAAGAGAGGTGCTCCAGTTCTCTGATTATCTTTATGACCCCTTCTGGACCTGTTCCAGCAGGTCTTACATCCCTCTTTAGTTGCAGGTATCACAGCTGGACCCAGTCTTCCAAGTGAGGTCACACCATAGCAGAGTGGTAAAATCACCTCTCTCAGTCTGCTGGCCAACCAGTCCTGGTGAGCAAGGGCCCCAGTAGGAGCTGAACGCCGCAGCAGCAGCAGCTTCACTCATGCCACAGCAGCAGCAGCTTGACTCATGCCACAGCAGGGACATGTAACTATCTGGCTTGGAAGTGCAGTGGCAGGCTGCAGAGCCCCTGCAGTGCTTGGTCATGCTGGCAGCGACCCTGGCATTAGCACAATTCAGGCTGTGCCAAAGCCCAGCTAAATCCAACAACTGGGAATGTGTTTCAGATGGGTTAAGCTTTAATCATTTCCTTCATCAAAGCTTTGCATCCCAGTCATGTTACAACAGTTTACAGACTATCAAAGCGCCACATCTGAGCTACATTATTAGAGGCTTGAGACCAGACATTTCAGTAATTAATTTATTTTTGGGTGGCTTTTTTTTTTTTTCCCCCCCCACTTCTGCATATTTGAGCAAAGCTATTTTCACATCAGATATGGTTTTCTAGCTGGAAAAAAATAACTCAAGTGCATTACAGCATCTTTAATCTTTGTTCACACACAGCACTGAACTTCTTTGAAATATTCAGAGTTCAAGTGATTGATTTTGCTTCTGGCAAGTTTCACTCGCATGTAGTTCTGCTGAGTGTGTAGACATGGACTCAGAAATAACTACTCATCTACCTGATCTATTTACAGATCACTGCACCTCAAATACTTAGTGCAGTTTTGGGGCCCTCACTCCAATAATGATCTTGAGGGGGTGGAGGGGGTCCAGAGAAGGGCAACAAAGATGGTGAAGGGTCTGGAGAAGAGGGCTGGTGAGGAACAGCTGACAGCATTTGGGTTGTGCAGCCTGGAGAAAAGAAGACTCTCTGCAACTCCCTGGAAGGAGGTTGGAGCCAGATAGGTCAGACTTTCTTACCAAGAAGCAAGTGATACAAGAGGAAATGGCCTCAAGTTGTGCCAGGGGAGGGTTAGGTTGGACATGAACAATTTTTATCCCCAAAGGGTTGTCAAAGCAATGGTGGATATCATGGCTGTGCAAATCTGCTGTTGAGGGACATGCCTTAGCAGCAGACTTGGCAGTGTTGGGTTAATAGTTGGACTGGATGATCTTAAAGGTCTTCTCCAGCCTAAAAAAAATTATATGATTCTACGTAGGAATGAACAAACATCTCTTAATACAGAAGTAAAGTCTAGAAGACAGAGTATGACCAGAATCAGTATGGAGTAGAGAAATCACAGTAAAGAGTAAGAAAGCTTCTTTGGTGGAGAATCCCAGCTCCCAATGCCTTTGTGCCCTGCTGTATGGCAAGAGCAAGAAGAACACTTGCCAGAAGGGCCATGGATGTAAAATCCTGATGATGCCCATCCAGTTTGTCTTGTTACTCACTTGTTTCTTTTTTCTTCAGAGATTTCATATTAATTTTATCTCTAGAAACTCATATAGAAATTTATCACCATACTCCTTCAAAATACCATGGAAACATTAACTGCCCTTGTTGGTTTTATCACTGCAGGAGTTAACAAACATTATTCCTGATGCAGAGAAGTTTCCATAAGCAGCCAAAGTGAGCAAATCCTTCTAAATCCTTATTTTCCTGTCTAAATCCATATTTCCCTGTCACATCATCAAAACTGTTGTACAGGACCATGCCAGGAAAAGGTGGAGAAGAAAGACATAGGCCACAGCAAGGAGTGCTGATTTTTTAAGACAACAGACTTATCTCCAAGCCTGGTGGATAAACACCTTATCAAAATGCAGTGCTTAATAGCAAGTGGAGTCTTGGCACAGTGAGCAGGTTAGAAATCACCATCAGAAGCACTACAGTTGGATTGCTTCTCCTCATCCCAAATCATTCCAGCACCCAGATTTCATATGCTCTTTACAGACAGAGAAAAGCACTCATGACCATAAGTGAACCCAGTAAAATCCTGTTCTGAAAGCAGAGCTCCCCACACCTCCTTTTATTCTGTAAGATTCAGCTGTCTCTGCAGATGTATTTTCCTGCTTCCCAGTTCCACTCTGCCCAGTGAGAGCAGACAGTATATGTCACAACTGACACTGCCGGGTCCTGCCACTGCAGAGGAAGATGGTCAGATGAAACCTTCTGCCAAAGGCATCCTCAGCTACCCCAGTGGGGTTCTGGGGGATGATTGCTGAGGCAGAGCCTTCCCTGCTGCCTGGAGCTCAATGTAATCTGCCAGACCTCCTGTTGTACAGGTGCCATCCATCAGACTCGTGTCAGCGACCTTGGCGCAACATCAGGACATGTCTGCAGAGGGTAATGCCACATCACTGCACGTGGAAACATTCGGGATGGAAAAAGTATCCAAAATCCCCTAACATAATATTTGTTCTTTGTACTAAGGTCTTTAGAAGAAGAAATGATGGTTCTACTTCCCCCCCACCCCCGCCTTCTTAATATAAAAATAGAGATGCATGAAGACAAGAGGCAGCAGTATTTATATTTATGATGCCTTAACCAGACCCTCAAGGTTTCCTATCTTCAATCTACCTTAGCCTATAATAACCTATTAGCATGAAAATGACAGCTGAGTCAACATAACTTAGTTGCCTTTTCATGATACAACTTCCTTTCACATTGCAGAGACTCTTCACATCAAGTCAAGATAGAACACAACACCCCTGCCCCCCAAAAAAACCCACAACCCAAAACCTCAAAATCAAACCCCAAGCAGCCCCTTGAAGTGTTCTAGAACTTATCAAAACATTTGAATGCTTTTCAAAATCCATCTTGGCACTTTCTTCTGAATGTAACTCATACTTTTCTCCTTCAATGAGACATGTTGGTGCATACATTGAAGCACAAAATAACTAACCCTTGGACAGAGTGTCCTTTTCTGAACTGTACTGTCCTTGCTCTGTTCCTCTGCTCTATCTTGTCACATTAAGCTTGCATGTCTATCAATAGGAGTCACCCCCTGAGCTTCAGTGCCAGCACTATTTCCTTCAACATGGGCACCTCTTCCATCCCAGACTGGGTCCTGGGGGTTCCTGGTCACACTGTGCCTTGGTTACAACTTCCAGCAGAGCCAGGTGCTGTGGATCCTCCCACTACAGCTTCATCCACTGACCCAAGGCTGCTGCTCTTCACAAGGCAGGAGGACATGTGTGCCAGGAGCTGCTCACAAGCCTTTCTGCTGGCATGTCCACTTATTAATTCTCACTATTTTGGTGCAGCTCTCAGAGCTCAAAAGGAAGTGGTTCACAGCTCAGTCTATTTCAAAGTTCACAGTAATTTCTCTCCTGAAAGGCTTTCAACTAAACATGGTGCTCAAATGCTGATGGGTACAAATGGTCCTTGTTCCTGGCAGAATTTGGCTGCACTTCAGTGGCTGAACCAAAAACTTACAGAATTGCCTTTTCTACAACAATCAGCTGGCACTACTGTGACTTGCCATCCTTTTTGTCCCTGAAAAGTGCAGCAGATGTACTCATGAAGGAATTTAAGCCACACAGAGATGGGTTTTGCCTTCAGGCATTTTGGCAAGCCATAATCTCTCACCAAGAAGCACCTGCTGAAGCTGCTCACAGGCTACAGCTCTGTTCCAGCACCATGAACAACAGCTCTACCAGACTCCTGGCATCACAAATACACCGTTCCCTTTTAAGGGCACTACTTCACATGACAAACAGAAATGTAGGTTTAGCCTTCAAGTAATCTCCTATATTAGGTACCACTAGGACATCTATCCTGGTTTGAGTTGGACCAGAACCGATTCCAGTCAGTACTGTGACTTCCCAGCTCAGTCTCTGCTCAGTGAGCCACTTTCTGAAGTCCAAGGCAGCTTTGCACCACCAGGGGAGAAGCTGATGTAAGAGCTCCTGCCAAGGGCTGGGCTGCAGAAAAGCTCTACTTCAGACTTGATCCTGGACAGACCAAGGGCCCTGCCACAGCTTGTGCCCCACCTTGTGGCATCTGCAAGTAGGGGCAGACAAGACAGGTGACCCTCAACTGACCAAAAAAGGAGAAAGCTAAAGAATCACCAGGGTCAAATTCTCTTCTTCCTCTTCAGTGCCCAGCATCTGAGGAGGAGTCAGTCCCTTCTGTCTTTGATCCTGATCCATGCATTCCTGAATCTGGTTCCAGAATCCAACTCCTTAACCCAGTTCCTGTCCACTAAGTCCAGTGCCTGCCTCCAGCATCAGTGGCGATAATGGTGACATCATTGCCATCAGGGATTAGAATGGATATTGATTTGTATCTCTTTGTCTCTGTTTCATTGGGTTGATCTTATTTCCACCCCAACAGGTTTAGTTTCTTTCCCACCCCATCAGACTCTCTCCTTTATTCCCTTGCCCTTGGGAAGGAAGAGAGGCTCTTGAAGTGTGTCTATCACTCATTTAGTGGCTGGCCCAGCCCCAACCCTTGACAACATGCCAGACAAGTAAGGCCCAGAGAGCTTTTCTTCTCACCAGATGAGTCCACACAGCTTGCCCACACCTTCAACAGAGTCTCACCACCACTGCATTTTGCAAGATGCACATCCAGACATCTCTCTGCACACACTGCAGTTTACTCTGGCAAGATCTTGGATCTGTGCTTGCAACCCTTGACGTTATTAATGAGCAAGAAAACATCCGTGTGCCAGCTTCTGTAATTATTTGGAGAGCTGGTGCTGTCTCTGATGGAGAGGGGAAAAAACTGTACGTACCACCAAAGAGAATAAATGATACATTTTCAAGCATGACACCATCCCCTCTCAGCTCTTTGAATGCATTGCAAATTTAATTGCAATTTCCTCTGTGGTTCTCTGTTTTTGAGATTACAGTCAGGTCCTCTGGGCCTGTGAGGAGCAATGCTGAGCATTTACCTAACAAGAACATTGGAATTCGGGGACTGAAGTTGCTTCATTAGTTTACTTCACGCTTTCCAAATGATCAAAGCAGATCTTAATTTTTCATGAAGAGGAAAATTGCACCTTTTTGCATGGTAGAGCAACTGGGTTAATTGTCAACATTAATGTTGTATTTGTTTCTCAATAAACCACCAAGCCTTTCTATCATAACTTAATAAATACAAATCAAGGCATTGTCCCTTCAGAGAGCAAGGAGAGCTGTGTTGGGTCCTACCTTCAAGCACGTTCATGCATCACACAAATAAGTTTGGACTTGGTATTCCAGTTCTACCTTTTGTGAGGCTCAACCTCCTACTTGCTCATTTTCACACAGAATGAGAAGCCTTAGAGCATTGCAAACATGAGAAGTTTTATTGGTAAGAGGCTGTCGTCCATTTTCCCACATGTGGCTTGATTTTTTTTTTTTTTTAGGGAACATTGACTGCCTTCCTTTCTAGCTAAAAACATACAGCATGTTTTGAACTTTCCTGAATGTTCCCTTAAGAGTTTCTTCAGTAGTTCAGTAGCCTAAAGGTCATCACATTGACATTCAGAGTTGAAAAGACACTATAGGAATCATCAGGTGAAGCTGCACAGACTGGATTTAAGCAACACACACGACTGTAAAATAACCTACCACCACAAATGTGTACTGAGTTTAACATCACCCTTGGTGAGGTGACATCCATGGATGCTCTCAGTCAAATGGAAGACACAAGTAAGGAAAAGAAGAATATTTTGGCTCTGTGAAACCCATCATTTCAAGCTCAGATGGCTGGTACCAGCCAAAGTTGCTGATAGCTTTTCACCTGTGGAGTTTTAATCTGGACCCGAATCAACTTCTGCAGTGGGAGGGGACCATCAGACAAGGTGCTGATACCACCCATTTCTTTGTGAATCTACAGCATCAAGAAAAACTGCAGCCACCCCATTCCTCCAGACACCCTTCTCACTTGAACAGAAGTGGCAAATTACATCTAAAAAGGGAACTTTAATGAACAGAAGTGAACCTCTAATGAAGGCAGCACTGATAAAAGGGCAAGTGCAGGGGCTCTACTCCCAACTCATTTAATTAAAAAAGGAGGCTGAATGGAGACCTTATTGCTCTCTACACCTGCCTGAAAGGAAGTTGGAGTCAGCTGGGTGTTGGTCTCTTCTCCCAAGTAACAAGTGACAGAGGAGAGGAAATGGCCTCAAGTTGCAACAGGAGAGGTTTAGGTTGGTTGGATATGAGAAGAAACTTTTCCACTGAAAGGGTTCTCAAACACTGGAACCACACCCCAGGGAGGTGGTTGAATCCCCATCCCTACAGATTTCAAAAGTCAGAAAGATGTGGTGCTGAGGGACATGGTTTAGAATCACCCTTGGTAGAGTTAGAGAAGGGTTGGACTTGATGAGGTCTAAGAGGTCTTTTCCAAGCAAAACCATTTCATGATTCTGTGATAGACACATGGAGGGAGAAACAAGAGTTCTGCTTCCCAGCTTCCTAAGGGGTGTGGTCTGCATCTCCCTCACCCCAGGGGAGCAGAAAGAAGGGAGAGCAGAAAAAGAAATTAATTGCTGAGCACAAGATCTGTGCCCTGGAGCACGCAAAGTCATGTGGGACAGTTCAAAGTGCCTGCACAGGTACAGTGCAATGCTACCCTCTTCCTGGCAGCGACATCCACCTGGCCACATCCTGCATGTTTCATGAGCTAAGAAAAAAGAAAAAAAAGGAAAGAATAGAAAGGATGAATCTGGTTGCCACAGAAGATGAAATGATGGGAAAAGGCTGATAAAGCCATGAGGCTGCAGCAAAGCTGCACTGTGTTATTCAAAGCCCCATTAACACTGTTACAGATGGGGACCTGCAGGGAGGAATTTTCATGTACTTCTACCACAAAGCACACTTCAAGAGCTGGGCTCTTAATGGCCTCTGGTTTCATTTGTCTGTGCAGTGTAACTTGGTGTTCTAACCTCAACTTCTCTCCATCTCATTTTATGAAGAAAGTGCTCCAAAACCACAAAGTCTTCACTGAGCAACTTGGTAAGTTCCTAACTCCAACACCTCTCCTATGAAAGCTAACTCCTACAATCCATTTTGCATGCAATAAGAAATGTGGAAGGATTTTTTTTGATGAATGTGGTGCCCTGTAGACTGCATATGAGCTTCCCATCAATTAGGCACTGCTCTGGTTTGAAAAGCAGCAGAGAAACTTAAAGATGCAGTTTTTGTTTGCATTGGGAAAGACAGATGTATTCCAGGGTTGGACTCATTCATGTATCCTGATCAGCTCCCCAGTGGTGACACTGCATGTGACAGGACAACAGCTTGCCCAACGGGGAAACTGGAATCTGAGTAGGATTGACTAGAGAGTCATCTAAATATATTTTAAAATAGGACAGAAAATGGGAGGAGAGATTTAAATGGTGCCAACTGAGCAGTTTGGCCTGGTGGAGACAAAAAATAAACTACTGCAGCAAAGCAGAAGACTCTGAGCTGAGTTTTATCAGCTATTCAAAAATATACCCCCAGTGGGAACGTGTCCTAAGGAAAACTTCCCCCCTGCGACACAGGAGGAATCCTCCTCCACTTCTGGATCCAGCAACTTCAAAATAAAACAGGAGAATGGAGTGGAACCGAAACAGCAAACATGGGAACGGGGCCAAGTGTGAGGCCCTACCCCTGGGTCGAGGCAATGCTCAGTATCAATCCAAGCTGAGGATGAAGGGATGGTAGGGATTCTGCCCCTCTGCTCTGCTGAGATTCTACCCACTGTCCTGGGGGTCCAGCTCTGGACTTCTCAGCATAGGACAGACATGGACCTGTCAGGGTGGGGCCAGAGGAGACCACAACAATGACAGGAGGGCTGCAAGCCCTCTGCTGTGAAGCCAGGCTGCGAGAGTTGGGGCTGTGCAGCCTGAAGAAGAGAAGGCTCCAGGGAGACCTTCTGGTGGCCTGTTAGTGTGTAAAGGGGCTGATCAGAAAGCTGGGGGCAGACTCTGTAGCAGAGCCTCTTGTGACAGGACAAGGGTGATGGTTTAAAACAAAAGAGGGAGATTCAGATTGGAGAGAAGGAAGAAACTGCACTGAGATCCCATGGCAGGCTGGCCAGAAAGTTGGTAGATGCTCCATCCCTGGAACCATTCCAGATGAGGTGGTTTGGGGTTCTGAGCAACCTCCTCTAGATGCAGATGTTCCTGCTCACTACAAGTGGGATTGGACTAGAACTGACCTTTGATGGTCCCTTCCAATTCAAATCATTCTATGACTCTTTGAAAAGGTATTTTAATGTTTTTACTGAAAATTTGAAAAGGACAAAAGCAGCCATCCACAGGAAAAGATTTACTACTGCCTAGACCAGAGTAGTTTGACATGGGTGACAACCCACTCATCAATCCTTCCAATGCAAACTCTGTTTTCATATTATAGAGCTGTGGGCATTAGCCACTTTACTCCTCATGGAATACATTCTTCACTTGCAGTGTTTCCACAGAAAATAAGAGGCACAACAACCCTGACAGAGGCTGAGCGAGGTGTTATGGCACTTGGATGTCCTTGAATCAATCTGAAAGCATTCACGGAGCTACTGAAACATTTATCAAAAGGACATAGTTAGAGATGCATTTTAGAGTCCTAACTGCAGTCTGCCAACACATTAATTTTCTGTTTTCATTGGCAGTGTTGTGATGTTTACAACACTCCTTCATTCAGTTTAATTAAATGTCTCCCATCATATTTACTCCAATCACACCTTATTTAGAGATCAGTAAATAAATAGCTGGATCTGGTTATTTATGACTATGTTTAGTTTTACTCTAACCTCATCCCTGGATGTGTTTTACAGCCTTCTGTCTTACAAATGATCGAACATAACTGCTGCAATATTACAGACCAACTAAAATTAATACCCCCTTTTACCTCTGATCCTTTTTCATTAGCCGACAGGTTTTAAAGTTATAATCCAGACACTGTACAAATGCACAACTTAACCTGGTTTTAATCAGCAGTTCTGTGCTTTTTTTTTTGGGGAGGTGGGGAGGGAAACATCTCCTTTATACTTCTCTTTATGATAGAATCCTAGAGTTTCTTTGACAGGAAGAGACCTCCAAGATCAGCAAGTTCAACCATTGACCTAACACCACCACGGCCATTAAACCATGTCACAAAGTACCACATCCACATTCATAAATACCTCCAGGGACAGCGACTCCATCACCTCCCTGGGTAGCTTACTCCCATGCCTCACCACTCTGCAATGTCACTAAGGGCACTGTCTTGCCAGGCAAATTTTAAAGGCTGCTTTCCCTTCGCTGCCACACACAGGGACTGCAGAGACTGTCAGATGTAGTCATTCCATGTTGCTATTGGTTTCTGAAGTCATTATTTAAATTTCTAGCAACATCCTCATTCCTTCTATGAGACATTTGGGTGCACTGAGGAGTTTAAGTCATTGATTTCAAATGCTCTTGATGGAAAAGCTTAAAAGGGAAGAGAGAGGCATAACAGGAGATCCTCTGTTTTAGAGCATTAAATCATTGAATCACTTCACACGTTGTATGTGCTTGGAAATTTCTAACTTTGAAATTATTTGAAAGAGTTTCTAGAGGAGTGAATGGGCTCCACGTGGAGCTGCAGAGGCAGGCTGTGGGCAACAAGCCTCAGCAATCACATCTTAAACCCTTCTTTCTCCACAACTTGGGTATCTCCAAGTCAAAGTGGAGAGCTGGAACCAGAACTATAGTGAAATTCTTACAATAGAAAGCCTCTGCTTCTCCAAAGCTGAACAGAGATGAGGCTGTGTTACCAAAGTCCAACAGAGTTACTAATGACTAGTGGCTAAACATTTGGGGGAACAGAATGTTTCAGCCAATTCCACTACAGGTGTCAGTGAAGTCTGTGAAGGAAGTTTACCCTTGTAAAATAACTAAGTTTTGCAAGTGAACAATCAGACTCCATTTTTCTCATTTCTTATACATTAAAAGATCATTACCACTCACTGGATAAGGAAATGGCTGGACAGTGGCATGCAGAAAGTGGTGATCAAGGGCACAATGTCCACCTGGAGACTAATGACAAGCGACATCCCTCAGGGGTCAGTGCTGGCACCAGTGTTTTTACCATCTTTGTCAGTGACATGGACAGAGGCATTGAGTGCAGCCTCAGCAAGTGTGCAGCTGGCACCAAGCTGTCTGGCACAGTCGACTTGCTAGAGGGCAGGGATTCATCCAGAGGGACCTGCACAGGCTGCAGAGCTGTGCCCAGGCCAAACTCATGACATTCAACAAGGCTGACTCAAGATCCTGCACCTGGGTGGCTGCAATCTCAAGCACAACTCCAGGCTGGGTGGCAAATGGCTGAGAGCATCCCTGAGGAACAGGACTTGGGGGTCTGGTCTGAGCCTGCAGTGTGAGTGCAGCCCAGACTGCAACCATGTGCTGGGTTGCAGCAAGAGCAGCTGTGGGCAGCAGGGCAAGGGGAGGGGATTCTGCCCCTTTGCTCTGCGCTCCTCACAGCCCATCTGCAACACTGTGTGCAGCTCTGGAGCCCCCAACACAAGAATGACATGAAATTGTTGGAGCCAGTCCAGAGGAGGGCCAGAAAGATGCTCAGAGGGCTTCAGCAGCTCTGATGTGAGGACAGGCTGAGAGAGCTGGGGCTCTGCACCCTGGAGAAGAGAAGGCTTCCAGGAGACCTTGGAGTGGCCTTGCAGGATCTGGAGGGACCTATAGGAAGAATGGGGAGGGACAATTCACAAGGTCTTGTAATGACAGGATGAGAAGGAATGGGTTCAAAGTGGCAGAGGGGAGATTTAGACTAGATGTTAGGAAGTTCTTTACAGTGAGGGTGGTGAGACACTGGCACAGGTTGCCCAGGGAGATTGTGGATGCTCCTCCCTGGAGGTGTTCAAGGCCAGGCTGGATGAGGCCTTGAGTGACCTGTTCCAATGGGAGGTGTCCCTGCCTATGGCATAGGAAAGTTGGAACTGGATGAGCTTCAAGGTCCCTTCCAACCTAATCCATTCCATGATTCTATGATTAAAGTCTAAGACACTGAGCTCTCAGGTTGCTTGAGCCCCTGTAAAGCCAACAAGCCTTAAAGAATCTTTCTAACATGGATGAAAAACTGGGGTGTCAAGTTGTTCAAATTATGAGTTTCTCTTCTCTGTATCTATTTTTGCTTGTGCTGCTATTTGTACCCTCCCCCCCGCCAAAAAAAAAGGACATTAGATCCTAAGAAATCCTTACTAGCCTGATCCTGTCAGAGTGTTAAGAGGGGATTTATAAAAGACACAATGTCCAGGTGAGTTTGGAATCTCTCCACAGAAGGAGATTCTACAACCTCTCTGTACAGCCTGCTCCAGGTCTCCATCACCCTCACAGCAAAGTTTCTCCTCATCTTCAGGTGGAACCTCCTGGGTTCCAATTTGTGCCTGTTGCCCCTTGACCTGTCACTGGGCACCACTGACAAGAGGCTGGCTCCATACTCTTGATCCCCAAGCTTTAGGTCTTGCTGACCATTGATCAGATCCCCTCAGGCTGCTCTTCTCCAGGCTAAACAGCCCCAGGGCTCTTAGGCTTTATTCCTCACAGAGATGCTCCAGGTCCCTCAGCATCTTTGTAGCCCTCTGTTTGACTCTCTCCAATAGTTCCCTGTATCTCTTGAACTGAGGAGCCAAAATCTGGACACGATACTCCAGATGTGACCTCACTAGGGCAGAGCAGAAGTGGAGAAGACCCTCTCGGTCACGCTGCTCTTAATGCACCCCAGGAGACCATTTGCCTTCTTGGCCATGAGAGCACATGGTGAACCTCTTGTCCAACAGGATTCCCAGGTCCTTCTCATTTGTAAGCAAACACCACACAATCTGTGTCTTCCCCCTTTCCATGTGCCTTTACTTATGTATATTTGCCTCGCTCCCTCTCTAACAACTGCAACAATATCCCTGGGTCATCACAACCAGCTTTTCTCCCATCACAGTCAGACCCAGGAACCTTCATTATAAAAGTATCAGGAGGAGAGGGAATTTAGGTTATCAAAGAAATTAGGTCTTTACAAGCTTCAAATTTAGATGCTTTGAGTACGGTTTTACTGGGGTTTATCCTAATAGCCCAGTTTAAGATCAGTTGCTGTCACAATAGCAAACAGCCCTATACTTTGAAAATCCAAGCTAGGATGAGCTGTTCTTATCAGTTAAAAACACATTCTCAAAGCGACCTCTCTCTGTACAATTTATCTTAAAATCCTATTGAGGAAGCCCTTCATGAAGCAAAATTTTCAATCACCAAGACCACAGAGACATTTTTTCACACCTTACCCAAGCAAACGAGAGATGTGAGCTGCTGCCTGGACAGCGTGACCAGCTATCGGGGCTTAGAAGGGAATTTGGGCAATCCTTTGATGAAAGTATCAGTATATGTTTACTTTTCTATTTCATGCTGAAAATATCATTGATGCAAATCACTTTCCCGGGCGCTTTTGAGTCAGTGTGCTTATTGCCAGACTGACTGCACAAGCAAGCACTTTGCCGCTCCAGTAAACTCCTGCACACGTCGTCGAACCATCCTTCAAGTTGATCATGGGAAAACGCCTGGCATTTTCCAGCCATCTGAAGAGGATCATCCCAGAACATCACAGGGAAAAGGCAACACAACCCCCTCACACACACCCCCCACACCTCCCCGAAAGGATGCAGAACGAGTTAGGGACGTGCATAATTAAACAAACATTTGCAGGAATACGCAACAGCAAACAGCAGCAGCTAATCCCACACAATCCTCCGAGAGAACAGCAAGATTTTTCACTCCCTGAAACGTGATAATGAAAAAAAACAATTCCCAGCTGCTCCCACCAGATGAAATCATCTTGTTTGAAAGTTTATAATTATATATGTTAAATGCATTGGTCCACTTTCAAGATTAGTGCTAATGATCTTACATTTTTAATGGAGCCCTTCATCCCTGAGGATTCCTCAGGAGCTTACTTAGGCACTCCAGGATTGCTGCAGCTACCTCTGGCTTGAGATGTGGCAGCTGTTTAATATCCCTGCATACGCTGTAAACAACACTGCCTAGTACAGAATAAATAAAAGGTATTTGTCAGAAGGAGGAGAAGGTTACAGGAAAGCTTTCCTCAGTATTTCATTTAGAATCATAGTACTGTTGAGGTTGAGATAGACCCTTTGAGAGCACGGAGTCCAACCAACTGCTCACCTAGAGCTTACAGTCTCACCACTACTGCTGAGATACACTAAACCAGATCTCTCAACACCACCCTTTTAAATGCTTCCAGGCATGGTGACTCCACTGTTTCTCTGGACAGCCTGTTCCAGTGCCTGAGAACTCTTTCAATGAAGAAATTTTCCCTAATATCCAACCTGAACCTGCCCTGGCACAGCTTCAGGCCATTTCCTCTTGTCCTGTCGCTTGCTGCGTGTGAGAAGAGAACAACCCCTGTCTCTCTCCAGCCTCTTTTTACCTTATTTCCTCTTTTTTTGAGGCTATGCTTTACAGGGTCATGAGACGGCAGCTCACCAAATCCAGTATCATGCTGATGTCAGACATAAAATGCAAACTATGCCACTGGGGTATGAATTAAAAAGAAGGACTAGTCCTGGTCGCTCAAAAAAGTCTCTTCAAATTGACCTTGATCTATAATTTACAAACAGAACCTTCATTTTCTGCTCTCAAGTGTAGACCTTGAATTCTCCTGCAGGTAACGAGAGATGGTGGAAGAGAAGCTATTTAACCTCTTCGTCTTTTAAATCATGATCAGTCAGCAGAATGTAATGTCACAGAGAAAAGCTAGCAAGCCATTACTGAAGACATGGTATGAAATAAAGTACAAGTGAAAGAGGAAACCTCCCAATTGATTTCAATAGGTTTCAAATTAAGCACTTCAAATTGGAGAGCAGACCTTCAGAGATACACAGCCTCACAGACCAAATTTCACCACTACAAATGTTATTACCAATTCACAACAAAAATCTTTGTAGCAAAGGGCAAGCCTGAATGCTGCGATTGAGGTACAAAAGCAGGAGGAGGTATTGCAGTTTTCTTCTGCATCTTTTATTCTTTCCTATAAACATAAGCTCCAGCCACAGAAACCAAGGGACTTTGATCTTCCTTAGACACCTGCAAGTCTTCAACATACATTCCAACTACTAAAAAAAAAAAAAAAATCTCCTTTAACTTGCTACTAGCTCTCTGGTCTGAAGGCTTAGCATGGCATCCAGCCACTTTTTCCTCAGCGCACAGTTTGAGGCCAAACTAATCAATAACAGGTTGTTAATGCCAATGAATTCCAACCAGCAGTTTGTTTTTAAAATGAAAAGTTACTGAAACAGAACTAAATATTGCCCAAATCAAACTAGCGGGAGCAATAAATAATTAAAGCAATGCACTAGTTCATAAATAGAGCACATAATGTAATTAATTCCCCCACCACGCAGAGTAATATCAATACTGAGGATGCAGCATGGGAACGTGGGCAGCTAAGGTGCTTCTGCACCCACAGCCACACACAAGCAGCACAATAGGAAAATGATTGTGTGTGTATATATATAAAAATCAAACCCTAGCAGATAAAGAATAGGGAGCTGTTGAGAGACAGGTAATTGTTTCAAGCAGGGAGACATGGTGTATGTGAAATTCATTCTGCAAAGCTGAGAGCAAAAGTAGAAAGGACAGAGCAGGATGAGTTATTTGATGTAAAATCTTCACAGGCTCCAAATCAGGAGCTGTGTTCATGATCTGTTTCTGCCCCTGCCACTGTATGTCCTTTCCTGTGTTCTCTGTGACCACAGACAAATCTATACAGGCTTCACTTTTTCTGTCACTTCCTACAGGTAAGCAACCAAGACCTAAAGCCTGTACAGGCAGTATTGAAAACACTTTCCTCAGGTGGGGTTTTGCTGTGTCTTCCTGGCTCAGGTATTATTGCAGTGACATTAGATGCAGATGTGGGTAAGCTCCTGATCCCTGCCATATTACAGACTGGCTCGTGCATCCACAACATTTGTGGTCCCTTGGTTCAACTGAATGGAAGAGCACAGATGTAATGAAGTGATGCCCTCTTCTCGTGTCTGGATCTCTTCCTCATAAGAAAAAAGCAAGTGGGCATACCTGTGTTCTTCTTTTGCAACTCCAGGTCACACACACACTCCTCTGGTTTTCATAGAGTCCTTTTGGTTGGAAAAGACCTTCAAGATCATCTAGTCACACCACCATTGAAGTCTACCAAGTTTGGTGCTAAACCACATCCCTCAGTGATGTCTAACAGACCGAAGGATACTGGTCCTGATTGAGATACCAAATTTTGTAACTTCTCCTTTAAGCTTGCCCTTGCTCCAACAGAGCCTCTATAACACAGACACCACAAAGGTTGTCTCTCAAACCTAGCTCGAGCAATAACACAAACTCAGCTCTTAATAATTATTCACTGCACACAACCACATCCTTCTGTATGTTCTGCATGATCTCTCTAGCTGTCAACAAAGCAGGAGTCCAAGCAGCTAAAGGCCAAATTTGCAAACATAGCCAGGCACATAACTCCCACTGCTGTGTCTGGAGAAGAGAGACAGGACAGCAAGCAGCATGGGCAGCTTCACCAGCAGGTCTGGCCCACAGTGATGCTGCAGGGTGATGGGAAGGAAAGCAGGGCTTCCTGGTGACTTGGAGGCAGAAGGACAGGTTTCCCATGCAGAAGTGAGGCTGGTAATACCCTACAGACTGGAGCACACAGCAGCCTTCCAGCTTTGAAGGGATGCCAACATCTGCCAGGCATGCCCATGTTAAAATGCCCTGGGCTGCCCTTTAGGTTTGCTCTGATGGCAAGCTTTTACATATGCAATAGCCAGAGTCCCTCAACAGGAAAACCACCTGCTCCAAATACGCACACAGAAAAAACACTGGAAAGCACCAATAAGCACTAGCAGCTGCCCAGTAAATAACTTCTGCAGAGAGCGAATTCATCTCAGGTTCCTGGGCTCCTGCAGACACTGCCTCACCTCCATGAATGCCTTATTCAATGAAGATTTAGATCAGTAATCCAGACTAGACCTGGGGCTTTCTTTCTTTCAAAGAATTCATCTCTTTTGTTCCACTCCATCCTCCCTCTCACCCTTTCTAATTGCCACAGGACAGAAATTTTATCTCCACAACCCTCCTGCAGCTCCTGTCAGGTTTCCCTTCCCAGCAGCAGACAGGCTCCCTGGCAGCCTTTCCATTTTCTTGCCGCTCCTCTTCTGCAATTGATCCTTCTCAACTTTCCTTCAGCCAGTAAATTTCTTTCCAGAGAAGAAAGCCTTGAAGTTCTTTCTTTAAAGAGACTTGAAGAACCTCTTTCTCTGCCCATCCCCATGTGATTCAATATCGTGGTGCAAGCTCAGCAGGAACCAGCACTCTTGAAGGGTCAGGATCTGCAGAAGATGGAGTACAGCTGAGGGCAGACCCTGCAGTGGAGATCTCTGTGCTCCAGCCTGGGTCAGATCCAAGCACCCGCTAGAATGATTGATGGGTAGGACACAAAGCCAGAAATAAACTGCTTCCTTTTATCATTCTAATTAGGTTCCCAAAGACCTAATGTCTCCATGTAATTGTACTTTTAATGTCTCTCAGTATCAGTCACACTGCAGACTGGGGCCCTGGGTGACCTGGTCTAGTGAGGATGTCCCTGCTGACTGCAGAGGGGTCAGACTAGATGATCTCCAGAGACCCCTTTCAGCCCAGACCATTCTATGATTCTACACCAAAGAAAAGTGCTCCACTGGGTGAAGGATCAGAGGAGCACAGCAGATGTTTGACCTCATCTAGTCCCCTTGAGTGTAGAGGACTCTACAGGACAAAGAACCTCTTCAGGCCTCTGATGGGCAAACTATGGTCCTGCCACTTCCTTCTGCACTTCCACCAGTGGAGACAACAGCTGTAGCAAGAGCCCTCCCAGGCCCTCTTGTTCCCATAACTTAAATAAGAAAGATATCCTTCAGCTATAACAGGGGCTGCTGCTGCAGAATATTCAAACCTCACACATCCATGTCAGACAAATTCTGAGCCAACCATCATGGTGGTCCCTAACTCACCAGTAACTGCTGCAGCTTGCTGCATCTGCCTGTGTCAGTGACTCGCAAACTGTCATCTGCTGAACCTGGGCAGAAAGCTGCTGCCTGCCAGAGTGAAGTACGTGGCTGGCACACATGCACATGGTTTCTTTCACAACTTTATTTTAAAGATACCAAAATACTTCAAGCTCTCCACGCAATGTTTCTAAGTTTACTCACTGTTATCCTCATTTCACACATGAGAAGGAGAAAGGTAACTGCTGTGACTAAGATAATACCACAGCTTTTAGGGTCAAAACCCAACAGTCAAAGAACTTCAATGTCAAACACCAAAATCCACACAAGAACATATATATAGGTAATATAAAGATACAAGAAATACTAATTAAGTTCTGTTATTTTCAAAATTGTGTGAGGAGGAGTTAAATTATTTCTGAATCTGAGTCATTCAGCTCATTGTAGTCAAGATATATCTTAAGGTCTATACTAAAAAGAAATGAGAAAGTTTACTGTTTGCTCACAGCTGGACTTGACACAGTAAAGCAACCTACTGATGAAGGAACAGACAAATCCAGTAAATCCATACATTCAGCACAAGTAGGAAATAAGGACCAGAGCAAACAGCCTCAGGTTTCACTAGGGGAGGTTTAGGTTGGACATCATAGAATCAGCCAGGATGGAAAAGACCTCCAAGCTCATCCAGTCCAACCTATCACCCAGCCCTATCCAATCAAACAGACCATGGCACTAAATGCCTCATCCAGGACTGTCTTGAACACCTCCAGAGGTGGGAACTCCACTACCTCATTGGTAGCCCATTCCAATGTCAAGCACTCTCTGTGTAAAACTTCCTCCTAACATCCAGCCTATACCTCCCCTGGCACAACTTGAGACTCTGTCCCCTCATTCTGTTGCTGGTTGCCTGGCAGAAGAGCCCAACCCTATCTGGCTACAACCTCCCTTCAGGTAGCTGTAGACAGCAATGAGGCCTGCCCTGAGCCTCCTCTTCTCAAGGCTGCACATCCCCAGCTCCCTCAGCCTCTCCTCAAAGGGCTGTGCTCCAGGCTCCTCACCAGCTTCTTTGTCCTTCTCTAGACAAGTTCAAGCACCTCAACATCTCACTTGAATTGAGGGGCCCAGAACTGGACACAAGCACTCAAGATGTGTCCTGACCAAGTACAGGGAAAGAATAACCTCCTTTGTCCTGCTGGCCACACTGTTCCTGATACAGATCAGGATCCCATTGGCTCTTCTGGCCACCTGGGCACACTGCTGGCTCATGTTCAGAGCAACCTAACCTAGCATGACCTGTCTCTGCCCATAGCAGGAGGATTGGAACTTCTTCACTGCAAGGGTTCTCAAAGACTGGCACAGGCTTCCAGGCATGGTGTAAAGGGTTAAGCCCTTCTGGAGGGGCTTGCCTGGAATTGGATCCAGACTCCTCCCAGGGGGTGGTCTTGGCCTGCCCTCAGGTCTGACCTCCTATAAAGGGTGGGGGGGATGGACTTCTTGTTTCTTTCTCTTGGTCTGCTCTCCTCACCAACCCAGCATCTTGCTGGCCTACTGGTGCTATTTCACCGCGTGCTCTCCAATAAACATGTGGGGAGAGCAGCCATATTTGGAACTCTAACTGGCTGCATCCCACCAGCATTTACCTGCAACTACCACTGATTTCCAACTTCACCACATGGATTCAGCTTCCATCCACTCCCATCTACAGGTTGTATTTCTTTTTCTTTTTTTTTTTGTTCCCTTTTCCCCCACCTTCTGTAATCCCCCTTACCTTCTATTTGTTGTTAAAGTTATTTTTTTACTTTCAAATTGAATTAAGTATTTATTGAGCTTTTGAGCTCAAGGGGACTGGCTTAAACTAATACACATGGTTTAAAAGACACAGAGATGTGGCACTGGGGGCCACATTTTTAGCACTAGACATGGTAGAATTAGTAAGTTAGGTTGGACTTGATGACCTTAAAGATCTTTTCCAACGAAAACAATTCTGTAATTCTATGATTCTGAGTAGTGCTGATGCAGGACAAAAGCACTGGAGCACCACCAGCATCCCAGAGGAGCCAGCATCTCCAAAGCAGTGGCTTCTTTTTTTTTTTTTTCCCACACACAGCTCTGTATTAGATCAATTGATGTTACTTTCCTTTTAAACTTGCCTCACTGAAATCATGACAAAGGCGCAAAATAGCAACCGAATGAGGTTTGCACACAAAGTAAAGTGTGGCAAATCACTCAGACTAATATAACTCTGGGAATCAATAGGGGTATTTTTAACTACTCCCATAAATTTCTCCTTTGCTCCTGCTACTGGAAGTACCAGAATAGATGGAGCCTCTCAGGCACCAATGGAGACTAATTCACAGTATTTAATTTGCAGCCACAAAATGTCTACGAAGATGGGGACAAGGTCACAGTGTGCAGCCTCCAATGTACCTACTGGCCTCTTTGCTGTGCCCTGGAGGTGTTCAAGGACAGGCTGGATGAGGCCTTGAGCAACCTAACTTAGTATGAGCTGTCCCTGCCCATAGCAAGAGGATTGGAACTAGATGGTTTTTTAGGTCTCTTCCAACCCAAAACGTTATATAAATCTGGAAATGATATTCATCTTAAAAATAAAAAGCAACAACAAATGGTACAGAAGCTCCTTTGTGTGAATTTTCCACCCCCTGGAGATAGAGTAAAAAATGTGCTGCAAATTAGTCCCAGCTAGGAAGAAGAAGGTTCAACACTATATCTAAAAATCTTTTTTTTTTTTTTGGCAAGTAATTACACAATTATACAAATAATTGGGGGCTGCATCTCTTACTAATACCAGCATGTGTCCCACAGAGGCTTGCATCTGGCAAACTAAAAGACCCCAATTACAGGGGGAAGGACTAAGTTTTGGAGAATACTCTGCTACTTAAGCCTCTTCCCTTTTTTGGAGATTTTTTTTTTTCTTAATACACACACAATTTTAATTATTTGGAGCTCAGAGTCAGTAGGGTTGGATCAGGAATGCCAACAGACTGCCACTGGCAGGCAGTAACATTAACCCTAACCAAAACCTAAAGTTTCAGTACTCCTCTGTAAGGAAAAAGTTATGTCATGACTACTGGATTACACAAGAGTGACATTTGTGGTTGTACTATGAAGCTAAATACTATAATAATTACTTTGGAGTTTATTTTACCTCAGAAATTCTACCAGCTTTAGTGATGTGATCTGTAGTGATATGTATTTTTATATGCTTTTACTCACCAAAGGATTCAGAAGAAAATCCTAGGGGGAAAAAAAATACTCAAGAGCAGGACTTAAACTTTTCTTTTTTTAAAAACTTTTTCTACCAAAAATAATTCCTACTAAATCCTGACTGAGGTGTTGAGACTAGAAACAAGTAGAGAATTATAGATAAGCCACTTGCAGCTTGGTGGTGGCTGGCTGCACCCACCACATCCATGGACAAAAAGCTGGGATCCCTAGATGGAGCATTAGCCCCAGGCAAACACAGTTAGGTCTGAGTATCTGCTCAGTGAATTTTCCATTCTGACAGCCTAGCTCTCAGATCAGACCTAACTCTGGGTGCAGTAACACTCCAGACTGCTAATGCAGAGATTGTGCTACACACTGGATGCTCAGCTGCAGCATCCACAAGCGGAGCAACCTCTTTTTTGTGTGACAGCAAGTCCCACCATAACACTACACCCCAAAGCTTCTGCTCCCAGATCCCAGGCTTATCTGACACTCTCCACCAAAGCTCTATTTTTCACCCTAAAAGGAAAATAATAACAAAACACCCCCAAACAGACAAGGGGGATGAAGATGTGAGACCTGAAACCAATTTTTATCATAATCACTAGCAAATAAATAGCTTTTGATAGGATGAAAACTACTGTGCTCACGGTAACTTTAAAATCAGCAAATTCTGTTGAAGAATACAGGGACTGATTCAAGTACCTGATGATTGTCATTAACATTCCAGACCTGACCAGCAGTTCCTGTGCTCAACAGATTCCCAGGTTTCCTTCCACTGCAGCTCGCCTAGTAAGAGATTCCTTCTCCCTACAAACCCTCATTTTCATCTCCAAATGACAGCAGAGAAAACACAGATATTTTTAATCTGAATTTTAAAAAATAAGTTTGTGTGTTCTCTCCCAGGACTAACTGAATTTTATTAAACAAACCCCAACCCTTTGGCTTTAGAGAACCTTTCCAATAATTCATGGCTATGTTGCTGGCTACCTCAGATCTAATTTTTGCCACGTGGCATGCCTGAAAGGAAATTATGGTGGCACCAGAAATCCTTCCAGTAATTGAAAATAACAGTCCAGGATGGAGGAAAAAAAAAAACAACTTTGAGATGATCAAGTTCTGCTGTTAACCTAACACTACCAAGTCACCACCTGTTCCTCAGCAGCACATTTACAGATCTTTTAAATTCCTCCAGGGATGAGGATTCCACCACTGCCCTTGGCAGCCTAGTCCCATGTTTGAAAACCCTTTCAGGGAAGAAGTTTTCCCTTATGTTCAACCCTAAGCCTCACCTTACACAACCTCAGGCCATTTCCTCTTCTTCTATCACTTGATCCCTAGCAAAACAGACCAACCTGCTACTTGCTCACAACCTCCTTTCAGGGAGTTGTAGAGAGCAAGGAGGTCTCCTCTCAGCCTTATTTTCTCCAGACTAAATCCCAGTTCTCTCAGCTGCTCCTCATAAGACCTGTGCTTCAGACCCTTCACCAGCTTTGTCTACCTTCTATGGACCTGCTCCAACACCTCAGGGTTTTTGTTGGAGTGAGTGGCCCAAAACTGAACCCAGTACTCAAGACTTCACCAGTGCTAAGTACAATGAAACAATCACTCCCCTGCTGGTCACAGCATTGCTTATACAGGTCAGGATGCTGTTGGCCTTCTTGGCCACCTGGGCACACACTAGCTCATGTTCAGCTGGATGCTGCTGAACATTTTAGAAATAAGAACACAGGTTTTATTTGTGGGAAATAAATAAATTGATGCATGTGAAGCATCAGAGGGTGTGGAATTTGCTTCACTGTGCATCTTAGCTTCATCTCTGTTCACAAAGAAGCAAAATCTCATCCCTTCTCACCAGAAATTAAAAATAACAGAACTCTGCAGTATTTAAGTCACCAGAAGTGCCAGTTTTAATACCTATTAGCTCCATTAGCTCATCTTAATGTTGCTTATATAGACTTCAGCTACAGTAAATCTACAGGGTGCCCCTTTAAACATTGCAAACTGGATTTTGCAAGGCTAAGCTAAAACCATCTAGGTTAGGGTTGTCTTTTTCACTTGTTTGCTTGGTTTTTACAATTGAAAATTCAACAGAGCAGTTCTGACCAACTACCTTTACCTACCTCATGACCTGAAGCCCTCAGAGTCACCAAGGCCACGCAGCCCCTAGCCCTCAGCCATGAGTCATGGCTCAGCAGAGCTTCAGGTGTGATCTTACAGACCCATCACCTTGTGCTCAGAGCCCTTCCCCAGAGAGATGATTTGCAGGCAAAAGCTCTACCTCCAAAGCAGCAGAGGAAAATTTTAAGCTAGCAAAGGATTGTTTGTTTGTGCCGAGAGAAAAGATTTAATGTCTAAATTAAATAAGTGCACTGTGCTCAGCTCCCAGTGGCAGAGTGGCTGGATATTAATGGCTCTCCTGCTGCAGCTGCCTCTCTCCGGGGAGCACCATTAACATCAGCCGGTTGCTGATGGGCACATCAGCAAAGGGGACACGCACACAGGGAGCCAAGCTGCCCCCTGCTCCCCCCTCCCTGCTCCCCGTTAGCTTCTCAAAAGGAACTGCGGTGCTGTTTTGACAGGAATCCTGCTGTCCTGTGGGAAGACGCCGAAAGAATGAGCAACAGCTTTGGATTAAGGAAGGCCTGAAAATTACTGCTACAAACCCACCGAACTCAAATGGCAAAACTCCACCATTACAGAACAGAGTCAATATTTGCCTCAACACAAATCCAAAATAAATTAGATGTTTCTAATTATTTTCATCATGCTCCTGTGATTAAATAGAAAGTTACGTTCTTTACTCTTAGGGTGATGGTTGTCCAGAGAAATTGTTGAGGTTCCAAGCCTGGAAACATTTAACACCAGGCTGAATGATGCTCTGGGAGATGTTCCTGCCCATGGTGGGGGAGGAGAAGGGAAGGAGGTGGGGTTGTTGAAACCAGATGATGTTTGAAGTCAATACAAACTCAAGTCACTTTATGATTCTATGAAATGAGACAATAAACCAGGTTTTGCTTATTCCCACTATTAATTACTGTGATACCCAAAGCAGAAAATCCTTCAGGACTCTCAAGCAGAGAAAAACCCCAGCAAAAGCCTATGTTTGAGCCCAGACATTTAGCCCCAGCAACAGCACTGTTCCACGACAAGACCAGTCTCTCACCCTCCACTGAACAAACACCTTATTGTGAAATAATCACATTAGAGCTTCTGCCTGATGGAAAGGCAGAGAGGTGAAAGAAAAGACAGAGGACTGTAATTATTCTTCCAGGTTTAACATACTAAAGGGTACTCAGTTAAAGATGCCTGAAAGATGATGGGGTCATCTAATGACAGGGAACAGAGCTAAGCTCTAATAAACAAGGCCTGAGGAACACTTTTCCTTTGAAGGAAGAACTGTAATGCCTGGCACACAGAGCAGCAAGGATTTGTTCTGGTGATGTTCTTTATGTTGGGTGAACATTAAAAGGTGACAAAGAGTCATCTCCAGCGTTGTCCCATATTCATACTGAAATCCTCTTGACATTCACTCAAAACCTGATTACCTCAACACCATCTCCACACTTCCTAGAGACATGTTAGGACATTTAAGTGATAACTGCAAACTCTGACTTACTGAAAATGCCTTTGACTCATCTGACCTCTTCTTAACATATCTAGAGGTGTTGTCCAAATATGAACCTCCAATTGTGGGAAGCATTTATTACATTTCTAAAAGGACAAGAGAAGGCTTTATGCAGTTTCTGTTCTTTCACTGATACCTTCGTGTGTGGTTTCCCTCTAATTAAGACACTTCAGAGTGCTGAGGAACTGTCAGGGATTCTAGGATAATTTAATGTGCCTGTAAGGGCTCTGACTTGTTCTCCATGCTGTGCCTTACAGCAAGGATTTGCTCCTTATTGGTTGTGAGACCAACAGATGTTCTGCAGCTCAGGGTGGACAGTTCACTCTGTCACTATGGCAGTAACAGCCTTGTTTTCACAAGAGCAGCTTGAGCCTTCTTTCCAGCTTTTCTGTGATTTTGGCTGCTCATTTCAGTTCCCAGCATCAGGAACCCAGCACACTGGTCCAGCCACCCCAAGAAGTGTGTAACAGAGCAGATAATAGGTTGTAGCCAAGAAGGCTAACAGTACCCTGGTGCACATTGAGAGCAGTGTGACCAGCAGGTTGACACTGTAGCAGACTGTCAAGGGAGGTTACAGAGTCGTCACTCCGGAGAGTTCTGCATCCAGTTCTGGAGCTCCTTTTACAAGAAGGATATGGATGTTCTGGAAGGTGTCCAGAGAAAAGCCATGAGGATGACCAGAGGGCTGGAGTACCTCTCCTATGAGGAGAGATTGAGGGAGTTGGGGCTGTTCAATCTGGAGAGGAGTAGGCTCCAAGATGATCTTATTTTGACCTTTCAGTATCTTAAGGAGGCCTACAAGAAAGCTGAGGAGAGACTTTTTAGGATGTCAGGTAGTGATAGGACTGGGTACAACAGAACAGATCTAGAAATGGGTAGATTCAGACTGCATGTTAGGAAGAAGTTCTTCACCATGAGGGTGATAAGACCCTGGAACAGGTTACTCAGGGAGGTGGTTGAAACCCCATCCCTGGAAATGTTTAATGTCAGGCTGAATGAGGCTCTAATGACTAGAATCATCCTTGTGGTCCCTTCCAAACCTGACTGATTTTATGATTCTCTAGAGACTTTCGAAACCCACCTGGACATTGCAGTCCTGGGCAACCTGCTGTGCATGACTCTGCTTTAACAGGGACAGTTGGAGTGGATGACTCCCAGGTCCTTTCCATGCCTCACCATTCTGTGAACTCCCCCATCAGATCCACTTGTAGATTCATAGGATCACAGGGTTGGAAGGGACCCAAGGTGCTGATCGAGTCCAACCCCCCTGCCAGAGCAAGACCAGACAATCTAGCTCAGGTCACACAGGAACACATCCAGACAGGCCTTGAAAGGCTCCAGAGAAGGAGACTCCACAAGCTCTCCGAGCAGCCTGTACCAGTGCTCTGGGACCCTTACAGCAAAGAAGTTCCTCCTTGTGTTGAGGTAGAACCTCTTGTGCTGCAACTTACACCCATTGCTCCTTGTCCTATCCCAGGGAGCAAGTGAGCAGATCCTGTCCCCCCACTCCTGCCAGCCCTCATATATTTATAAACATTTATTAAATCCCCTCTCAGTCTTCTCTTCTCCAGACTAAAAAGCCCCAGGTCCCTCAGCCTTTCCTTATAAGTCATGCCTTCCATCCCCAAATCATCCTCGTAGCCCTCCTCTGGACCCTCTCCAGCAGATCCCTGTCCCTCTTCAACTGATTCACATTAATTCAGCTCAGTGATTGGCTGCTGCAGAGGTTCACTGCTTAAAGACTGGTTACATCGTTAGGACAAAATAATTCTTCCTTGATTATTGATTTCTATAGGTCACAAATGTACTTGTATAAGGGTTGCAACATAGGCTGGATCCTGACTCCTGCACATGAGGCAGTCTACCCCATCACCATCTCAGGTGCAGACATGGTCACCTCATTCTACACTACATCTGGTCTAATTGCAACAACCCTCTGTTTGCACAAATTGTTGCTTTCTGTACAAATGTGTCTGGCAATGGATCATCCCTCATTGACACGAGTGCCAGCAGAGTTGGACGTGTTGATAACAGCAAAGAAGCTGCATAGGGCTGCTTCCAATTTCTGGCTTCACTGACTCTATTCCCAGGGAATAAGGTTTGCCACAATGGTGATTCTGCTAAAAGCAGTTGGTGAACGTCTGTATTTAATGGGCAATTGTCCTGGTTTGAGCTGGAACAGAACTATTTCTGCTCAGTGATTTCACTTCTCAGCTCAGTCTTTGCTCAGTGAGGCACTTTCTGCAACTCAGAGCAGCTTCGCACAGCCAGGGGCTGCTACTAGCAGGGAGAAGCTGATGGGAAGAGTTCCTGCCAAGGGCTGGGCTGCAGAAAGGCTCTGCCTGAGACTTGCTCCTGTGCAGACCAAGGGCACTGCCACAGCTTGGGCCCCACCTTGGGGTGCAGGAAGTCAGAAATGACACCTGCAGGGAAGAGCAGACAGGACAGGTGACTCAACAGCCCAATAAAAGATTCCATTCCATGGATGGTATCTCTAGGAGAAAGCTGAGGGATCGCCAGAGTCAAGCCTCTTGTTCACTGTCCCACATCCCAGGAGGATTCTGTGCCTTCTGCCATCCATCCTCATCCCTTGTGTTCCTGAATCCATTTCCAAAATCCAGCTTCTGAATCTATTTCCCATCTGCTGCTGAGTCCAGTCTGGAATTTCCCCAGTGTCTACTCCCAGCATCAGTGGTGACAATGGTGACATCATTGCCATCAAGGATTGGGCTCCATATTAGTCTGCATCTCTTTGTCTCTATTTTATTGGAGTGTTCTCATTTCCATCACAGGTGGTTTAGTTTCTTTCCTGCTCCATCACTCTCCTTCTCTTCTTCCCTTTGGGAAGCTGAGGAGTTCATAGCCTCTATCACTCATCTGGTGGCCAGGCTAGCCCTAACCCTTGAGAGGAATAAGAATCAAATCTAAATATAACTGTTAGATAATTTAAGGAAAATTAATGATTTTGTAAAAGTGGGTAAAGACAAAATGCTATGGAAAGCAAAACAGGAAAATACAATTTTAAAAACCCCTAACAAGTATGTTAGAGAAAAATAATTTAAAACACTCAGATAAGAAAAGAAAAAAAAAATTATATATCTGCATTATAGGTAATGGAGATCACAGAATTGCAGTGGGGGAAGCAAAAGACACAGAAGCAGGGGCCCTGCGTGCCATTGTTACCAGCTTTGTTACTGCAATGAGGAACTATATGGAAATCTTGTAAGAAGCAGCATTTTGAAAAACTTCCCATTTTGTAGATCAAAAATGTGACATTTTTTGCCTTGCACTTTTTCTTTTTGCAAGCAAGGGCATACCTTTTTGCCATTATCTGCTGGTTGCACAAGGTGGATTTCAGCTGTGGCCTTTCCACAGATGCACATTAATAACCCTGACAAAGCTGGATCAACAGGCCAAATATATTTAAAAGCCAAAATCCAGGTCCTAACTTTGGAAGGAACAAGCTTTGAAGTCTTTAGGTCCAGAAGCACTTTTCACACATCAATTTTATCCTGGTATAACATGTTACTAGACAAGTTTCACGTGATCTAGTTGGAGATGTCCCTGCTTAGCACAGGGAAGTTGGACTAGATGACCTCTAGGGGCCCCTTCCAACCCAGTACATTCTATGACTGTGTCCAACAGGTTTATACTCAATCAGAAAAAGCACTTAGGTGGAGACTCAGCCCTACTGAATGTTACCTCAGCAAGCAGATATTAGAAGTTCAGCAGAAAGAAGGCACATTTTAACCTCATCAAACCTGAAGAAATGAAAGCAGTGACAAAAATGCATACTGTCTGGGAGGGCGAGGCAAGGACAGAAAAGAGTGTTGTGTGACACCATGAACACAGGCAGCACTTTGCCACAAGCAAACCAGCAAACTTCCCTGAAACTCCTCAGAAGTTGTCATCAAACACAACAAACAAGCAGCACAGCACAAATAAATAGCTGCTGCCTGGTGAGAAACAAGGAAATATTTCTGGAAGGCTGTTAAACTTGGATCACTTATCTCAGACACTGGAGCAGTTGTGGAGTCGCCAATCAGCTCTGCTGACTAAATACATATTTATAAATGTTTTTAGCTGGTTTGTTTACCCAATGGACCTCAATGGCTTATTCATTCTGTTCTGCTTTTATTTTGGTCTATCAAGTACAGTAAATGTGCAGTTAGGTGCATAATAAAAGCTCCTTTAGAAAAGTAATTACATTACTTTACACGCAGTAGGTTTGCCTTTCCCAAACAACAACTGGACCATTTTGCAGGCTCCTAAGTTCTTATTAAAAAAATATACTGGCACACGCTAATTGCTGAGCCGAGATCTCACTTGGAAATGTAAAGTCCAAAAGAAATATTTACACACAGAGCAGAGTCCCCTGGAAAACCACTAATGAAAGTGGAGTATTTGCTACGGCAACAGCCAGGGATATAGATACAGAACCAACCACCTGCAAATAGGATGAGAGGAAATGACCTCAAGATGCAATCAGTTATTAGAAGAAGCCTCTTCACTGAAAGGCTTTTCAAACACTGGAGCAGGCTGCCCAGGGCTGTGCTTGAATCACCATCCCTGGAAGCTTTTTTTAAAAACTCAGGCATGTGGTGTGAAGGCAAAGGGTTTAGACCAACTTTGTAGAGTTGGATAATGGTTGGACCTGTTGATTTTGAAGGACTTTCCTAACCAAAATCATGGTATGATTCATATCCAGTGGGATTTGATGGGAATTGGATGTGGTAGAAACTGGTTGTGGTGAAAGAAGATAACTGACCCAAAGGGTCATGTACTGCAAGGACCACAGATGGCTGCCTCTTAGCCACTGCCCTGGCACAGTGAAGCACCTCTGGAAGACAAAAGCACTATCAAAGCCTTCTCTGCCTTGAGCCACAATGCTCCATCTGGGCTGATCCAAGCAAACAGCTCTATGTGGTGTATCTCTTACAACTAGAGGCCTCAGCCACACAGTTTAAGTGCCTGAACTGAGAGAGCACAAAGGATAATTTCTGCCTTATTTTATCTCATATTTGGGCAGCGAGTTGAAGCTCTGAAAATATAAACCTAATAGCTCTGCCTTATGATTAAAGCTCAGTTCAGGAAGAACTGGCATGTTGAAATCCAATTAGTCTCTAATTGAAAATACCCCACACTCTTACACATCAGGTAGACTTGCAGCATGTTCAAAAATTATGCTTCAAAATCCTGACTGAGCCCAGCAATGATCCTGGACTTGGGGTTTTCTGCTAATGTCTGAGCCAAGCTGAAAGAACTGACTTGGAGAGTATTTGCATATTACACTATCCTGCCATTATTCAGAAACATCTGCTGCCAGTTTTTTACCTTTACAGAGAAGTTTATTTTATAGCTGGTCTGTAAAGTCCAGCTTTCCAATGCATGTGGCAGCCCTTCTGACTGAAAATCTCTCCTCTAATTCTTACAGACAGCTTGTCTTAACAGACCATGAAATCATTGAATGCTTCAGGTTAGAAGAGACCTTTAAAGGTCATCTAGTGCAACACCCCTGCAGTGAGGAGGGACACCTTTAACTAGAGCAGGTTGCTCAGAGCCCCATCCAACCTGACCTGTTATTGCTCCAGAAATGGAGCATCTACTATATCTCTGGGCAACCTGAGCCAGTCCTGCTTTAGTGCTCTGGGTCAGTGGAGAGGCTGGTGCTGGTCTCTTTTCACAGGTAAACAGTGATAGAAAAAGAAGAAATGGCCTCAAGCTGCAATTAGTTTAGACTGGGCATTAGGAAGATTTTTTTTTCCCAGCAAGAGTGGTCAGGCATTAGAATGAGCTGCCCAGGGAGGTGGCTGTATGACTGACCCTGGGATGTGTTTGAAAGTCATTTGGATGTGGTGCTTGGGGATATGGTTTAGGGTGAACCTTGTAGAGTAGGGATATAGGTTTGACTCAGTGATCCTGAGAGGCTTTTCCAGCCTGAATGTTTCTGTGATTGTGAGAAATAAGCTCTTCTGGAGGGCAAAGACACAGTCAAGACAAGGCTTGTGACACAAAGTGGTAGCTTCTAATGAACAGTCCAGTCAAGCTGGTCTGCTTGTGCAGTCTAGGGATATTAGGGAAGGGGAAAACGTTGAAGTGGTTATCTTTGGGGGATAGACAGGTAATTTATAGGCTATGGAGCACAGAGAGATTAGAGAGAGAAGTGAAAAAGAGAGAGAGAGACAGTCCTGTAGGATAAAACTAATCTCTCTATTAAGTCTTCATCAACATTTGGCATTCAAGTTGGTGAGGAGGTCATCCATCTCAGGCAGGAGCTGGCAGCCAGTAGCATCACCAGCCCAACACATGACCTGTTGGGACTGATCTCCTCCCTGAATGCAAGGAGAATACCCACTATGTACCACACTGGGAGACAAGGGCACAGTGCAGACACTGTCAGAAGTGCCCCGAGAGGCACAGCACTTGGAATGTATCAGAAAGGGGTGAGGGGAAATTTAAAATCTCACTTTTAAACTCCAGGAAATCTGCTCATCTATATTCCAAAGTCTCCAGATAAGATGAACTGATGAGCAGGAGTAATTTACCCTCTAGGCTGGACACTACAGGATTCCTCCTGCCTCCCTCAACATGGCTGCATCTTTTCAACTTGAAATTCATGCATAGCCTGAAGCCAGAACTCTGTTCAGTAAACTCTGCCTTGCTGTTAACTGTTCCAAGAAGCTGAGCAGATGAAGTTGGGTTCGTGGTTTGTATTTTGGTGACAAGCTTTAAGTCAGCAATTCATGTGCGATGTAATTGGTTGTGAAAATCCCCAAACATCTCAAGCAATGCAAGTTTCCTAGACATGAAGTAGTTCAAGGAGGCTTCTGGACCATGCCAGCTCTTGCTGCAGGTCAGTGCAAGGTTTCGCACTCTGTGTTATCTGCTGTAAATGAGCGTCACTGAGAGACAACTCCAGCATCTTCCACTACCCCACAGCACAGCTAACTGCAGCTTGAGATTTGCACGTGTGTGGTTTTAGAATCTGATACTGCTGTGCAATATCTACCCATGGATGCCAAATACAAGGAATGCAGGAGATGCCTTTGGGTACATCCAGACTCAGAACTCTGCATTAGGAATATCTATTTATGAAGTATGGTAATATGGAATGCAATATGTGTTATTTTGTGTGTCCTCACAAATAATCACAAAGTCTTGTAGTTTTCTGGTTTATCCACATCTTCTCTCTCCTCCTACTCAGGGAATATAAGTCTGGTTACTTTTTCAGCTTGCCCACAAGTTACTTCCTCAGACTTGCTGCTGGCAATAGGTGCCAGCTTCTCTGATGCTCAAGAAATTTTTGCTTCACCTCCTTCGGGTCCTTCAATCTGCTGCTCTAACAAAGCCAACATATTATTATATTTACTGACTAAACATTCATGCCCATTCTGCCATGAACAGAATTCATCCCTCCTCCTGCCCCAAATCACTTAACTACAGAAACTGATGTATCAATTTACAAGAGCCTTAAGTCTGCAAAAACCTCCTGCTTCCAGTAGTGAGAGGCCTGGGCATGCAGTGAGTTTCCTAAGTCTGCTGGCAAAGCTGGGCTAAACCATGGCTGCATTCACATTTTCAGTAGCAATCCATCTGAGTGAAGAAACAGGCATTTGGAAGCCAAACATGACCACCAGGACCACACTGGGGTTAGAAAGCCACTCAAACTCCCTGGCTGAGCTGTGATTCACTACTCAGTGTTTGCAGCTACTAGTCTTTGTCTGAAGCTCAACATGTCTGTGTAATACTAACAGCTTTAGTAAGACTGTCTAGGAGTATCCATACTGATACTTAATTTATTGCTGTAACAAGTTATTTGGGGTTCTTCCCCCTCCATATGGTTTTACTCCCTCTGTTAACTCCTGTCACTTAGAACCACAAAATATGTCAAGTTATAATTAAACACTTGTGCTGATAGATACATGGGAGTGATTAATTTTGCTCCTTTCTCTTCCTCAATTTGAGTTAGCCTGACTCTAAAATAAAATACAAGCTTTAAAAAAAAAAAAGTTGCCTTGGGCAGCTCCTTGAAAGTGTTTTTACCTTCATTATTTCTGCCTAATCCCCTGCCAACACTGCAAAACCAGGAAGCCCCCCTACAGCATGTTTGAGGAATAAATGTTCATGTGGGATGAGATTAAAAAAAAATAAAAATGCTGAGGAACTGCAGTTTCCCAAATTCATAAAAACAGGAGCTAAACATCAAATTAATATTCCAACCCAGTCAAAGATCCTTTCCAAGGTAACAGATCACCTCTTGCTGACAACACATGCCCTGAAAAGCCAGAGATAATGTAAACTCCTGTGAAAATGAAGCAGTTAAGATAGACATAAACATGAACATAGGTTTTAAGAATGAGTCATCCAATTAAAAGCATAGTAAGCATGGAAAACACTCCTACTTGTGATCCTACAAAATAGATATTTTCAATTAAAAAAAATGTCCTCTAAACTTCTGAACCATGTCCTGAGGATACAGCCAGTGTGTTTCTGAGCATCCAGCCTCAATACACCCATAGCACATACACACAGATGACAAAAATCACAGAACTGTTGAGGCTGGAATAGACCTTTGAGATCATCAAGCCCAACCACTTGCCTAGAGCACCCAATCCCACCATTACTGCTAAACTACTGTTTCTAAACCATGTCCCTAAGCACCACAGTCACATCTTTTAAATGTCCCCAGGGATAGTGACTCAACCACTGACCTGGAGATGTGTATTTATTGTGTCATACAACATGGTTGTCACTGGGATAACCACACACAGATCCTGTAGGCACAGCTGCTTCTGAAGAGCAACAGACACAGCTCCTGATTTTTGGAGGGTTTTGACCAGGGCATAAGGAACAAAATTGCATTTCTTGGAATGTAGCAATAAAAGAATTGTTGGAGCAGGACCAGAGGAAGCCCATGCAACACGTTCCTTATGGGGTATGCTATGAGAGCTAGGGTTGTTCAGCCTGGAGGAGAGAAGACCTTAATTGTGTCTTCCAGTACCTACAAGAAATGTGGGGAGGGACTTTTGACAAGGGCTTGTACAGATAGGATGAATGGCAATAGCTTTAAGATGGAAAAAGGGAGCTTTCGACTGGAGATCAGGAAGACATTTTTTCCAGTGAGGGTGGTGAGACACTGGCACAGGTTGTCCACAGAGGCTGTGGATTTCCCCCTCCTTGGAGGTGTTCAACACCAGGCTAGATAAGGCCTTGAGCAGCCTGGTCTAGTGGAAGGTGTCCCTGTCCATGACGGGGTTATGGGAACTAGATGATTGTCAAGGTCCCTTTCCAACCCAAGCCGTTCAATAATACTGTGAAGATCAACAAGATGGGACATAAACAGGTGATTTACTACAACAGTAATTACAGCTGACAACTTCATTGTGCTCATGAAGGGTGTGAGGAGAGTAACCTGCCATTTGTATACAGTTTTGCAAACCTTTCATCTTCTATGGATAGGTGAACATCTCAAGCTTGCAAAAAGAAAGGATGAAGTGAGTAAAATTTTGAAAGGGTGTTGTTTTTATAACAATTAGGTTTTCATCTAGGACATAAGAAATGATAGTGGCTGAATCCTCCACTACCAACTGATGGACTCCCAGTAGTTTTTCAGTAAAACTCTGGCAAATGGGGAGAACTCCTCACTGTGATTAGGAAACAGGCTGTAACAATGAGGGATGTGTATCCTCAGTAAATACATATAAATAAAACCAGTACAGCGCTGCTGAGTACTTCAGAGAGGTTTCAACCTTTCAATGCAAAGCAGACAGCTGAAGTTCATATCTTTATGGCAGTGTGATGTCATGTGTCTGAATAAATCTGGTGCTGCATCTCATTTAGTAAGATTATATGGTCAAACAGAGTGGAAGCAATCTGCTCCAACATTTCTTGGCTGAATGGTTTCAAAAGCATCTTTTGACACTAATTAGTTGAATAGATGATTGAGAGCAACATAAAAACAAATTAAAAGTTTTAAGTGCTTGGGATAGATTCTCGTCCAGTAAAAACAAAAAGTAGTCCATTAAATTCACAGAATCCCAGCATGGTGGGGGTTGGAAGGGACCTCTGAGGAGCATCTAGACCAAACACCCTGATAAAGCAGAGATGCCCACAGTAGCTTGCCCAGGATCACAACAGCCAGGTGAGAAGGTGACTCCACAAACTCTCTGGTCAGCCTGCTCCAAAGCTTCAGCATCTTAACACCAAAGAAGTTTCTCCTGTTCAGACAGGACCTCCTGGGTTCCAGTTTGTGCCTGTTGTCCCTTGTCCTGTCACTTGGCATCACTAAGAATGTGACCCCATCCTCTTACTTCAACCCTTCAGCCCTTGCTGAGCATCAAGATCCCCTCTCAGGCTGCTCCTCTCCAGACTGAACAGCCCCAGGGTTTTCAGGCTTTCTGCCTCAGAGATGCTTCAACCCCCGCAGCATCTTTGTAGACTCCACTAGACTCTCTCCAGTAGTTCTTTGCCTCAAACTGGGGGGCCCAGGGCTGGACCCAGTACTCCAGATGTGCCCTCACTAGGGCAGAGTAGAGGGACAACAGCAACAGATAAGTGTCACACATTCATCTGCACACATTATACAGTGACAACTTACTCAGAGAGGCTTTGTTACTGTCAAGCCAAACACTTACATCTGCTCCCTTCTGAGCCCTGTCCAGTGCTTCTTTCACTTACCACAAACTTTTAATTGCCCTATTACTTCATGGTCCCAGGCAGCAGATGTCAATGTGCAGGTTATAGACACTTTTTCCCTTCCTGTACACTGAGGGTAAGCAGTGCACAGGAACCAACAACAACACTAACAACCCAAACCATGTATAAATATAGGAAAAATATTTAGATAGAAATGGGAAAAGAACAAAGACTGGATAAGTGAAAAAAAAAAAAAAAGAAAAAGAAAAGAGGCCTGCTTACTCTATTTTAACCCCAGCATTTAATTTGAAAGAGCAATATAAGGAGATGCTATTCAAATCCTGTGCTTGCTTACCACATGCTGGGTTTTCTTGAGTGTGTTTTGGTTTGGGTTTCATTTAAAGCTAGCAACAAAATGCAGCACCTCACACCGTATTCTTTCTTTTATTACACTGGCATAATGTGAATTGATGCTGCATGGCCCACTGAGATCAGCTTCATGGGTATAAACTGAGTGTGGGGAAGTGTTCTTTTAGCTTCTAATCAAGTACCATAATGAGGCTGTTTGAGGGAGGGGAGGGGTCGTTTGTTTGGTTTGGTTTAAAAGATAATTTTTAGTCAATATTTGAACAGCAGTTAGACATCCTAAACCATTTCCATTTCAATTCAGAAGGAAATCAGTCTTCATACATCATGGTGGAAGATGGCTGCCAGCTGCAGTCAGGGAAACATCTCCCCTCTGTACCACAGCAATTAAAAGATCATGTAATTAAAGTTGATCTAGAGCCCACAGAAGTCAAAGGAAAGCCATTCATCGACAGTAATGGGCTTTGGAAGAGCTTCAACATTTCTCCAGCATATGTAACCCTGACACTTTGGAAACCGAAAGCCTCCCAGTTTAACTGCACTCATCCGCAGCTAAACAAGAACCAAAATGTTTTCACCTCTTCCTTTCATCCAGTATAAACAACCCAGCACAACTGACCATCAACTGTCTATTGCAGGGACTGTTTGTTGAAGGAAATAAGTGTGGCAAGTCGGGATTGCCCCTGGCCCATTTGACAGCAATCGAGGCTTTGTTTCCTTTCAAAGAAAAGCTTCTGCTTTCAGTCAAAAGGACTCAGTTCTTTTATCCAAAAATAAAGACAAATTCTGAAAAGTGTAAGCCAGAATTGCCCCTTCTTTCAGCAAAAGCTATTTTTTTTTTTAATTATCCCAGTTCATCCATGAGCGTGGGGTAATAAAAGCAGGCACAGAGCAAGCCTGCTGCAGCTCTCACCTTTGTGGTGCTTTCTATTAAACAATTTGAAGTTCCAGTTTTTCAGCTTTTCAACAAAGCCAAATCTTCCAGCAAGATAAAGGAACAAGCACAATCCCCCCACACCCTCCAACATTTTCCAATCAGCCAGCTTCACCTGGTAAAAACCATTATCCACAAAAATCATCACCATTTTAGGGGGTAAAAAAGGGTCTGAATGTTAAAATCAGATTAGACTGCATCACAAAATTTGTAATAAGTCATTTCTCGTGCAGAACAAACACCTTAATTTTTTTTCCTTACCACTGAGTGGTTTATGCTCTGCACATATTTTAATACTGAAGAGGTTTCTGAAGGAGGCTTTTGTTGAATTATTTTATAGGCGCTATTGAGGACTAACTCCAGAGAGGAAGATACTTAATCATTGCTGAAAATCCCCAGGTAGCTCAAAAAATCCACAGGCTTTTGTGACCAAGATGTGTTTACCACGTTAGCATTTCCCTGACTTCTGAGGAGTCTGCTGTTCTTTAGCTACAAGTATTTGCAGATTGAGTCGCTGGGTGCAAGCCAAATGTATCCCAACTGCTGTCCCCTTCTCTGCCCTCCACCTCTGGGCGTAAGAAGGCTTCTGACAGAAGTTCATGATATTGAAGCTAATTTCTGAAAAAAAGTTATGATTCCGCTCATCCAAATGGGAGCCAATCCTTGACCATACTGTGGAGGCAATGAGAAATCAGCCCACCTGGAAATTCAGAGGCATCAGTCTCAAAACCCAGTTACTGCTCTGAGCTAACATTTCCAACCCATCCACATGGTCTACAAACTCAGAGCTGCTTTCAAAAAATCAAAAAGCCTTTCTCACTTTGAGATCAGCAGAAGTCAAACATAATTGGAGTTTTTTCCAAGAAGAACAGCAGAATTTTGGCCAAACATATGCTGGAAACCTGAGCTAAACAGATTTTACCTTTAGCAACAGCCGTATATACATAGACATACGGTGCAGGGCCTTGTACACAAGTCTTATGAGGAATGGCTGAGGGAACTGGGGTTGTTTAGTCTTCAGAAGAGAAGGCTGAGGGGAGACTTCATCACCCTCTACAACCACCTCAAAAGATGTTGGAAGCAGGGAGTCAGTCTCTTCTGACATGCAACAAGCGACAGGGCAGGAGGAAACTGCCTCAAGCTGTGTCGGCTGGATATTAGGAAAACTTTCTTCACTCAAAGGGTTACCAGGCATTGGAACAGGCTGCCCAGGGAGGTGAAGGAGTCATCGTTCCTAGAGGTATTTAGTGCTGAGAGACATGGTTTAGTTGTGGCAGCTTAGCAGCAGAGATGGGATTGTGAGCTCTAAATGAGCAGTTGGAGGTTCAAAGGTCTCTTCCAACCTCAACAGTTCTGTGATTCTGTATATAATTTATTCAAGTCTTTCTGCTGCCTCAGTATGATAAAAAAATAAAAAATCCAAGAGAGATTTGCCCAGATGACAATTTACCCTTGGACCTGACCTTTCTTATTTATGTAGTAAAACAGTGGTAGTTACCACCTCTTTGCAATATTCAGAATGCCTGAAGCAATTAAAGAAGCTGCTGGAACAGAACAGGGGAATGCATTAATCTGTGGAACAAGAGAGTACCACCCGCTTCACATTCTACCAAGACAGACGAGGCAAGCAACTGCCTGATCCAGAAAACATCTGCTGAACAAAATCAAAATTAATGATCACCAGAATGAGCTCTTTGATGGCCAATTCTCCCCCAGCTGCTGAGAACCATCAAAGAACCACTCACAGCAGCAGCCAATTAGTTGCTAACGCAAAAGAGTTTACAGGAGCAGAATCTGAGCTTAGGGCACCACCACAACTCACATTTAGTGCTGCTGCAGCTTTGGATGGATTTGTAGTGTGCTGATGGACAGAAAGCCTTGTCTGGACCTTCTCAAATGCACCAAGGTCAGAGTTCAGACCCTCTGCCATCACTAAACAAACCTTGACTTGTATACCCAATACCATTATGCAGTTCTGTGCTGAAAGAACAACTTTTCATGGAAAACAAACCAAGTAATCTACAATTTGCAACACTGAGGACTGTCAGGCAAGCAAGAGGAGGCACTCTTTGAAATCCCACAGCAGCACACTCTTTCAAGTGTGTAAATTCATGCTTGTTTTAAACAGTTACTGCAAGAATACTCAACACCGACACATACATTGAAAGAAAACTATTTTTTCCTACCTTTTCTTCGTGTAACTTCAAACCTTCTGGAGTCCTAGAAGGGAAAAGAGAATTTTTTGTGTGTATTTTTTTTTTCTTTCTATACAAGAAAGGCAGCATGAACAGAAACCTCTAAAAACATTAGTCATTGTCCCAGAGAAGCATCTATGAAGCCTTACACAATAACCGAGCAGTAATTACAAGCATACATTTCAATTTGTCCACAGATATTCAATGGAACAATGCATCACCTAAAATGATTCATCATGCTGTGATAAGTTACATGGTAGAGCACAATATCTCTAAAGCAGATTTTTCTCCCCCTCTATTGATGATAAAAGGAGCAGCTAGAAGGGTTATTTCATGATACCAAGGATTTAGGGTTGAGGAGGGAGGAGCCATTACACATATTTTTAGCACGGACTTGCTCAAAGAGCTGAATAATTTCAAAGGCACCATACTACTCACACTTAAAGCTGAGGGCTCATCTCAATCATTGCACACCTACATCATTTGCCCTATTTCTTCCAAAGCATCACTATCATCTCTAATAAAGAAATTTCTAAGAAGACATTGCATCAAGCCTCAAAGGGTATTGCATTCCCAGACAACACTATCCACTTATACTAATGGTGAGACCCCAGAGGAATAAATATTTAATTCCAAGCAGTAACATTATTTATGAGTTAATTACATATAATTTCCATCCTTCCAGTTACCTAGAATCAGGGCATCATTTGGGTTGGAGAAAACCTTTCAGATCATCAAGTCTTGCACAGCCCTGTCAAGTCACCAATAAGCCACATCCCTCAGCACCCCATGTATATGGCTTTTAAATACCTCCAGGGATCTCTGGTGACCCCATTGCTGCCCCAGGCAGCCTGCTCCAGTACCTCGCAATACTTCCAGTGAAGAATTTTTTTCCTAATGCCAAACCTGAACCTCTCCTTCTTGCTACCAATATTAAAAACCCATAGAATTCTAGAGGACTCTAAAAGACCATCTTGCCTGGAGTTGTTTTGAACTGGGCAGTGCCCACTGAAAATGGCACACGATTAACCTCACTGAGAGCAAACTTACACCTCAAAGAGGTTATAGGTTGCTGGTGCAAAATGCCATCAGGCCCCATGGGGGACCACGTTGGTAGTCCCCCCAGTTCACAGCCACGGGGAAAGCTTGCTTGCTCCAGACCCTGGCCAAAAGCTCCTAAGGCAGGTTTTTATTCTCATGGATGTGCCTTGTTTAACCTCATTTCACTCCCTTAGTGCTCCCTGTCCTCAGATGTTTGTTTATCAGAGAATGGAACAACAAAAACATTTGTTTCTCTCCTCCTTTTGATAGGAAAACAACAGAAGGCTTCCCTAGGCAGCTGAGCTTTCTGACCCACCTGATGCTTATTTGAGTTTTATTTGTGCTTTTCCACCTTTTTAAAATAATAAAGTCCCTCCCTGCAGACCACATTCAGACAAAGAGAAGGATGGTGCTACACATCTAATGAAGTATCTCCATCGCTTTCTGCAATACAGGGGAATTGAAAATACCAAAAGCTGCCACTGGAGCACACAAGGAAAAATACTGAGATGTTCCAAGTGAAGAAAGACAGCAATAAACAAACGTGAAAACACACAAATCAGCTCAGGGAAGTAAAAAGAGTATCTGCTCAGCTATTCCTGAAGGCTTTACCACCCTCACCTGAGTATAGAGAGCATCAGGTAGTTCAGAACGAGGTGTTTTATTCAACAGTCTTGTAGCTCTTCATCCACTGCCCACAGAAATGCTCCTTTCTGCTCCTGTCCCTCTCCCAGGGCCCAAGTGAAGTCTTGGTGTGGAACAAGGGCTGCTGATCAACAGTTGATTGAACATTAGCTAGAGCATGCCTGGGCATCCACGAACACCAACAGCTTCCTGATCTGTATCAGCAATAGTGTAGCCAGCATGAAAAGGGCAGTACTCCGCACCAACGAGGCCACCACTCAAATACTGGCTTCAGTTTTGGGCCTCTCACTCCAAGAAGGACATTGAGGTGCTGGAGGGGATTCAGAGAAAGGCAACAAAGCTGGAAAAGGGTCTGGGGAAAAGGTTTTGTGGGGAACAGCTGAGAGGACTGGGGTTGTTTGTTCAGCCTGGAGGAGACTGAAGGGAGACCTTCCAGCTCTCTACACCTGCCTGAAAGGAGGTTGGAGCCAAATGGGAGGTGACAGGACAAGAGGAAACTGCCTCAAGTTGAGCCAGCAGAGGTTTAGGTTGGATATTAGGAAGAAAAAATATTTACTGAGTGATCAAGCATTAGAACAGGCTGCCCAGGGAGGTAGTAGAGTCACCACCTTTGGAGGTGTTGCAATAATCTGTCACTTTGAGACATGGTTTGCAGATGGCACCAAGCTGTCTGGCACAGTCGACTTGCTAGAGGGCAGGGATCCATCCAGAGGGACCTGCACAGGCTGCAGAGCTGTGCCCAGACCAACCTCATGACATTCAACAAGGCTAAGTGTAAGGTCCTGCACCTGGGTTGGCTCAATCCCAAGCACAACTCCAGGCTAGGTGGCAAATGGCTGAGAGCAGCCCTGAGGAACAGGACTTGAGGGTCTGGGGTGGTGAAAAGCTCAACATGAGCCAGTAGTGTGAGTGCAGCCCAGACAGCAACTGTGTGCTGGGCTGCAGCAAGAGCAGCTGTGGGCAGCAGTGCAAGGGAGGGGATTCTGCCCCTTGGCTCTGCTCTCCTCACACCCCACCTGCAGCACTGTCTGCAGCTCTGCAGACCCCAGCACAAGCAGAATGTGGAACAGTGGGAGCCAGTCCAAAGGAGGCCATGACAATGCTCAGAGGGCTGCAGTAGCTCTGCTCTGAGGACACACTGAGAGAGTTGGGGCTCTTCAGCCTGGGGAGGAGAAGGCTTCCAGGAGACCTTGGAGTGGCCTTCCAGTATCTGAAAGGGGCCTACAGGAGGACTGGGGAGGGACTATTGACAAGGTCTTATAACAGGACAAGGAAGAATGGATTTAAATTGGCAGAGGGGAGATTTAATCTGGATGTTAGGAGGAAGTTGTTTGCAGTGAGGGTGGTGAGACACTGGTACAGGTTGCCCAGGTAGGTTGTGTCTGCTCCCTCCCTGGAGGTGTTCAAGGCCAGGTTGGATGAGGCCTTGAGCGACCTGATCTAGTGGGAGGTGTCCCTGCCTATGGCATAGGGGGGTTGGAACTGGCTGAGCTTTGAGCTCCCTTCCAACCTAAACCATTCTATGGTTCAATGGGCACAATGGTGTTAGGTTTATGATTCGACTTGATGATCTTAGAGGTCTTTTCCAACCTTAAATGACTCTGTGATTAGACTGAGTCATTCCTCCAGCCCAGGGCACCACATCACTCCACACATTTCCCAGCCCAGCTCCAAACTTGGTAACCATTTATACCTTGTCCACAGTCAACAGTTTTGCAGGTAACAGATGCTGCTGCTCTTCCTTCCTATAAGTGACCAGCAAGCTCTCTCAAAATTCAAGCTTTCACCAAAGCCAGAAAGGATCAGAGCACTAGAAATGGTCTCCTTGTCGCCCTCCAGGTCCACAGAAGGGAATAAACAACAGAAAGAGTGTTTGCTTATAAAAACACTAAACCATTACTCCCCACAGGATGCTACCTCAGTGATCTTGAGCAGTATGCAAAACGGCACTCAGGATTAGCACAGACTTCAAAGCATTTATCCTTTTAGGCAGCAAAGCTCTGAGCTGTGCAGACAGTTATACACCAGAGACCTCTCGGAGGTTTTCAAAATATTAGTTTGAGAGGTGGGCCACAGGATAAAAAAAAGAAATAATAAAAAAAAAAAAACCCTTCAGCTCCAGGCTGCTATCATTAGGGCCCTGCTCATGTAATAGGTGCAAAAGGGAAGAGTGCTTTCAAAGTTCCCCTGGAGTCCCTCGCTTTAACAAGCCGTTGGAATTCTCTGCAGTTCGAAAGCTTAGAAACACTAAAACTAATTACAACTACTACATTGATCAAACGGGGAAAAAAAAAAAAAAGACAATCACACACTATTAAAAAAGAAACCTCAAGTGTCAGCCTCGCTTCTACTAAACGCCCCTTTGGAACTGCACAGGCGCCGTGAAAAACAAAGGATGGGCTTCAAAGTTCCCCTTCCTTTGCTCTTTTTTTTTTCCTCACCCCTCATAATTATTAGCTCTAATGAAGGTAAACTACCAGGAAAACAGAGGATTGGGAGGAAAAGCTTGGCAGAAATGCAGTGGGAGAGCAAGAGGTCAGGCTGCAAGACACAGGACGTCCAACTGCCCCGGCAGGGCCAGAGGAGGGCCATGAAGACCATAACGGGGCTGAGGCCTATGGAGGGCACATCCCCTGTGGGGACAGGCTGAGGCCTATGGAGGGCACATCCCCTGTGGGGACAGGCTGAGGCCTATGGAGGGCACATCCCCTGTGGGGACAGGCTGAGGCCTATGGAGGGCACATCCCCTGTGGGGACAGGCTGAGGCCTATGGAGGACACATCCCCTGTGGGGACAGGCTGAGGCCTATGGAGGACACATCCCCTGTGGGGGCAGGCTGAGGCCTATGGAGGACACATCCCCTGTGGGGGCAGGCTGAGGCCTATGGAGGACACATCCCCTGTGGGGGCAGGCTGAGGCCTATGGAGGACACATCCCCTGTGGGGGCAGGCTGAGGCCTATGGAGGACACATCCCCTGTGGGGGCAGGCTGAGGCCTATGGAGGACACATCCCCTGTGGGGGCAGGCTGAGGCCTATGGAGGACACATCCCCTGTGGGGGCAGGCTGAGGCCTATGGAGGACACATCCCCTGTGGGGGCAGGCTGAGGCCTATGGAGGACACATCCCCTGTGGGGGCAGGCTGAGGCCTATGGAGGACACATCCCCTGTGGGGGCAGGCTGAGGCCTATGGAGGACACATCCCCTGTGGGGGCAGGCTGAGGCCTATGGAGGACACATCCCCTGTGGGGGCAGGCTGAGGCCTATGGAGGACACATCCCCTGTGGGGGCAGGCTGAGGCCTATGGAGGACACATCCCCTGTGGGGGCAGGCTGAGGCCTATGGAGGACACATCCCCTGTGGGGGCAGGCTGAGGCCTATGGAGGACACATCCCCTGTGGGGGCAGGCTGAGGGAGCTGAGGCTGCTCAGCCTGGAGGAGAGAAGGCCCCAGGGAGACCTCAGAGCGGCCTTCTAGTGCCCGAAGGGGGCCCACAAGAAAGCTGAGGAGTAGCTATTTAAAAGGGCTTCTGAGTGATAGGATGAGAGGGAATGGATTTAAGCTGGAAATTTAAACTGTAGATTGGGAAGAAATTCTTGACAGTGAGGCTGGTGAGACACTGGCACAGGCTGCCCAGGGATGCCACGGCTGCTCCCTCCCGGGAGGTGTTCAAGGCCAGGCCAGATGAGGCCTTGAACTGCCCGGGCTAGGGGGAGGTCTCCCTGACCATGGCAGGCAGCTTGGAGCTGGATGAGCTTTGAAATCCCTCCCAACCCAAACCATTCTATGATTTCATCACCTCAGCACCTGGGAGAAGCTCAGCACTTGGTGTATCCCCCACAACATCTGTGTATCCCCCACATATCCCCTTCCACAGCGAAAAGACCAAGGGCACTGGGAACGCTCAACCCTTCAGGAGAGTACACACAACAATTGGGGGGCAAAAGCCGGCAGCCAAGGCAGGGCTCAAAAAGCAGCCACACAGACATCACCTGCGGGTAGAAAACAGCTGTGTGCCTATGCCTCTGGTGAAGTGTAACGATGGCAAGGACTCCTTTTCCTTAGTTTTTCTCAGCCAAATGATTTCTCTTTCCTGCAGCACGGAAAAGAAGAAATGATGCTAATTTTCCTCTGGGAGGGCACGTGGAACGCAAGACCTTTGTATTAGTGAGCTAATACAGCAGACTAAGAGACATTAGCAGAGAGCCTGGCCACAGGCACAGCGCCGTGCCACACGCTACGACTTGGGCAATCTCTTCACAAAAAGCAGTCGCTCTTGCTTTGAAGTATAAGATACTGCTGTGAAGGGGGAAAAAAAAGTAAAATAAAATAAAAGCACAGGGAGCTTTTAATAGCTTTACTAGTAGAAAATCAAACTCTTTTGATAAGAATGATGCTAAGGTTCTCAGACGCATTGCCTGAGGAATCCTTTTCTGCAGAAGCCATAAAGCAGATGGTTATAAATGAGACTTATTTCATGGGCACCGTTTAATGACTGAAAATTCCTTTAACTAAACATCTAATTCTATCAGAGCATAAATCATATGCTTTGAGGGGACAATTTTGTTTGAGATTTCTCATCCTTTCTCTATAGCTTCTTCACCAACAGCATTTGCAATAGCATTTCACTAAGGCAGTGCAACAGTTTTATTTGCCTAGGTTTGCTTTTAGAGCTGCCTTTCCTCCTTCCTAACATTAATTGAGTGCAGCACAAAAGGTCCTTCTGTTCCATATCTGAAGAGCCTCATCATTATTACGTGGAAATCAATGTAGCATGTTTGCTCCACTACTGCTTTTCAGCAGACATGTAGCTTCTGAAAAAAACCCACATCTCCAAAGGACCAATCAACCCAGTGTAGGTGCATGAGAGCAGGCATGGCTTTATCAAGTACGACTAACTAATCCTACCTGGATTAGCAGGGACAAAACCTAAAATCAAAATCAGAAGTACAGTTCACTCCCTGCTGTCACACACAGCTCCACTTCCCATAGCTGCTGTGTGTCACACATCAAACACCTGTGTGAACCTTACACAGTTTAACAACTGGTTCACACAAATCCCTTTTCTGCTCCTACAAAAAGGGAACGTCAGTCTTTCAGCAGACAGCATCTAGATGTCCTGCCAAGACATAATAGCTGGTTTGTGTTATAAGGCTCCTGATTAATGCTGAATCATGGGCCCATGGATGAGCAGAGCACTTCTGGAATGAAGAATCAGATTCCATTCAGAGCAAACAAGAAGGGAGGAGAACTTCATTGTACAGAGTTAAAATACAACTACACAGAGGGAATGCACAATGTAGTACAGTGCTTGGTGGCCATCGTGCTGCAAATGGATTTACTGACAGTCAGTGTGGCATCCAGGCAGCAAACCAACTTTCAGGTTGTTTGGTAGAAGTGGAAATAAAATGGTGCTTAAAGCACCATTCAACCTGCTTTAGAAAAATTCCAGGGGTGAAGCATCCACAACTTCTTCATGCAGCCTATTCCAGAGCCTCACCAATCTTGCACTACAAAATTTCTTCCTAATATCTTACCTAAATCAACTCTCATTGATTGAAACTGTTACTCCTGATCCTATCACTGCACTCTCTTATAAAGAGCCTCCTCCCATCTTTCCCACCCCCTCCTTTAAGCACTGGAAGGCCACTGCATGGTGTCTCCAGAGCCCTCTCTTCTCCAGGCTGAATGAGCCACACTCTTCCAGATTGTCCTCACAGAAGCAGTGTTCTAACCCTTATTCTAGTGGGTGGTGTCCCTGCCTATGGCCAGGGGTTGGAACTAGATGATTTTGGGGTCCCTTTGAATCTAGACCATTCTATTATTCTATGATCTTCCAGCCCTCTTCCAGACATGTCTTTCTTAGAGTGGGGGCCCCAGCTAGCCCACTACTAAACCAGCCCACAGTTTGACAATAGTCACAACCACACATGGCTTGTGTCACACCTGGTTCCCCAGTTCAGGGCTGGATGCACTTGTGCCTCCGTGCTGGTTTGAGGTTAACTGGCATATTTTACAGAAAGAAATTAAATCCTTGGCTATGAGGAGAAAAATTAACAGTGACCTAAATCACTCATTCTTCTGCTGAGAAACTCAACTAGTCAAAATATAGATAAGGTACTCACTTCTCACACACTTCTCAGTCAGTTCTCACTTGTTTTTCTTCTCCCTGGTGGTCTGTGTGATTGCATCTGCCTTAACTCTTTAACCTGATCTAATATTTTTCTTTAACCTCCTTGTCATCTTTTTGATATCTCACCTCAGATCCCTGCAGATTTACCATGAGAGATATATGGGGATTGATCTGGTTATTTCTGGAGGGAGGGAAAGAGGAGGGAAGCAGGGAGAAGGTTGGTCAGGAGCCTCCTGCACAGTCTGATGGTTTTGGGAGGGAATTTTTGTTTCTCTATTACCTTTAACTTGTATATAACTGTAAATACCTGTGTATATTGTGTGTATATATGCTTGTAAATTGTGCTCAGCTGTAAACATAGCTTCCTTAAGTTCCAGCTGACTGAGTATAGCCTGGTGAATTTGTGGGGGGAGGCAGGTAACTCCCAGATCATCCCAGCCCCACAAGGTAGCTGTAAGACAGCCCCAGTGATGCCAACCAGGCAGAAGAGATAGAGCACGGCACAAGGCTCCTTGCCCTAAAAGACTGCTCTGAAATGCATGCAGAGGCAAGCACTGCTACAAATTCCAGCAGCTCAACAGCACCTTACACTTGGTTTGTAAGTGACATGAGATGCACACAGACAGGGAGGAGGGAAAAGAGGCTGTTTCCTGATCTTTCTGTAACAGTTGTTCTTCCTTTTGTCCTTGCACATCCACGTGTGGCTTCTAATTTGAAGAGAAAAGTAAGCATGCCTTGCAAGGCTAGTAATTAAACAGTCACACTTAGGCTTGGATCCACAAAAGACAACTTGCTGTCTGCTATTTCTTCCCAGATTTGCCTTTGACCAAAGCCAGAGGATGAGTGTTTATAATCTAGACATGCTCAGAAACACATATCACAGGCAGGAATACCTCAGTGTAGTATCTGAAGGTGTAAATCTTCACAGCACAGTGTCTCTTTTCCAACTTCCCCCATCCACAGTCCAGTATTTAGAGAGACTTTTATATGGCTGAGCCATCCTCTTTGCTAGCAGCCTCTGATCCCACAAACGGGGTGCTTCACATCTATGATCACCAAGTCTGCTATCAAACAGCTACCAATCACTTCTAATTCACAGCAATTCACAGGATAACCTTGCAGTGTCTTCAGCCTCCTGCCCTTTAATGACAATGGAGATTTAGTCAACAGGGTTCCCTTTTTTATGGCCATAAGCAAAGATAAACATAGAAGACTTTGCCCAGAAACAATTAATACAGCAGATGGAACAGGGAACACATCTCAGATGCACAAGCTGCCTGTACTGCTAGACTGTAGCAGCTCTTACAGATACTGTGTGGAGGAGACTGCAGTGCTTGGGCAAAGGCATAAATCAAATTCAGGACATGCAGCTGGGTTCATGCTGGGTCTATCACTAAATTAGATGTTACCTCTGCACGCATCAAGTCTCCAGGGACCTGCTCTCAGGCTCAGCCTAACTGCTGTACATTTTCTAAATATTCAGCCCTGACTCCTTTAGCAAATTAATAAAGTGACTGGTGCTATTAATAGATTATCATCTCAAAGAATTTTTTTCTCCTCTTCAGAGCATGCTCTTCCTTAGCTCAAGTGAGAGGTCATAAAAATTGCACTGACATCAAGTCTAGGGCTGTGTGAGCATCCTGCATATGGTCTGGAGCATCACAGAATCATAGAATTGTTTCAAGGAATTGTACAAGGAGCAGCTGAGGGAACTGAAGTTGCTTAGTCTGGAGAAAAGGAGGCTAAAAGAAGACTTCATTGCTCTCTACAGCTCCTCAAAAGGAGGTTGCAGACAGGTGGACGTGAGTCTCTTCTCTTGATAGAATGAGAGGAAATGGCCTGAAATAGCCAGGGGAGGTTTAGCTTGGACATTAGGAATAATTTCTTTCCTGCAAGAGTGATCAGGCATTGGAATAGGCTGCCCAAGGAGGTGGTGGAGTCATCATCCCTGGAGGTGTTCATGAAGCATGTAGACAAGACACTACGGGACATGACTTCATGGCCATGATAGTGTTAGCCTGAAGGTTAGACTCAATCTTAGAGCTTATTTTCAAGAGAAAGGATTCTATGAATCTCCCTTTTTTTTTGGTTTTTTTTTTTTTTTAAGACCTCTAAAATCATCAAGTCCAGCTGTCAACCCAAGACCACCATGGCCATTAAACCATTTGCAGTGATTACAACCAGTACACAGCTTAGTCTGACAATCAGGGTTTTCTGGTTACAACCATGAACAAAGAATACTTTCCCAAAGGAAAAAAAAAAAAAAAGAATGCTACTAATGAGGCACAGTACATCCACTTTACACTTTGAGCAGGCACAAGAAAGAAAAAATTAAAACAAAATTTTAAAAATATACATATCACACACTAGTGTTTAGAGCAAGCTTGCTGTCAGCACAGACACTGGCAACTGAGATTTGTCCTGTCTGGTATAAACACTGGGAGAAGCTTTGATGTCTCACATCACACAGTATCATCTGCTCACCCATACGGTAGCTAATTGAGGTAATTGCTGCATCTCTGATTTCACTCACTGCTATTTCTGGACTTCAGATGAGAAACCCTGGTATAGCTCCATAAATTTCCACCTTGTCATAAGGAAGCTCATGGGATGCCTGTTTTAGAAGGCCCAGATTTGCAGACATACCCCCTCCCTAATCTCAACCACTGAGAATTCCCCTGTTTGATCATGGAAAGTACTTGAAATCAAAGTGTCTTCCTTTAAAAACTACTGCTACAGCCTTTTAAAGAGACTATGCTACATGTTGGGGAAAAAAACAATCAGCCAATACTTTGTCAATTAGTCAATATTAGTCAACCTTACACTTCAAAGGTTAAGCAGCTTCTCAACAGATTATCAGAAGGTGTAACCCTCTACCACACCACAGCCATCTTAAAATTGCCTTAGATTTCTTTTTATTTGCAAGGTGTTTTACTCTGATCTTATTCTCTGCTTTGGGAATATAGCAGCATTTCCCCACCCAGCTATGATTTTTCACACCTGCTCAACTGTGACATGAGAAAAACCTACTGAAATTTGATTCCTGCAGCCAATTTGTGCCACAGCTGGGCACAGAGCCAGGCAGCCTGAGTCCATAGTCTGTCCACAGCATCCAAGCACTAGCTACCACCAGCTACACCAAAATTCAAGATCATTAGTATCTGAGGTACCACTTTCAACTGCAGGGAGTGCAGCCCTGCAGCAGTTGGTGGTCCTGCTTGCCATGAGCTAGAAGGTGATAGCCTGCAGCAGGCTGGGCAGTGCAGGACCACCAAGAGCTTTCACACATGGCATCTTATCAGAAGTTTAAAGGAAGCAGGATTTTGTATCTGTAACAACTGCATACAAGAAGGTTCCATCTTTAGGTCGTGCTGTATGTGCAACCAGACAACTCCTGACACTATCTCATATTAAGATGCCTGGTTGCCATCCTTCTCATCCAGTAGCTCTATGCCTGGAGACCTGCTTGCATGATTCAAGACAAGGATTTGGCTATCCTCTTTTCTTTGAGAAGATCTTCCAGGCATCTCCCTCCTGTGAGTTCTAAATAATTGGATTACAAAGCACCCTGTGGGGGCAGAACCTTTGTCCAAGTAACTAGCAACAGGATGAGAGGAATTGGCCTCAAGTTGCACCAGGGGATGTTTAGGTTGGATGTTGGCAACTATTTCTTTCATGCAAGAGTGGTCAGCCCAGGGAGGTGGAGGAGTCACCATCCCTGAAGGTTTTCAAGGAATGTGTTGACATGGCACCTGGGAACACAGTTAATGGCCATGGTGGTGCAGAGTTGACAGGTGGATTGAAGTACTGCCCATGGCAGGGGGGTTGGAACTGGATGATCTTTGTGGTCTCTTCCAATCTTGACTGATTCTATGATCACCTTAAAGGTATTTTCCAGCTGAAACAATTCTGTGATTCTATCCTATGATTCTCACTGTTAAATCCTAACCATCTAAGTTGTAAAATTCTTCTAATTTTATGCCATTATTTCAGTATACACTACCTGTCTTGGTCCAAGGAACCCAACACTCACATTTTCTAGTACTTCAAGCATATTAGCATCTCACAAGATACAGCATTTATTAAACTCTCTGGATACCATCCCATAAGATACAGCATTTATTAACCTCTCTGGGTACATGGGAAGGAATAGATGAGGTTTAGAGGATGCAGAGGAAGGACCCCAACATGTGTCTCCACTAAGAAAATATTCCACAGCATCTTGAATTCTGATTATCAGCACTCAGAGCAAAAGCTTTTGATCTCCACTGGGATAATAAAACTGGTTAAGATTTAGGATGGTCTACAAAGAGCAATTACAGCTTGTTAAGGATACCACATAAATGCAGGTAGCAAGGAGTGGATTATCTGTACAAAGCACAGTGATGGAAAAAATAAACGCAAGTCTCATCTTCCTTTACCTTCATTAAAAGGAGCAGGTTGCAGCCTAGTAGAGAGTTTAATTCAAATCTGATTCTTTTTCTTCCTTTCTCCAAACTGACTTACAAGCAGGAATAGCATACACATGGCAGAGAATACATTACTAACAATAATTCTTAAAATAAATACCAGGATATTACATCTTCAGCTGCACACAAAATTGATACACTGTGCCTGTCTTATTTCAAGCTCATGCTCTGAAATTATGCCTCTATTTGAATTATAAGCAAAAGATTTTCTCACAAGCCTTTGCAATTTTGTACCTTACTCCCCCCAAGTACTCCTTTAGTAGTCTGTCAGATGAAGAAATATGACTTCACTTGGGGAAGGAGCACAAAACCATTCCCATGACTCCTCTGCTGCTTGGAATAACCAACTGGGGTCTCCAGCTCCAGCAGCTGGGGAAACAACACTTAAAAACCTGAGCATAATTAGCAATTTCAGCATTAATTGACGCTCCTGGACAAACACAGCTGAGGCTGTGAGAGCTTTAACCTGTGCAGGATGGCAGTGAGGAGTTGGTATGACACAGCTGTTTGAAGTTATGGTGAAGTTTAAGGTGACAAATATTGGAGATTTTAAGCAGTTCAAGTGGCATGTAAATGTAACTAATGAATGAGTCAAATGATGGATATCCTACACACTCAATATCTGCCAAGTGCAAATCAGAAAGTTACAGTACCTTAAAGAATTTAGCATGTTTACTACATTTATTAGTGTAAAAATAAGTGTAGTACAACTACATGTGAGACTTTCACAGAATCCCAGGATGGTGGTGGGTGGAAGGGATCTCAACACCATCTAATCCAACTCTCCTGCTAAAGCAGGGGTGCCCACAGCACCTTACCCAGGATCACAACGTCCAGGTGGGTTTGGAATTTCTCCAGAGAAGGAGACTCTGCAACCTGTCTGGGCAGCCTGTTCCAGAGCTCCAGCACTCTCACACCAAACAAGTTTCTCCTCACATTCAGAACCTTCTGGGCTCAAGTTTGTGCCCCTTGAGGCTTGCAATATTATTTAAGGTATAATCCAGATAAGGTAACAAAATAACGAGTTAAAAAACCCCAAACTATCAGGGAACTAAAACAACATTGGCACAGCTTATCTAGTTTACCCTTCAGACTGCTGCCACAGTCCAAATGAGATACAGCACTGCACTACAGTTTCTTGCTCCTTACAGGGAGCAAACAGTTAAGGTGCATCTGTGAGGTATGACCATTTTGCAGCATGCAGAGAAGGAAAGCAAACACACCAGGGCTTGGATCTTCAAGAGCCACTGGTACTCACGAGCACTCAGAGCACCACTTTTTAGCTCCACATTGGAGAAGCCTCCCCAGGGACACAGCTCTTCTCCTCACAGGAGTGTAGGGTGCTGTGCACATGCATTTCTGGTGTCTCTCGAGACTTTTTACACAGCAGGATAGGTGGCAAAACCAGAGCTTGGCATGAACAACAAATGCAAGCAATGAAGTATTTCTACAAGACCACAGAGCAGTGCTGGCTCTGTAGCCCCCAGAGCAGACTTCAGGATGCCTGACAATCTGTACTGTAACCACTCAGGAGCTATGGGTGACGTCCAAATATTTCCTTCAACAATCCAGCACAAAACTGTACATGTACCACAACACAGGATTATTCTCTGCTTTCACACTACCCAGCTAGGACAATATTGCTCAGGCTACCTGCCAGCAGTGCCCCAGAAAACACAATACAGAATTTAATTTCTGAGACACAGCACTGTGCCAACTTGTGTTTGAGGAGCTCCCTGCAGCAGATGGGAGAACCACTCCTGGAAGAGCTGATGGGTTAAGAAACTTGCCCCAGGAACTATGGCAAAAAGAGCCTGGATTTGGCACATGCACGAAAGCAGCCTCTCACAGAGCAAGGATCAGAAGGAATGCTACCTGTCAAACTTCAGTACTTAGCAAGAGCCTTTTGTAAAATGTCCCAGTTTGAGCTAATAGTGTGGATTATCTTGGAGAGACTGATGGGAATATCACCACCAGCTCTCCATCAGAATCTCCTGGCCAAGTTTTCCTTCCAATCTGGGCTCCAGGGTTATTTCAGATCCAGATTATGCCTCCTTCCACTCATTGTGGCAACTCCCTTCCCACCCACTATCAGTGACCTGAAGAGCTACATTTTTGAAAATTCCTTCCAAGAAAACCAAGATGACCCCAGATCATACCATGTGGTGCTTCATGAGTGACTCAAAGCCTTTCCAAGCCAGCACAGAGCTGCCCAGGAACAGTGGTCACTTCCAAAACATCCATCTTTAGCATGGACCCAGCCTTTCTAAGAGCAGAGGCAAAACCTGTCCAAAAATATGACCCCAGAACAGTGACCTAAATATATTTAGGTATTTTGACATATTGCACTCAGTAGTAGCTGCACTTCCTAGCTCCACAGGAGCCCATGCAGCATTCAGAAGCTTCAACAGTGGTCTACTACTAACACTGTCCTTTTTAATTAGGTTTTCTATTTCAGTTCATTCTATACCCATGGAATTCCAGACTGCACACACATGTTTATTAACCAGTCAGGATTAAATACATAGCAGAAAAACTTCTTAGGAACATCACCTGCAAATTTGAGAAGTGGAAGCATGAGCCACATGTACCATGGCTTTGTTAGAGCTCATTTCTCACATAGAAGGCCTGAGTATTGCAGTCTACAGCCTCAAGACTCATTTTTCCTTTATAAATGCAAAGCACAACTGCAATAATTCTACCACAGACCATGAAGAAATCGATTTAGCAATCTGAACATAAATTAAGCAATGTTTTTGATTCAGTAAACTTGTTCCTATGTAGATCAGAACAAATATTAGTGAGGGTCAGCGACTCGTACCCAAATATTTGCTTTGATGAAGTTCGTAGGAATTTTAAATCAGAGCACACTTCAAATTATTTGACCTGTAAATCAACCCTTTGCACTTTTTAAAAGCAATTTTAGTGAATTGCTGGGAGCTTTCCCATTTGTGATGGAAGTGTTTCAACGTGTGCTAATGGAATTACATATTAATCAAACCACAAATTCGGTAACTAACAGACTCCTCATGAATAAGGAGCTCCAAACTGCACAAAGCCCTAGCGTGGCTAGAAAAGGATTTCAGGTGATTTTTATTTATTCAACAAGTGTTGTGGCTTAAACTGCTTTCTTGAAGACAAAATGAACACCTTTGGAAAGAAAACAGCAGTTATCTCAGTTTCCCTGACCTACCTAAAAGCTATGTTCAGGGCTTCCAGATTCAGCTTGGTGTTTGGTGCCACTGCATAAACAGAGCTTGTGGAGCAAGCTTTTTGTGCAATTGCTTTTTTTAAAAGCCTGCACTATCACTGACATCTCTTGAAGCTATTTAACTGCATTCTTCCTACATTCCAAATGTTAATATTTACCCCCGTTAAATTCCATGCACATTTGAACAAATGCATCCTTGGCTTAGATCCCTTCAACCTCAAGCAAAATCAAGTAATTGGTGCAATAACTTCATGGGTTTTAGAGGAAGATCAAATGAATTAATATCCTTCAAGTAGTAAAATAGTTCTGAAATGTATGTTCAAGTGAATCATTTAAGTAATGAATTAGATTCCTCAGTGTGGCTTTTTCCAAAGAACCCAAACTAATGCATTAGTGAAGAATGAGATTTCTGAATGCAAAAGCCTGCAAGATATTTAATTATTTTTAATTAGAAAGCAAAAGTGATCTAAAACAATACACCCAGGTGTTACCAGGGTACTACCTAAGTCCACGCAACAGGGAAATAAGAGTAGATGTGTGAAGCGGAACTATTTTTATCCATTTTCACAGAACAAAGGATGGATACCTGAAGGAAAAAATATACCCAAGGCAGAACTCAAACCTCCAGAACCTTCAACTCCACTGAAATGATTATTGAGTCCTGCTAAGCTGCAAAAAAACATCTTTTGAGCTGGCTTAAACTGCTTCATCGGAATCACACATGCAACTGTGGGTATTTGTAGATGTGATGTGACTGGGAGAAATAGGATTCTCCAACTAGAACAAAATCCTGAGGCTTAAATAGATCCAATTTCAGCATGAATCTATCAAGGACTCATCATTAGCCTGGCACTAACTAATGTGGCTGCCAGCACATAAGTGTTCCAGGCAATGGCAGTTAAAAAATACCAAAGTCTCCTTCCCCTTGCCTCCCCCACCAGCTCCCACTTTCAGGCATTTCAGCAATCATTTAGCAAGCCTGTGATAATCAGGAACTAATTAAATAACTAAAACTGTTTCAACATTCATCATTCTCTTTTCATGAAAGTCACATTTTTAGATTTTTGGGGCTTTATTCTTATGCCTCAGACTCAGTCATGCGAAAAGCAGAGCCTACCCACAGCCATGCAGCAAGTCACACTGCAAGCTGTGATCCAGAAAACCCTTGCCCCTGATAGCTGTCTGCATCAAATGAGGATCTGCTTAGAATCAAAGAATCATTTTGATTGGAAGAAATCTTTGTGATCAAGTCCAACCATGAACACAGCACTGCCAGGTCACCACTAAACCACATCACTCTGCATCACATCTGCATGGATCTTCAATTCCTCCAGGGTACTCCATCACTGCTTTGGGCAGCATGGTCCTTGACAACACTTTCGGAAAGAAATAGTTCCTCATATCCAACTCAAACCTTCCCTGGCACAACTTGAGGCTGTTTGCTCTTATCCTATTGCTTGTTCCTGGGCAGAAGAGACCAACCCCACCTAACTTTGACCTCCTCTCAGGTAGTCCAAGAGATACAGGTCTCCCCTCAGTCTTCTTTTCTTCAGTTCCCTCAGCTGCTCCACATAAGACCTGTTCTCCAGATTCTTCACTAACTTTGTTGCCTGTCTCTGGAAACGCTCCAGCACCTCGATGTCATTGTAGTGAGGGGTGCAAAACTGCAGCCTCACCAGTGCTGAGTACAGAGGGAGAAGTCCTAGTCTTGCTTAATCCATATCACTGCACTGAAACCCAACACTTTACCAAGAACACGTTCAGTTTCTTCTGCACTCCCACAAGCCCAGGGATTGAACACTGAAGTGCATGCTACCATCCTGCTTTAATACACAACTCCCATCTACTCACAAGCCTGGCATGAGGGGTCTTCTCCAGTTAGATGAAGAACACTCACTAGAGCCACCATGCTCTCCTGCTCCCCCTTTCCCACTGCTTTGCACCTCATTAGGGTTTGTCATCAGAAAATCAGGAGATAATTTTTCTGGGCAGTAACTTTGCTAGTTCTCTCAGCACCACCTATGACTAAATTCTCCCTTTTTTCTAGACAGGAGAAGGACATTTTCTTGTTACACCTGAAGGTCCAATGATCCAAATGAAGAACTAGGGCATTGTTTGATTATTAAATTTAGTTCTGTTGGTCCCAGCAGCCCCAGGACACAACATACCATGAAGCCTCTGGGTCAAAGACAGGATCTCCACATTGGCCAGATTCAGTGTGACTCCCAGAACATGTCAGTATACTTAAAGTGTCAAAGCTTCTGTTTTGCTATTTCTTCACTGGCCTCCTCCACAGGTGTTTAATACAGATGGAGAAGCCTTCGCTTGTTTTCTCTTTTCACAGCATGGAGAGCCTGAACACAGAACCAAAACAGAAACACAAGAGCTAGAGCAGCAGCTGGTGTACAGTACCTCTGGATGCAAACTCCCCACATCTGAATACAGCCTTCTGCTCCTGTCCACGTCCATCCATCCCCTCGTGACTGATGAGAATACCCCAAGCAATACGAGAGACAACCAAAAGCTGCTTGATTTCATCATTTCAGGTCTGTGGAAAGCAAGAGAACAGTCATGAAACAATCATTTCACAATAAAACCCAGCTCAGCACCAAAACAAAGCAGAAGCTTCAACTGATGGCACCCATCCACACTTGGTCAGTGCTGGTGGAGCTTTGCTGAGTCCCGCAGCATGTGGACAACACAGATTGTCCTGCTTTGTCCCATCAGCACGCTGGCAATGAACTCCCACACTGGAGTGGCTTTGTGAAGCATTTATGGCAAAACTACCCTCCATAGAACATGCTGTGACCAGTCTGCTCCCACACAGCACCTGCAGAACCAGAGCTGCTGAGGTCAAAAGCAAACCACATCAAAGCACGCTATTACGGTATGACAGGAGCCAAAGAGTGACTTAGTCCCAGCTCAAAACCCCAGCAACACAGAGACACTCAGCCAGGGACTCACACTTGTACCTTTAGCAGATCTTCAGAAAAGCCCTAGAAATCTACGTTCACATCTTTGACTACTGAAGGCTTGCACCAATGTAACAGAAAAATATGAATCCACCCAGTCCAGAGGATGACATTGCCTCAAGCAGATACATCCACTGCCACTCCCTTGAACTATGATCAGGTTTGCAAGTCTGACCAGCCAGGGTTTGACAGATGACACCCACAACACAAGAGCAGTCATTGCTCCCCAAGATGGTCACCAAACCCACTAAAACTTGCAAGAGCAGCAACAAATTCTGTGCCAAAGAGGGCTGATGTGTTTCTCCAACCATGATGTGGGTGAGCCCCACTGGTGAACTATTTCTCCATGTATTTGCCTCTGACCCAACCACAGATGCTCCCAATCCCTCCCAGACTCAGCCTACTCAACAGCAACACCATCTTACTTCAGTGCCCCATCACAGCCCCACATCAGCTGAGAGCTGGGAAGATGCAAGCAAGTGCTTCCATCACAACTGCAACCACTTGCAGCACAGATCTTGTGTGTTTTTTTAAATGGATTTGGAAATAAAACCAAGGCAGTTACTCAGTGTTGGCAGATGGAGCTACCAAGCGTTTCACGCACGCATAGCCTGGTGCTGGTGCCCTGGAAGCTCAGCCAGGAGAGCTCTGCACTTCACATGAACTTTTTTTGGGGGAACAAGACACCAAATTGTGTCATTCCTTTTCACAATAAAAATACCAAAGGAGCCTTCAGACCTGGTAGCCTTTTGGTGATAGCTGAGGGAAGTTTTGACCTTTCAGAGGATGCTAACACGGACCTGTAATGAAGCATAACAGCCACTTAATGAAGCAAGCAATGGCATTTTTACAGCAGACAAGTGACAGGCTGCTGCTTGGTTGGAGCAATACACATTAACAAGGCGAGATACCTGCTAATGGCAAAATTAAGCCTAGCTGAATTAAGTCAGCATGACATCCCTTGTCATGATGGGACTCATTTTACAGCGTTTTCATGCCATGTTCTTGCTGCAGGCCTTGGTGTACAACTACAAATTTTGGAGCCATGACCATTAACACCAGTGCTGCCCTTTGGTCTCAGCTATATGATCTAGGCTGTATTCAAGAGTGTGATCAGCAGGCCAAGTAAAGCAGTTCTCACCCTCTATTCTGCTCTTGCGACAACTCACCTGGAGTAATATGTCTGGTTCTGGTGCTTCCAGCACAAAGACATTGAACTGATGGAGTGGGTCCAGAAGAGACCACAAAGATGATCAAACAACTGGAGCACCTCCCTTAGGGGACAGGCTGAGACAGCTGGGTCTGTTCAGCATGGAGAAGAGAAGGCTCTGGGAGACCTTAGAGCAACCTTGTAGTGCCTGAGAGGGCCTACAAGAAAGCTGAGATGAAACTTTTTACAAGGGCTTGTAGTAACAGAACAAGGGGCAAGGGACTGAAGCTTGAGGAAGGCAGATTTAGACTGAATTTAGAAATAAATTCTTCACAATGAAGTTGGTGAGACACTGGGACAGGCTGCCCAGGAATGTCATGGATGCCCCCTCCCTGGAGATGTCCAAAGCCAGGATGGATGCAGCTGGGCTAGTGGGATGCACAGGGCAAGGGGGCTGAAACTAGATGATCTTTAAGGTGCCTTCCAACCCAAACTGTTCTCTGAATCTCCCTGAAGACTCCATGCACAGATTGAGCAGAGCCTCCAGCCACCACACCCCCCAGAATTCAGGCATTGCTGTTTCTCAGCACTAATGTAAACACCCTGAACTGAGAGCGCTCAGGATAAAATCAAAATTTATTAGGCTTTCTAAATTCCAATTAGAAACCTCAGATGTAACGTTACTGGGGCTACAAATAAATGTTTAATAAACCCAAGTCATTCTATCAATAAGCGACAAGTGCACTGTTACCTTATGAATTGCTCCTGCACGGCAATACTCTTCCTCCTGTTTAATAGAGGTGTTTTGTATGCTCAGTTGATACCATCACAGCAAATACAACTATTTCACTTTGCAGTTCTAGAGACCTCTGACTCATATGCTGCCTGAAATTGCAATCCCGGAGCAGAAGAAGGGACTAGCCTGTTTAATGTATATTTAGTGAATAACAAACTGCTAGAAGACATGATGGTGTTTGGCTTAGGATGCCTGTAGCACTCCTCCACCTGCTAGAAAGTGTTTGTTTTATAAATGCAATTTACAGAACATCTTTCTCTAGTCAGTTTAGAAATTACTTATTTTTATTGCCTGCTGAGTGACAGCACACTAATTGCTTTCACTCGCAGTGAGAAGCAGCACACACTAATACACGCTGTATATATGGACAGCCCAAACTAAGCAACAAATACACATCATAAATATCAAGTGAGGGTTAACTCTGAAAGTGTACAGTGTTTTGGTGTCCTAAACCACAGCTCAGCACTGCCTTACCCTGAGCTAAGTGTAAGGCTCTTTGCAGAATCTGGTCTGTGGTTGCCTCATGCAATACAGCTGGGGATTGAAAGGTAGAGTTCCCTGAAGCCAACAGAAAAAAATCCAATCAATTGAATAGATCTGGACCAGCACTGCAAACTCAGACAGGTTTTACTACCAATTTCCTTTCCTCACTGGAACGAGAGACATATTTGCAGCATGTGAGCCTGTAAATCACCACCCAGATAAATCAAAACTGCTGTGTGGAAATGTCAACATAAAACAACCAATCGTACCCCAAAGAAAAAATAAATGAACAACATTTGTGGCTAAACACTTAGAAGTCTCTTGAGTTGGGGGGTGTAGTTGGGAGGTATCACAAGCCTGCTCTTAGTGTGATCAGAGAGGAAGATTTCCATTTATAATACAGAAATAAATAAATGCAATGCAGAGGCTGGAGTTAAACCAGACTGTTTTAAAGCAAAGTTTAGCATCACACCCATCTGTGACACCTTTCCTTTGGTTCCCAGGGAATTCCTTCTGAAGCAAGTTTGACTCTATGGTAAAGATACGATGTAAAGCCTAAAAGTTTACCCAAAGGTTGCTGTATTTCCTCTGAGCTAGAGCAGCATTACAGCTTTCCTTTCCCTGCAGCTGGTCGTGCTTCACCAAGAGGTGATTCTGCTTTGGTGGAGGGGTTGGACTTGATCTCCAGAGGTCCCTTCCAGTCTCTTCCATTCTATGAGATACTTCCATGAGCAGAGCAGGACCACACTATGCAGCATTAGGTGAGGAAGCCCAGATGCAATAGCTGTTTTAACACCCACCCAAAGTGCAGATGGGTTTGTGTAGACCCCAACACACATGGAGAACCTGAACCCACAAGGACATTGGTGCAACACCTCTGAATGAAGAGGAATAACAGCAAGCAGATGAAAGCCAAAGATGCAGGGTACAAGTTTGAGGGTCCAGGCTTTAGAACTGCTCAAGCAAAAAGGGTCACCTTGAGAAAGGAAAGGGACTAAGCACACTGGCCATTTGAGGAGAGACCACTACAAATCGTTTAAAGCACTTCTGTGACCTGCAGTATGAGCTGTCAGAAAGATTGCTGCCAGAGATCCTACAACTTTTCCCTCCACAACACAGAAGCTTTAAGGATTCGATTTATGGTCACTGTAATAACATAAAACAACCTGCCAAAAGCAGCTACTGGGTTTGCTTTCAGGGCTACTTAAATTGTGTGGGGGTTTCGGCACCGAGGAATTAACAATTCACAGTAGCTTTTAATAATTTCCAACAAGCTTCACATTAGAAAGAGAAAGGTTGAATTAATTACCTGAAGGTATGACTGTTGCTATAGCAAAAGGGAAGCATTCAGACCAAACCCTTACCTTGATATAAATTGGCTCATTTAACACCAGATAAAAATCTGGTCTTCAACTCCTCTACCATCAGCTATTTCAATTGCTTTGGCCTTATCTAAACAGCATTTCTGTGGCTGGCAAAATAATTTTGATGCCTGTAATTTCTTGAGTGCTACAAGTGTTATAAAATTAAGGGAAAATTTCCTTCTAAGATAACCTTTCAGAGAAGCATAACGAAGCCAAATAATTTCAGCCACTACCTGCGGTATCTCACATAAATATTTCAAGTTCTGATGCATTAAGAACTCCTAGGAATCAGCTGCAATGTTTAAGTACAAAGCAGGAATTTTGCTTGAGCAGAAGAGTACTTATTTTGTTTGATCTTTAAATTCTCCCAAGATACTTCTATGTCCCTGGGAGAAATCTGGGGAACACGACTCTGCAGGATTGAAGGACTGCCAAGAAGCTCCTAAACCTCACAGGTATTTAACCCTTGTCTGCAACCCCGTTGAGAAATTTCCTTCTAGGGTAACCTTTCAGGGAGACATAATGAAGCCAAATAATTTCAGCTATTGCCTGCAGTATCTCCCATAAATTCTTAAACTTTTGATGCATTAAGAACTCTTGGGAACCATCTGCAATGCTTAGGTACAAACCAGACATTTCGTTAGGATAAAAAAAAAATACTTAAGAGCGAAGTTCTTCAAGATATTTCCATTTTGCCAAAAGAAATTTGGGGAACGTGAATCCAGCAGAACTGAGCTACAGCCAAAGTACTTAACCCTTGTTTTCAAGGCTGCCTCCGTGACTCTTTGGTATGCTTCAATCACATCTTTGCTCTGAGGTTTATGCCCAGAGAAGTTCTGAACCAGCCCTTCTGGCACTCTCTGCTGAACACTCACCACTCAGCACCACCAAAGCCTTTGCGTTCCTGGTGAAGAAGCATTTTGGACAAGCGGGAAACGAAGCCTAACAATAACCCAAATCTCTCTCTCCCTGTTGCAAACCCAAGCAGTCCGCCGCGGCGGGAGGCTGCAAGTTTCCCAGCCGCGGTCAGCACCGCGGACAGCGGCAGGGCCCGACGAACGCTCTGCGGGGCCGGCAGCGGCCGCCGGCGCCACCCAGAGGCCGCGGCGGGAAGCACCTGCCCCACTCGCGATCGAAGTGGCTCCGGCTCCGCTACCCACCGACGGCAGCAGCCCCAAACTATGGTGCCTCCACGCCCGAGAGAAGGGAGGCTCATGCAGTCCACGGCCTCATCTCTACCTCCTGCTTCTCATGCTGTGGAACACGGCTGGGGAGAAACTGACTCCATCCACCCCCGTCCCATCGCGCTGCGGGCGCACACCTGTTACCGCGCCCAACCCGAGCGCGGACGAGGGTTATCGGAAGGTGACAACAGTAGCAGTGGCAACCGGAAACTCCCGAGCCCCGCGGAGCGCACGCAGGACGGAGAAAAGCAGAGCGGCGGCGACGGCAGCGCGGAGATGCTCCAGAACGGAGCGAGACGCGGGGCAGCGCGGAGAGCAGCGAAACCCCCAACACACACACACACACACACACACCCCCTCTGCGAAACACACACACACAGCGGTATGGGGCAGGCGGGATCCGCTGCGGGACGCTCCCCGGCAGCACTCACCTGCGGCGGAGACCGGTGCGAGCGGGCCGGACCGGGAGCAGCGCTGAGCGGCGGCGGAGCGGGCCGGGCCGCCCCTATTTCTGCTCTCTGGGGCCGGAGCCGCCTGACGTCACCGCCGCATTTGCATATTCCACCAATCGCCGCTACCTGTGCGGGCAGGCGCCACGCCCCCGGCCCCACCGGGCCTCGGCGGGGGGCACGCAGCGGGAGGGGCCGCGACCCCCCCCATGCAGCCACCTACGGCTGTGGGCAGGGGCAGCGGGGCCGCCCCTCGGGCACAGCTTGGGTGGCAGCTGTGGAGGGATCCGTGGGATAGCTGTCCTGGGGGTGGTAGGAGCGCAGAGCTGTTGGGGGGTCTGGAAGGGGGGCAGCGCTAGGGGGATGGGGGTGGTGACCCCCAAACGGGTTGTCAAGCCCTGGAACAAGCTGCCCATCTGGAATCTCCATCCCTGAAGGGATTGACAAGCCGTGCAGACGCGGTGCTGAGGGACATGGTTTAGTGGTGACCTGGCAGTGCTGGGTTAGTGGTTGGACTTGACGATCTAAAAGGTCCCTTCCAATCAAAACCATTCTATGATGCAATGATCTGCCCCGGTGACTGGGATGCAGGCTGTGCTGGAGCTGAGTGAGACAAGACCACCAAGTCACTGTGATATGTCTGTAAATCAGAAGTGGCCTCAGTATTCAGGTGTCCCTTGAAAGGAGGTTGGAGCCAGGTGGGGGATGGCTTGTTTTCCAAGTAACAAGCAATACAACAAGAGGAAGTGGCCTCAAGTTGAACCAGGAAAGGCTTAGGTTGGACATGAGCAGTTTCTTCCCCCCAAAAAAGGCTGTCAAGCCTAGAACAGGGAAGTGATGAAGTCCCCACCCCTGAAGGAGTTTCAAAGCCATGTAGACGTAGTTTAATGGTGACCTGGCAGTGGACGGTTAATGGTTAAACTCGATGATCTCAACAGTCTTTTCCAACTGAAACAATTCTTTGTTTTCATGGGGCACCAAACTGCCCCTGGTGGGACTCAGTAACACACCACAAGCCTGCACCACAAAACGCAGGAGCGTGCTGGTTTGTGAAGTGCTTCTGCTTCCATTTATCCTACAGAATGGGGAATATCAGGATTCATTCATTCTCCTCTTCACCGTCACATCTGGCTTCCAAAAAAATCAATAGAACCATTTCTCATTTATTTTTTAAGAAGGGATGGATGTTTACAGGAGAAGGCACAACCAGGCTGCAGAGCAGAGAGGATTTATGGGGTTTGGTTTCAAAGGCTATGAGGAGGATTAGGTGCAAACTGGACACATCGTAACGCCTACAATTTACAACAGAAGAAGATGAGCAGTCTAAAAGACCTGATAAAACATGCCAATTCGAGGGGTTCTTCCTATAAAGAACCTTACAGCTGGATCCTGCTAAATTAAATCGGCTTTGTCATTGGCTTCGGCATGAAAAGGACAGACCCTCTGGTTCAGACCTTTAGAAACACACAGACTGCTGTTGAAAGCTGGGTCCAAGTCTGCAAAACAAAACAAAACTTGTCCATTAAAGAATCATTCCATGGAATTAGGCATGAGGAGATAGCAGAAGAGGCTCTTTCATCACTCTGCCTTTATGTTATTTTAGTTTTTAATTTTCTTTGCAAGGAATACCAAGAAATCCGACAGTTTGGTTTTCCTGATCTTTTCACAAAATCCTATTATGGTAGGGGATGGAAGGGACCTCTGGAGATTATCCAGTGCAACCCCCACTGCTAAACAGGAGCACACACAGCAAGCAGCTTGCCTGGATCACAATGTCCAGGTGGTTTGGGAATCTCTGCAGAGAAGGAGACTCTGTAACCTCTCTGGGCAGCCTGCTCCCTCACCCCAAAGTAGTTTCTCCTGTTCAGGCAGAACCTCCTTGCTTCCAGTTTGTGCCTGCTGCCCCTTATCCTGTCACTGGGCACTACTGAGAGGGTCTGCCCACATCCTCTCGAGCCCCACCCTTTGCTCTTGATCAGCACTGAAAAGATTCCTTCTCAGGCTGCTCTTGTCCATGTCAAACAGCTCAAAGTCTTTCAGCCTTGCAGAAGACCTTTAATTCTTGCCTGTAAAGTTCAACATCTCTGAAATATTTTCAGTATTTAGAAAATATGGAGCTTATTCCACTCAAAGTGTGCACAAAGGCTTGTAGAGACTTTTGGTTTTTCTAGTTTCCTTCTACACAAGCAAATCAGTCTGAAATTTTTGATTTAAGGATTGGATTAGTAAAGAAGTCACAAGTTTAATAAAACAAGGAGCACCCACGGCAAACTGTGCATGGGCAATATGTAAATGGTCTTTCAGAGTGTCCTGGAATAAGAAATGAGTGCTTTTCACAGCTGGCCCACAGGTTTAAGAGGTCTGAGGGTTTTAAAAAAAGAAAAAGCAGCTGAAATCTAATCAGAGACAAATACATTGTCTTCAGAAAGATCTTTTTCTTTTTCCTGAGGGAAAAGAAAATTGGAAATAATATCAGTGGAGACAACTCTCCCCCATTTCTTGAAGGGAAGGAAGAAAAGTCATGCTGCTTCCCCACATCATTTATTCTATGGAAACATGTCTGTGCTACCAATCTGAGGTATTTAGTGATCTGTCTGTATCTCTTAAAGACAGACATAAACACAAGAGGCATTAGCAGACATCTGAAGTATCCGCATAGCCCTGACTTATTTATATCCACACATGCTACATGCTGGAGGATGCCGAGCAGGGAAGCAGTCATGATTCTTCAGCCTGCCTGGCTGATATTTGCCTCCACGTATTTATAGCTGCAGGCACATTTTTGCTCATTTGATATCATAGAATTATTTTGTTGGGGAAAGACCTTTAAGGTCATTGTGTGTAACCATTCTCTAATTCTACCAAGTCTGGCGCTAAACCATGTCCACCAGCACCACATCTCTGCCTCTTCTAAACACCTCCAGATGGGGGTGGGGATGGGGATTTGACCACCCCCACCCTGGAGAGCCTGTGCCAGTCTTTAAGAGCCCTTTCAGTGAAGAATTTTCTTCTAGTGTCCAACCTAAAACTCCCCTGGTGCAACTTGAGGCCACTATCCTGTCACTTGTTACTGGGGAGAAAACACTGATCCCCATCTGGCTTTGGCCTCCTCTCAGGGAGTTATAGAGACCAAGAACGCACAGAGTGGAGGGTTTCTGTGTGACACTGGTACCAAGACAAAGGGGAGAGCATGATGTGGCAGTGCCATAAGGCCGCTGCCACTTTCCTGTGCCATCAGCTATGCACAGCCTCCCCAGACCACAGTGAGGGGCTGCCTGGTCCTTGGTCAGTCCCACACCATCAACACTGGGTCCTGCAGCTTTCACACCTGTGCCCAAATCCCAGCACCTTGCTCTTGACAGCATCATCACCCTCTGCACTGGACGTGTTGGGCAGTTTGGCTCACGTGAAATGCCCATCTGCTCCTCCACCAGTTATCAGATGCCAAACATGACCATGTTCCTGAGCCACATATCTTAGAGTGCCCAAATTTCCCTTTCCCATCTTTGGCATAACAGTCATTTTTACTGTCTTCTCTTGCACACTTAGGTTCTATGCAACTACCTCATTTTGGTTCAAAATATTTTGATGTTCTCCAGCCTTTTGAAAACATCATTGACAAAAAGCATCTGGCAGACACCCTTCCTTGCACCCTCCATCTCCAGCCAGTTCCACCCTGCTCTTCTTCAAACATTTTCCATCTGTCCTGAGACCTTATAAAAGGCTGGCTGCATACCAAAAGGTGTTTTTGAAAGGATGCTGGGGGAGGAGGTCTGATACACTCCTTCTTTGCTTAACCTGCTCACAAAGGCTGGGCAAAGCAAACAGCTCTCACAGACCTGGGGAAATAAACTGCTGCTTGCTCCAGAGTGATGGAAAACTGATAAATTCCTCATCTTCAGGGCTGAATGAGTTTGAAGCAGAATAATTGTTGTTTTCTTTTGAACTGGGAATTGAAGAGACCCAAAAAACAGTGATTGGAGTTAGAAGGAAAAGAAAAATGAATTATTTTAAAGACAGACTTGGGGACGGGAAGATTCTCATGCAGACAAAGGGGAAAAATGACTTTGCAATTTATGGTTTTTTTCATGAAAATACAGGATAATCTGTTCACTGAAATGATGATTAAGCATTCTCTGCTTCCCTCAGTTAAGGGAAAAAAAAAAAAAAAAAAGAGAAAAGTTAGAACTGGAAATCTCTGGAAGATTATAGGAGCTGAAGCTGCAAGTGATAACATATTTAATATCAGATGGACAAATACAAGGACTGTGAAGAAGGAGAGACCTGCACCAGTCCTGGTCTTGTGTACTTCAGTGAGAGGAGCTGGAAATGTGCAACTTGCCCTCAGCTTTGACTGATGCCACATCAGGAGTCTGATAAGAAATTTTAAACACCAGATCATCAAGGCAGAGCTCTGTGTTGCTGAAGATGTGATGGCATTCAAGGGTGACCACGGCAGTCAGTTTAAGGGAGTTTGGAGAGCAGATGGTCTCCTCTCAGTGAGATTTAAAAAAAAAAAAAAAAATTATTATTCAAAAAACCCCACCACAACAGAGCAACACACACAGCCAAGACTCCCTGTTTTTTACCAGTGAAGGAATTAACTGGCAACCACCTCAGCCATCTGAAGTACCTTCAAAATCTAATGAGTGATGTTCATAAGAGGAAGATAAGGTTTCCTCTTTGAAAAGTTAAACTTTGAATGACAGCAGATCATCCACCACCCCTCCTGGCCAGCCTTGCTAGCTAAACAAAGTAATTAAAGAAAAGCTTGTGAAAGAACATTGCATTCACTGGAAACAAGATGCCGAGGAGGTAATAGGACAACAAGATTCATGCTCATCACTTTTAGTTATTTGAACCAAAAGCCTAAATCAGACCTGATTAAGCTAGGAACTCAAACCCCCATTCAAACAAAACTGGAGATATTAAACAACTACAAATGTGACAAGAGTCATGATTCAATTATTAGGAGTCCTTCTTTTAATTGCTTATTAAGATGACAGTGTGTATCTTTGCCTACATACACTTAGCAAAGCCTTTCACTTTGACAGTGCATAAAATTATCCACGCCAACTGTGTATCTCTTACTTTTTATGTCAACTTCAGAGTTGCTGGTTTTTCATTATCCTCTTGGTCACAAATTAATAAGGAGGAACAAATTTAATAGCAGCCTCAAAGCCTCAGAGATTATGTCAGCCTTGTGTATCTGTGCCAGTTAAATTATCAGTTATTTCTGCTTAAACTTAATGTGGTCATCTTCATACAAACACACATGGATTTAAAGCCTGCTCCCAGGGTGCAGCAGGAGTGGGAGGTATAGGGTACAGCCAGAGCAGGACAACAAAGCTGGTGAAGGGACTGGAGAACAGAGGTTATGAGGAGCATCTGAGGCAACTGGGATTGCTTAATCTGTAGAAAAGGAGCCTGAGGGGAGACCTCATTGCCCTCTACAGCTACCTGAAAGGAGACTGGAGTGAGGTGGGAGTTGGTCTCTCCCTAGTATCAGGTGATAGAATGAAAGGAAATGGCCTGAAACTGCCAGGGAAACTGGGTTGGAGATTAAGGAAAAGAGTGGTCAAGGATTAGAACAGGCTGCCCAGGGAAGTGTTGGAGTCACCATCCCTGAAGGTGTTCAAGAAAAGTGTGGACATGCACTTGGGGACATGACTTAACAGCCATGGTGATGGTGGGTTGATGGTTGGACTCAATGAAGCCTTTTCCAACCAAAACAATTTTGTGGTTCTATGATCAGCACAGCAAGAGGCTGCCCTGAAGAGCTGATATGTGGCTCAGGCTTGAACTCTTCTAACCACACTGCTGCAGTTAAGATGCAGCAGATGGAAAAGTTAAAGGGCAAGAGCTGCAAGAGTCTTTTGTGGGCACTGTTCTCCCATGTCAGTACCAGCCTATGGATGAACCTTTGCAGCAGAGGCATGTCCTTTGGGTAGACAAAAAGCATCAAGGTCCAGATTTAGGGAGGTGTTGCACTTGATGATCATTGCTTTCTGTCCTCATCATCATGGATGCCTACACTGCTCTGTTTGGAAAGTGTTTTCAGATCACAGAATCACAGGATCCCAGCAGGCTGGGCATTGGAGGGGACTTCTGAGGATCATCCAATCCAACCTTCCTGCTAAAGAAGGGTCACCCACTGCAGGCAGCCCAGGATCACCATGTTCAGGTGGGCTTTGTAAACTTGCAGAGAAGGAGATGAAGAGAAGGAGATGCTGGATGCTGGATCACAGTGCCTTGTCCTTATTTCAGAGCTGTAAGCCCCAAAATAATAATAATAAAAAAAAATACATTGTGAAAGATGTCTTATACCAAAGGAAATACTAAATGTAGAAACAGTGGTTTGATTCATTTCACAGCTGTAGTCTTTTTTGATTTGTTCATAATTTTCTACACTACTGCTTCCAATTTGATAGTGTCTGGGGCTTGGATGACAATGAGGATGGGATAACAGATGATGAGCTCAAAATACTGAACACAATCATGCTTGCCCTACGTGTACCCACAATCAATATGTCACTGTGAGGAAGGAACCATCAGCCACTGGGCAAAGTTTGGAATAAGAAATGTCACAGGAACTCAAAGCACTTTTCTTATTTCTTAGCAGTTGTCAGAGGAGCTGGCTGTGGAGGGGACATGTGGAGGGTTCAAAAAAAATAGCCTCAGATATCTGCATGGAAATTGATATGCCACTCCCTGCATCTACACTGCCCTGAGAAACCAAACACCCAAGGCTGACTGTAGGAATAACAATGGGACCAGCAGGAACATGTCCCATGGCCACTGCCAGAAGTTTGGGAATGGCACCTGTTTTCCTCAGTTCACCCATTTCTGAATAGTTTGTGGCTCTCTTCTCCACAGGAAGCAAAAGACAGTGTTTAGCAAAAGACAAGCAGTTTGATCCATGGACATGGACATGGATAACAATTGCAGAATCATAGAACAGTCTGGGTTAGAAGGCATCTTGAAGATCATCTAGTTTCAACCTCTTGACATCTTCAACTAAGTCAGGCTTTAATACTACAAGGTGTTTAGATTTTTTTTCTGAAGGTCCTTGGCTATTCATATTTACAGTTGAGTCATTGGAAAGTCCTGGTTCACATTCATGGAATGAATGGGGGAATGGAGCAAAGCTGGAGGTGGGGAGATTCAGACTGGACATGAGGAGGAAGTTCTTCACCATGAGAGTGCTGAGAGCCTGGAATAGGTTGCCCAGGTGGGGTGGTTGGGGCAACATCCCTGGAGGTGTTTAAGGCCAGGCTGGATGAGGCTCTGTCCAGCCTAATCTAGGGTAGGGTGTCCCTGCCCATGGCAGTGGGGTTGGAACTAGGTGATCCTTGTGGTTCCTTCCAACCCTGACTGATTCTATGATTCATATGGTGACCTTTCTTTTAAGCTTCTCTTCTAGAGGAGGTGTAAAATGAGGAGCTCTAGCAGAGCTGGCACAGAAGGGGAGCAGGAAGTTGCAGGGCTCCTGATCCACTTCATGAAGGGTCCCCACGTGGGAGAGAAAGAGGCAGATGAATGAAACAGATGAAGATGAAAGTGTGTGCACCAAAGCAAAATACAAACCAGCAAGAAACAAGAGGCTGCCCCATCTGAAACATTCATAAAGGATTTTAAGCCATTACAGTGCTGTAGCTCATCACTGAATAGTTTTTGCCTTGCACCTGTGGACATCTATGCTGTATATTGTGTTCAAGACATGAGCGAGGGTGAACTGGCTACAGATTCCTTAAATTGCCCCTGCAGACAGATGGCCAGCACGGCTGGGAGAGAGAGTGCAAGCAAGGAGGATGTTGTTCCTCAAGAAAAATTACGAAATTTAAATGACCCCATCAGTGCTAAGAAAGATAGACCCCTGCAAAGCATGAGCTGGGCTCAGTTCAACCAGCAATTAAATGATTTAGAATGAGACTGTGATCATTTACAATTTTTAAAGGTGAAAGGTGTGATTTTGGTAATACCTTAAAATTAAAAGGCCAGCCACTCCATCTTTAAAATGATGGCTTCTCTCCTGGAAGATGTAGCTCATTGTCAGTCCATTAGCAGCCAGCCAGAACCCATCCATACAAAAATAATTGGCTATTGATATACAGTAATGCTGAAAAGTTATTCTTTTTCTTTTTTTTTTTGTTCGTTGCTACAGAAAGATGTCCTCTCCAGCCTACACTTTCAATCATTATAAATGCTGCTGTGAAAAACTAAAAACACTGCTCTGAGATAGATTAAGATCTGCTTCACAAATAAATATATTTTATCACTAAGAGAAGAGGCAAATGTCACTCGTACCAAGTGGTTTATACACAGTAGAGACCACTTATACTGGACTTTTCTCCTCGTGGGACATTAATGTCACTGGCTATGCACAGTCCCCTCTGCAAAAGCAGGATCCAACTCAGGGTTTATACCTGCCAGACACACGTGAAGAATTGTCTGTGAACCACAACAGGAGCTCCTCCTTTTCTCTGGACTTGAGGTCCCATGGGGCTTGGAAGGGACCTCCTATAGATCATCCAGTCTAATTCCCCTTATTAAAGCAGGGTCACCCACAGCAGCTTCCCCAGGAGCACAATGTCCAGGTGGGTTTGGAATCTCTCCAGAGAAGATTTCACAGCCTCTATGAGCAGTCTGTTCCAGGGCTCCAGCAATGTCACAGCAAAGTTTTTTCTCATTTTCAAATGGAACCTCCTGGGTTCCACTTTGTTGCCCCTTGTCCTGTTGCTGAGAAGAGTCTGGCCCTATGCCCTTGGCCCATGCCCTTCAGCTACTGATCAGCATTGATCAGATCCCCTCTCAGGCTGTTCTCATCCAGGCTAAACAGCCCCAGAGCTCTCAGCCCTACCTCCTCACAAAGATGCTCTAGATCCCTCAGTAGCTTTGTAGCCTTCATTGTACTCTCTCTGGTAGCTCACTCTCTCTTCTGAACTGGGAAACCAGTACTGGACCTCATACTCCATGTGTGACCTCACTAGGGCAGAGGAGAGGAGGAGGAGAACCTCCTTAACCTGCTGGCCACACTATTCTTTATGTACTCCAGAGAGACCGTTGGCCTTTTTGACCACATTGAGCACATCCCACTCAGGACTGTGGGTTCTGGAGGAGCCAGTATCTTGGGAACAGCAAACCCCACCATCAGCACCAGCTGTTGGGCCCCATAAAACATTCTTTGAGCACAGACTGTTGTGCTGTTAATGCTGCCATGAGCTGATGGCAGATGCTGCACTTGCCAGCTAAGCACCCCTCAAGAATAGCTAATAAAAGCAGAGGACATTAGACTTGGCAATGCTGTATTTTAAAGATAAAGAGTCTCTGCTTGGAATCATGCTAAGGTTTGTGCTTTCTTGTGAGCAGCTCTTTGGATGGGCTGCGACACAATCTTGAGGTGACCTGACAGAGCAGCTTATAAAACCCTGCCTGGGACCATAGGCAGGGAGATGTGAATGGAGAAAGTGGAGAAATAATTGAGTTAGACAGAGAACTTCTGGGACTAGAGTTTGAGTCAGTAGCTGAAATTTCTCATTCTGAAGGCTCAAACACACAGCAGTGAGAAATCAAGGTGCTGAATGGCCTCAACACATCTATCTGGGGACCATATATAGACTGATTTTGAGTTGCTTTGCTTTATTTATGGCCATTCACTTGCCAAAGTTGTGAATAAAATGTTTAAAGGAGTAAAAAAAATTAATTTTACATTTGTTTCATCTGCTTGTGGAATTATTTTTCCATATTTGTCTGGCCAAATGGTCAGTGGTCAGGTATGGGAACAAGTTTCTCAGGGAGGTGGAATCACCATCCCTGGAGGTGTTCAAGAAATGTGTGGACACTGCACCTGGGGACATGGTTTAGTGGCCATGGTGGTGTTGGGTTGATGGTTGGACTGGATGATCTTAGAGGGCTTTTCCAACTGAAACAGTTCTCTGGTTCTATAAATTTCTGCTGCAACTCTTCCAACACAAACAGTTTTGGTTGCATTTGTGTGGCTGTTAAAAACACGTTGCTCTCAGCAGCCACTCTTCTGAGTCTCTGTTCTCCCTTTAGCAAGTGTCTCCAGCAGTAAAAGGAAATGCTTTTTTCCCCCCTCCAGTCTCTTATTGTTCAGAATTACTCTTGGATATTGGAGCTGTCAATGGTTAGTATTAAATCATTTCCCTGCCAATTCATTGTAATCAAATCTTCCACAAAGTCAATAGCAATAACATTTTTATAAGGCATTGTCGCTCTCAATCTATTAGGGGGATTTCAGATCTTTGAAGTTTCCATTCTGAAAATAATAAATACTGGCCTGGGAGAAAGCACAAAACCTGTGAAAGTCACACTAGCAGCCACATAATTGCTTACACCAACCAAACCTTTGGGCCAGAGCTATGACTAGTTCCACAGGTCACTCAGTCACTTCAGTGACTTTTATTTCCTGTAGGAAAAAAATAAAATCTAAATGAATAAATGAGCTACCAGCCCCACTGGAACCAATAACAACATTTTCTACCGTGTTTAAGGGGAACAGATGTTGGCTTTGCAGGGTTTTGTGTGATGTTACACCAAGTACATCTGTGCTGCAATGCACAGCTCATTGAGAGATTCTGAAGGTGGTTTAGAGAGCTTCAGCACCACAGACCAGAGAAGACAGTTGCAAAACTCACCACAGAACTAAGTATTTATTTGCACTGTGAACTTCTGTGCTGTCCCAGTAACAGTGTCTTTGGCACCTGTGGTGTTGGCTTAGCAGTGGTGGAGGGACACCTGTGTGAGCACAGCTGCAGCTGCTGCAGATCTCACATCCCTCCCAGCTGCACTACCCAAAGCAGTGAGTGCTTCACAGCCCATGGCAAGATGCTGAGATACATCTTTGTATCACAGGATGGTCTGGGTTGGAATGAGCTTTAAAGCTCACCTAGTTCAACCCTGCTATAGTCAGCAGGGACATCTGCAACTAGAGCAGGTTGTTCAAAGCCACAACGAACATGAATGGTTCCAGAGATGCAGCATCTCCCACCTCTCTGGGCAACCTGAGCCAGGGACTCACCACTCTCAGTGGAAAATATATCTTCCTTCTCTCCATTCTGAATCTTCCCCTTTTAGTTTCAAACCGCCAGCCCTCATCCTGTCACAACAGGCCCTGCTAAAGATCCTGTCTCCAGCTTTCTCATTGGTCCCTTTAAATACAGAAAGGCCACCAGGAGGTCTCCTGAAGCCTCTTCTTCTGCAGGCTAAAGAACTCCAACTCTCTCAGCCTGGCCTCACACTGATGGCTTCCAGCCCTTGCATCACTGTTGTGTCCTCCTCTGGCCCTGTTCCAACAGGTCCATGAAATAAGTATCACCTCCTTCACTATCCTTTCTCTTGAAAAAAGCTTTCACTTGCTTCTTAGTCAAGTTCTCAGGATAAACTTCAGTTTAATTTTCTTCTGTCTTTAGGAGAGGCAGAGTCACACTACTGGGAGTTTCTCTAGGTTAGAAGGAATCAAAACAGGACACAGAAAAAGGCAAAACATGACAGGCCACCTTAATTACAAGTGTACAGCTTGCATGGAAGCCAACAGAAGTTTTGTATGAAAGGAAATGGCACAATTATGGTTTCCCACCATAGCTATTTGCAAACACAGATGGAGGGAAAATGACAATGAATGAAAACCCCAGATTTCTCTATAGTTCTGCTGTGCTAATGACACTTGTTATGCTGTAACTCCATAAATGGAAGGATAAAGGCTTCTTTATCAAACTTCTGAGTTTGTTCAGCCTTAAGAGAAAAAGGCTCAGGAGGGAACCTCACTGCTCTTCCAGCTACAGAAAGGGAGGGCAGTGAGATGAACCCAGATGCTCCTTGTGGACATTGAGCAAACATGCATGGCCAGGGGTGCGACAAAGTGTGTTCTGGTTAGATAGAAGGATGGGAAAATCTCACTTTGAGGGAAGTTAAAGACTACATGAGGGGCTCAGAGAGGTTGTGGGATTTTTCTTCCAGAATATTTAAAAGCAGCTCTGAGAAACCTGCTCTAACACACCCTGCCTTGAGTGAGAGGTTGGGTTCGGTTACCTGCAGGGGTCCTGTCCCCCTGAGCTAGCTCTGTGATTTTATAAATAGCTTTTGACATCAGCCTGTAGAAAAAGCAGCATCACCCAGTGAATGTGAACAACTGATTCCATGATGGTTTTCAGGCAGTCAAGGCAGTCTATGGATATTCTAAAGCTACTGAAAGTAACAAATATCCAGCTGACTTTTAACTGGTTAAGAGCAAAGCAGAGGCCCAGACTCCAAGCCAAAGGTGAAAACTGATCTAAAGGGTTTGTTGGTTTTATTCTGCCTAGAATCAGAAGTTCTGTTGAGAATCACACATAGGGTGTCATGATGAACAGCTGCTGCTGTGATATTAAATGAACATCTAAAAAGTCTATTATTTTATTTTCACTCTTATGAAGATTCCTGATGAATTCAGTAGAGAGATCTTTCATTTATACTGGTGTCTGTTTTGGGTAAAGATGCTCCAGGTGATTCCTGCTGCTTCAGGAGAGATTTCTAACATGCCATCTCAGCATCTTTGAGAGTTTTCTCCCTTGAACGTGCAGCTCTTCAGCCTGAGGTTACTTGACTTGGCTTTAAATACCACTAGTGCTGCTGGGGAACTCCTGCATCACTTCTACAACTTAATACACACTCTCAGTATGTAGATCCTTCTGTGGATTTTACGGTACCAGAGGATCTCTCAAAGTCACAGAGCAGTTGGTCATTAGGTGACTTAGTCCTTTTTTCACTCACAACAGCAGTCCTGTGGTCAGAGAACTATCAGCACCTGAACTAAGTACCTGAAAGTGAAGGAGTGTGAGGCACAACACAAGCTCTGAGGGAGCTGTGCTTTCTCAGGGTAATTTAAGCTTTGGGGGAGTTCAGTAACCTTGGTATCACTGAGACATCAGCACCACAACCCCCTCAATTAACTTGCTATTTTGTTTCCACCTGCAAAAGCAAAGCTGATTTTGAAGATACCTTAATTTGTCTAATCCAACAGTACTGTAAGAAATAGCAATGATCTCAAAGTGACCATCTACTTAGGAGTGGGTTTCTCCTAAGGCTGGCTCACACACCCTTACAAGAGGTCACAGAGTGGTTTGGATTGGAAAGGACCTTAAAGATCATCTAGCTCCAACCCTCCCACCACGGGCAGGGACATCTCCCACTAGCCCAGGTTGCTGAAGAACTTGTCCAATCTGGCCTTGAACACTTCCAGGAAGGGGACATCCACAACCTCCCTGGACAACCTGTTCCAGTGTCTCATCACTCTCACTGTCAAGAATTTCTTCCTAATCTCCAGTATAAATCTGCCCTCCTCAAGCTTTCATCCATTCCTTCTCATCCTATCACTCCAAGCCCTTGTCAAAAGTTCCTTGTCAGCTCTCTTGTAGACTATCCTTGGGTATGGAGAGGCTGCTCTAAGGTCTCCCTAGAGCCTTCTCTTCTGCAGGCTGAACAGCCCCAAGTCCTCAGCCTGTCCCCACAGGTGAGGTGCTCCAGCCCTCTAATCATTCTCATGGCCTCCTCTGGACTCACTTCAGTAATTCAGTGTTCTTCTTGTGTTGGACACACCAGAACTGGATGCAGTACTGAAGCATGAGATAAAGCATGGAATCCTCTGCAAGCACTTCTCACCTGCAAGGATGGGTGAGAAGGCTACATCTGTGCAAACCACAGCCTGGAGTTTTATTGATTCTGATGGATAATTTATTTCTGACTCTGCTAGGCAAGCCCATAGAGACCAGCAGTCAATACCAGTGGAAGAGGATTAGCACAATAACACATATTTTTGGGGTCAGTGGGCAGGCAGAATGGTTATTATTCCTATTAGCTCAGGAGTCAGGTGGAAAAGGAAAAAGTTAGCATCAGCTTGCAAGCTGTATATATCTTATTTCTCCTTTTTCTTTGACAGGGCTATAAAATCTTCCCCTATTCCATTCCTTTTTTTTTTTTCCCTTTTTCTTTTTTAATATTGATGCATTTTAAACAAGAAGAAATAAGAGAACAGGGACATCTCTAGTCCCTATTCTCATCTTGCCTTCTTCATGTGTTCTGCAATTCCCTAATGTGTGGGAACCTGTTCAAAACTCCTCATTGTCAGCATGTTCACATCTCGAGGGACAAGCCCCACAGCTAATAATCAAGACAATGTGTTCCTGTCTACGAATAATATGAAGAGCTGAATCTCTTTTTTTTTTTTTTTTGCCTCTCACATGGCAATGAGGATTTTGCAATCCTGTCTCCTCGGGGGCACATGGGGACCATTTAATATCTGCATTTAAACATCCTTTCACTGCCTTAAATCCCAAACTGAAACCTGAAGACCAGGAAATAGTTTGTTCCAGGCTTCCTGAGCAACATACAAACAAGCCTCTGCAACTAAGTAGGGCTTTAAACCTAAAACAACCTTTAAAACCTAAACACGATAAAGAGGACCAAGCTTAGAGGTCTTTACACTTCTAGGGGTGATGGAGTCAAGGCACGAACCTGATGAAACTTCAAATAAAAGACTTCTGCAAGCAGGACAAATCCTATTTTTACAGCCTCATTCCCAAGGGAAGTGGACAGAACACCCCATTTTCCTCTTGCCTCATTTTACCTCCTCAAATTTTACGCCTCAAATTTCTTTTTGCCTCCCATAAGAGATCAATTACTCCATACTGGATCTATGTGAGCTTTATAAGGAGCTGTGTTAGCTCCATATGGAGAGATTCTGGGAAAGGAGGAAGAGCTTTAGATTAGCTCCCTCATTTGGCTCTCATTATTTAAAGGAGTGATAAGATTACAGAAAATACAACTGACCTTGACATTAATTTGACAATCTGGTGTCTTTTGTGCTCCAAAGCCCACATGGAATCTAGTCTGAAAGTATCCACTGGAGAGTATGTGCAGCCCCTGCAGCAGCTAGCAGTTCATCTCCACATCTCAGATGGCCAAGTTCTCTCCAAAATTTTTCTGGACATTTCAATGATTCCTGCATCACTTAGAAAGTAAAGGAACAGCCTGTCCAAGATAGCTTGCATGGATGAGGCTTTATGTGGGGCAACTGGTTTACAGGTGCTGTTATGGGAATTTTGAAAGATAGAATGGTTTGGGTAGGAAGGGACCTCTAAAGCTCTCCCAGTCCAATCTCCCTGCAGTCAGCAAGGACATCTGCAACTAGACCAGGTTTCTCAGATCTCCAAATGACCTGACCTGGAATAGTTCCAGGAATGGACATCTACCACCTCTCTGGCCAACCTGTTAACTTGAGTTCTAAATTCTTATTCAGATAAAGCTCCCAATTTTTGTTGAAGTGAAAATGAACAACCAGAGCAGGACTTGGCTCCTACTTAGACTGGCCAAATTGTGACTTGGCACTAAGAGAATGAAGCTGACTGAAACAGAGCTGCTGTGGTAAAAGGGAAAGCAGGCAAGAATTATAAAGCTATCCAAGAATAAATTAATCCTTTTCTCCTGCTATTAGAAAGGTTATGGATATATAGCGTGATCATCAAAAAGCTCAAAGTGGCCAGATGTGAGAGGTTACTCTACCACAGGTAGAAATCATACAGTTGGAGTTGTAGAATTGGTTGGAAAAGCCCTCCAAGATCCAGTGATCCAATCTTCAACCTGACACCACTGTCAACACTAAACCATGTCCCAGAGTGCCATGTCCACATGTTTCCTAAACAGCTCCAGGGATGGTGACTCCTCCACCTTCCTCAAAAGCCTTTTCCAGTGCCTGACAACAGTTTCAGTGAAGAAATTTTTCCTCATTTCCAACCTAAATCTGCCCTGGCACAAGTTCAGGCCATTTTCTCTGAAGGGAAAGAAGAAGAGACTGAGCCCAGAGACCAGTCACAGGAGATCATTGAAGCCAGGAGGCACTCAAAATGGGAAGTCTGTTAAAAACCTAACCTGCTGCCTGACAATTTTTCATCCAAGCAACTTGGTGATCACTTCTAAACAAAAAATACAACAGCACTGCCTGGAGTTGGCTTCGAAATTATCCACAATTAATAAACTGACCCATCCTACACACTGTGTTATTTCCCCTGACATTTTCACAAGCTACAAATCTGATAACACAATTACATGACAAGTTCAATCACTTCTTTATTTCATGTATATGTACATTATAATATTTTATAGCTGTATTACAGCAAAGACTGTTTACCCACGTTATATCCTCCCTAGCATAATTCAAGAGCTTTGCTTGCCAAAGAAATTACTTGTCTGCTTTTTGATTAAAAAAAAAAAGAGCAAAACCTCATTGTTCCCGTGGCAAATTAATTCAGTCTTTAAATGAAACTCATTGTCACATCCTTTTCTGTGCAGCAAAAAAAGGCATTCAGCTCCTGGAATGGTTTTAACCTCTAGCACAGCACTTTTGTGTCTGTATCTGATCCAGCCATGATTCATTTTTCTTCCAGAGCTTCGTCAGTTGTTTGGGCTCTGTACTTAGTTGTCAATGAACTGGCCATAACACAGTAGTTACAGCTCACTGGAAAATGACACACAAGTATCTCTGACAGGTTTTTTATTAGCTTGGATAGGTCTTTTATTTTAGCAGGGTCTTTTATTACCTTGGATAGCTTTGAACTGGTTCGGAAGGGATGAGTGAAGACGCAGAGATCCAATTTTATATCGAGATCCATTAATTCTTTTTAAACACAACCCTTCCCTTGATTATTGATAGGCTTTTGTTCTGTGCCATCACCATACAACACATTGTTTGAAGTGAATCAGAGTGCACAAATTTCACAATTACTTACTGGAGTTTGGATGGGTCACAGCAACCAGCCAGCAGAGGTCCTCTGACTTTTGGGATGCAAAAAGCATCTGCTCTAGATCAGGAACTGATCTAATCAGTTTTGTTCCATAGTACGTGTCAGGATACATCACAAAATGCTCTAGAGAAAGGAAGCATCTGCCAGTCTCAGGTGGTGGTGATTCTTTTGTCTGTTAATCCACATATTTTGTCTGTTAAACCCACCTCAATTTGGAGTGCTCCAGCTTCCCACTGCAGCAAATCCATAAATCAAAGTGAACTCCATCAAAATAAGTGGGTGAGGCAGCAAGGCCAGGTTCAAGCTGTAGAAGGGCAGAAACCTGGAAAAAAAAAAAAACCAAATAAATAGAATATCATTGAAAATGTCAGTCTCCAAAGCTATATTCTTGCCATAATACCATGTGATTCACCCCCATCTCCCTTCCTTTCAGTCTAGTAACGTTTCTATTCACGTGCACACCTTGAGTTACCTTTTTATGCCTTTCAGCAACTATTAAATGTGAACTGATCTGGATTCCATGTCCAGAGTGAACTAATAAATTATTTTAATTAATTTAAGTGTTCAGATGTTGCTAACCACCTTCCTTGCTTGGGAGCAAAACACACTGGTGCTTGGCAGGATTTGGCCCTCTATGCACAGTACCTTCGACCACAACACATCCTCATGGGTTTGCATTTAAATGGTAAGTTTGAGACATTTCCATTTTCCTCATGGACCCTGGTGTCAAGATCACACAGACAGATTAGACTGTCCTGCTAAAAAATTCATACTGTAGGGATCAGCTAAAGTTAAATCTAAGAGGAACAGTGCATTACCCTGGGAATAGACTCATATTTCAAACAGATTGTTCACTGAGTAAGATCTCTCAGTGTGAGTAAAGACAGTAGAGTGGGTACCAAAGGCACGATGCAAGCAATGAGCTGAAGAGGCGATGCAAGCAATATGCTGAAGAGGAGATGAGGAACATCCCAGAAGCTGCAGATGCCCTGTGGGTGAGACTTTCCAAGGATAGCTTCTCCTCTGCTCCACTTAAAGGAAGAGAGGACAGATTGCTTTGGAAATGTTTTCAACAAAAGATTGTTTCAAAAACCTGGAATGAAATTACCAAATGTGGGAAAAGAGTCTGGAGACTGGAAAGTTTGCATAGTTTTTCTGAAATAGGCCATTCTGTATGTGAGTTGTAGCATGAAAGAAAAAAAAATCCTTGTTCAATCCTTGATGATTCCATGGTCATTCTTCCTCACATTTAGTCTAAAACTACCCTCTTTTAGGTAGATTTAAGGAATATCTAGGGAAGAAATCTTTTACACTGAAGGTGGTCAGACTGTGGCCCAGAATACTGAGAGGTAGCAAATGCCTCATCCCTGGAATCATTCCAGGTTAGCTTGTCTGGGGCTTTGAGCAACTTTCCCTAGTTGCAGATGTCCCTGCTGACTGCAGGGGGCTAAGACCAGATGAATTTTAAAGGTCCCTTTCAACCCAAAACCCAACAAATGGAAAAAACCCACACCAAATGAAATCAAAATATTAAACCCCACCAAACCAACAGAGGAACAAGGAATGATTCAGCAAAGCCTTTGAAGATCAAAAAGAAATACAACTAATTTGTTAAAGTAGAAAAATACCTCAAATACCCATTCACAAAGTTGTGTTTGACCTTCTGCATTTTTCTGCAGAGAGGAAAACTTTTCACTACAGCAGCAGGAGCTTCTCTGCCAAGAGAAGTGAAAACCCCACACCACATAGTTCATGAGGTTATGGTTTGTGACATTGCATAAGATAATGACCACATACCTGTGTTGGTCCTGTCACTTTGCCACCAAATCTCATTTAAAAGCAAAGGTTCTAACAACCACCATAAATAGATATGGCAGAGGATCGTCTTACTCTGTGTGCTCCAAGGCTGTTCAGGGATGGGAATGTTGGGAGAATGAAGGTACTGCTCATCCTGGGGTGCACCAGGAAGAGTGTGACCAGCAGGTGGAAAGAACTTCTCCTTCCTCTCTACTCGGCCCTCATCTGGAGTATTAGTCCAATAGTGGGCTCCCCAATTCAAGAAGAACTGGGAAAGGCTTGGATGGATACAGAAAAGTGCTACAAAGATGACTAAAGGATGAGAGCCTCTCTCTTACTAAGAAAGGCTGAGGGACTTGGGGCTGTTTAGAGAAGACTAAAAGGGGGATCTCATCAATGCTTATAAATACTTAAAAGGGTGGATGTCAAGAGGATGGGACCAGTCTTTTTTCAGTGATGCCCAGCAACAGGCCAAGAGGCAATGAGCACAAATGCAAACATAAAAAGTTCCATCTAAACATGAGGAGGATTTTTTTTACTTTGAGTGTGGTGGAGCCAGGGAACAGACTGCCCAGACAGATGGTGGATTTTCTGTCTCTGGAGTCATTCAAAACCCATCTGGACAGTGCCCTGTGGAGCCTGTTCTGGGTGACCCTGCTCTGGCAGAGGCGTTGGACTGGATGATTGCTACAAATTATGCAAAACTAATAATCTATATTAATTTTTGTATCCAGGAAAAGGTTGTTAGTAACTATGAAAACTCTTTATTAACACTAAATCTCACCAGAAAACTTATTTACAGTGTATGAGATGCAGGGTTTGGATACTTACACACACAGGGAACAAGCAAAACTGGAATACTTTAAGAAATAACTACCAAAGGCAAACATTAAAACTGGAAAGAGGTTCCTAGTTTCAACTATACCTCTCGCCCACCAGGGGACTCGAGAGGCTCCCTTCTGCTACTAAGGCAGAAAGACACAACAGAATCTAGTTATAGAATTTCTTAGAGAGAGGCTTTGAAATATTTGCTCACAAAATAGTATCAGACAGTACTCAAAACTCAAAGGGAATTCTGATGGTATTTTGAAGGTCGTTGCAGGCAGACCATGTGGCAGGGCGGAGCAGGCAAAGCAAAAGTGAAAGCAGCAAAGCCTGTGGCAGAAGCCTATTTATTGATTGAATGTAAATGGCCTCCGTGGCCACACAAATTCACCAACCAGAATGGCACTTTGCCAAACCTGACCATATCAGGTGAAGTCAGGAGCTTGCTTGCCCTTATTTGGGAGTCTGGGCAAGTCTTGGACCCTCAAAGTGTGAGTCTCCAAGCCTTTTGTCTTCTCCCTGTGCTCTGCTTCCTCCCCCCAGCAGTGGGAAGGGACCATGGGATCATGCCTGGGCAAGCCAGGACATGGATCTTCCACAACAATGATCTCCAGAGGTCCCTTGCAACCCCTGTCAGTCTGCGACAGACACCCATCATCTGTCCTCAACACCAGAGAAAGAAATCGAAACAAAACCCCAAACCTGAGCAAATTCTGAAAGCTATAAGGAAATCCAAACTGAAGAAATGGCTGATGGTGGCTGCTCCTAAGCAGTCACGACCTAATTAAGTTTAATTTAACAGGAAGAAGTCCCACATTTTCAGCAACTTCTATGATCACAAAAAGGATGCAGGGCTGGAACTACAACTGCAGCTCCTGTGACAAATACCTTAAGTTCTGTGATTTCCATTTATTCCACTGAAAAAACATGATGAGCTGTTCTAGCTGCCCTGGCAGTCACTGATCAGAGTTAAACACTAATATGCTTTGTCAATTAAAACTTTTAGTGGCCATAATACAGCTGAACATGGAATGTAGCATATACAAACATGGGAAAAAAATATGACAACACGAAAAAACCTGTGGTGATGTCTGATGTTGCAGGTAATGGAGACAACTAATGTATAGGTGGGTGTGTCACTATGGCAAGATTTAGAATGGAAATAGTAGAAACAGGTTGCATTAGTGACAGGAAAGAGATGTAGCATTTTAGATAGGACCACTGGATGAATTCTATCTCATCAACAATTCTGTAAAAGTAGCAGCTAAAAATGGATTATGTTTGTTTTTAGGGAATTAACCTGGCAAATAAACTCAATTTAATGCCTACAACACTGTGAGAGCTTTAAAGTGAATCTCACAGTTTCTCTGTAGCTTGGTAACAGTGATATTAGCAAACAGATGCTCTAAAACTGGTCTAATATTGCTAAATTAATTATTTTTGTTGGTGTGTTCATGTTAATCCAAAGATAACTGGAAGCACAGCAGAGTAAATTAGAAGTGAAATGCAATATTGTAGAAAGATCTCAGTGTACACAACAACCCTTTCAAACACCATCAGCCCACACGAGTGGAGCAGTGAGTTTTATAAGACCTGAAGCAAAGGGCAGAGCAATGGAGAAGGTTTTTCTGTCCCAGAATCCCAGCTGCTAATTTCATTTTCCTTGTGACCTTAATGACCAGTATGGGGAATTCGGGGGAAGGAACTGGACACATCCATCAGTAAAAATAATAACAGCACACCTCCCAACCCGCTCCTACCAACTACAGTAGAAACAAACCCAACCATTTATTCAGGTTTTGTATTTCATAGAATCATAGAATAGTTTGGGTTGAAAGGGATTTTAAAGATCACCTAGTTCCAGCCCCCTGCCATGGGCAGGGACACCTCACACTACATCAATCCAACTTCGATTTTAACACTTCCAAGGAGAGGGCATCCACAGCTTGCTTTTAATATTAGGTCAGAGCTGCTTAGCCCTCCTGAGTTTGCCAGAGCCTCTGAGCAAGTGGGTGGTAATACATGGGGATTTAGCTCCTCAGCCCTGTAAGAAGTGTCATAATCCCACATCATCCAGACCAGTGAGAGGCTGCTGTGTGCAACAGCTCAAACTTGAGTACAATTCCTTAGTCTGCACCATAGGCTCACCTTAAAACCCACAGTTCATTCCCAGTTATCTGCCCCCTCTTCCTACCAACATCTTCATTTTTCTGTTCATGCCTCACAGCAGAACAAGTGACAGAGATATACTAAAGAGTGTCCAACAGAGGGCTATGAGGATGATTAAGGGACTGAAACGCCTCTCTTAAGAAGAAAGGCTGAGAGACCTGGGGCTGCTTAGCCTAGAAAAGAGAAGACTGGAAGCACATCTCATTGGCAGGACTGAAGGTGGGATTGAAGAAGGAGCCAGTCTTTTCAGTGGTGTCCTGTGATAGGACAAAAGGCAATGGATGCAAACTAGAACACAGAAAGTTCCACCTCAACATGAAGAAAAACTTCCTTATTGTAAAGGGTGCTGGAGCCCTGGAGCAGGCTGCCTGGATAGGTTGTGGAGTCTCCTCTAGAGACTTTCAAGCCCTGTTTGGATGCGTTCCTATGGGACCTGCCTTGGGTGATCCTGCTTTGGCTGGAGGGGGGGGTGGGGGGCTTGGACTCAATGATCTCTGGAGGTCTCTTCCAGCCCCTACTGTTCTATGGTTCTAAAACTCACAGGGTGTTGGGAGCTGCTAGTGTGAAAAATTCATGCAACAACTTGCAATGTCACCAACACAAGCTGGAACTAAACATGTCTGGGAAGACAAATTCCTTAACTGCCGGCTTCTGAAGGACAGGGTAAGTAACATTAACTTGGCTAATTGTTTACTTGCTTAGCTAATCTAACATAATCTGCCTTGATTAGATTTTGATTTCATGCTGGATGAGTATACTGCTTCTGTGTGCCGTTGGCTTAATTTGTGGACCATACCAAAAAGTCATTTTCATCAGGCGTTTAACACTCCAAAGCTACAAGGGAATGGTGGGGAGAGGGAAGGTGGCCAGCTCTGCTGGTATTAAAAGGGTCATTAAACTCAGCAGGAGGTAAAGGTCTTGTTTCGGGTTGCTTAATTAAAAATGAAGTGTAAGCAAAAGACATTCAAGAGAAATATTCAGATGCAAGGCACAGTGTAGAAGCTCGTGTATGGAACCAGATAGCACTTATGGATGATGCTTCCTGTCTCTTACTCGAGATCCTTCCACCAGAAGTCTTTCAAGTTCACAAAACCTCTGTTAGTGAGCTCTCTACTCCAATGGTTTAAGGGGGAATAAATTCTAATGAGCATAACGGAACTGCCATTGGCTTGATAAATTCTGAACGTTCACATAAGGAGAGCAGAGGTAATTTTAAGCCTAATGAAATGTTACAAATACATAATTTTTTGGATCACTTTTTAGGGTATTACTGCTGTGAGACCAGAAACTTTCCCCAGAGTTTATTTAAAGCATTTATTGCTTTGATTAGGAGAGGAGGAGAGCAAAATTTGGCCTGAAGAAATTAAATCTGAAGTTTGATTGAGGCAGCTCTCTGAAATGCAGAATTCAATGCTCTGGCATTTTGACATATAAACAATACTGTCTGCAGCACAGGAGTGCAGAAATACTGCTCTAGCTAACAATGAAAAAGCTGGGATGGCTTCATGGGCCTTTAATAGGTAGGAAAGTTCAGAGCCTTCACCTTGAAGTCTCCAGTTGAAATTTAGACTGATTGTGACTAAAAGTAATTTCTGTCTGACAGTTCATGTGAAGAGAGTTTCTTCATTTCATAACAAATGTGTGGCCAACAGCCTAAAAATTATTAGCACCATTTAACAAGTCCATTGGCAGTCCCAGAGGCACCATGGACTGGTGGAAGTCAATCCTGCCTGGCTGGGTCTGAGAGAAGCTGAGGTGGGGCAGGGAAAATAAAATAGAAGCAAATTATAAGCATTATAATTCTTCCATGGAAGAATTCACAAATTTAATTGCTTGAGTCTCTCTGTAGGGGCAGAACTCACCTACTTCCTTGGAAAGGAGACAATAATATGCCATTTCTGTCCTAGGAGGGAGAAACACATCACAAGGTGATTCTGGCAAATGCCAAAACAGGTTCATTTGTGTGCCTCAGTTAAATCCCCAAACTAAGTCTGCTCTAATGAGGCCAGCTCTGGAGTACCAGGTCCAGTTCTGGGCTCCCCAGTTACAGAGACAAAGACCTGTTGGAGAGAGTGCAGTGGAAGCTACAGAGATGCTGAGAGGGCAGAAGCAGCTCTGTGAGAAGGAAAGGCTGAGAGACTGGTAGCTGTTCAGCCTGAAGAAGGAATCTTCTCAGTGCTCAGCAAAAGATAAAGGCTGGGAGACATGAGGATGAAGACAGACTATTGTCAGCTGTGCCCAGAGACAGGACAAGGGGCAACCAGCACAGACTGGAACTCAGCAGGTTCCATGCAAAAAGAAGGAGAAAATTCTTTACTGTGATAGTGCTGGAACCTTGAAGCAGGCTGCCCAAAGAGGTTGTGGAGTCTCCTCTGGAGAGACTCCAAACCTACCTGGATATTGTGATGCTGGGCAGAGTATTGTGAGCGGCCCTGCTTTAGCAGGGGGGTTGGACTGGATGAGCTTCAGAGCACCCTTCCACTCCCCCAGCATGCTGGGATTCTCTGAAAATTAGGTGGGATGAGCCAGGGCACATTGACTCAGCTTGCTCTTCTGTATCTGCTGCATGACAAAGATTTTTCAATACAGCTTCTATTACCTAATTCAATATACATTTTTCTATTTCAAATAAAACTGAAGAAGCAATGAAGCAAAGCAATAAGCCTATATTCTTCCATATTTTAAATTATTTTTGCTCATATCTGAGAAAAGCTCACTGCCTTTCCTGGAGTCATTGATGTGTCAGTAGAAAAGGAATTTAAAGGACTCAGAAACAGTGCTCATGAAATGCAGGTTTCAATTCTTCCCAAATAAATGTGCCTGGCAAAACATTTGCAAACATTCCCATTCAGGAGCCTGAAATGCAAAGTGGTTTCTCTGGCCAACTGCAGCTAAACGTATTCCTACCATTAAGCAATAATAATCAGCCATTAAACTTAAATAATAATAATTAAGAAGTAGTCATTGCCTATTAGTGACAGTCTAGGAAGAGCAAGTGAGGATGAATTAAGGCTACTGGCAAAGGATGCATTCAGCTTTACTGTTTTAGTTAAGTCTCATATTGGCACTGCCTCATGCATCAGTACCAAACATACAGAATATGGGAGTTAATCAAATGAAGTCTTGCTTGAAAACCTTTCTTTTACTGCTTGGGTTATTGTAGATCGTATAGTACAAGTGCCCCAACAAGATGACCCTTCATGGTCAAAATTCAAGTCTTTATAAATCATAGAATCATTAAGGTTGGGAAAGACCTCTAAGACCATCAAGTGCAACCTGCTGCCCACAATAGCTCCATGACCATCAGACCATGTCTTGAAGTGTCATATCTACTCATTTCTTGAACACTTCCACCATTTCCCTGGGCAGCCTGTTCCAATGCCCTCCTACTCTTTCAGTAAAGAAATTTTCCTAATATCACAGATTCAGAGAATCAAAGAATCACAGAATGTTAGGGGTTGGACCTTGATCAAACTTAAACTTCCTGTGGTGCAGCTTGAGGACATTTTCTCTTGTCCTGTTAGTTACTTGGGAGAAGAAGCCAACCTCCTTTCATGTAGATATAGAGAGCAATAAGGTTTCCCCTCATTCTCCTCCTCTTCAGGCTAAACAATCGCAGCTCCCTCAGCCTCTTCTCATAAGACATGGTCTCCAAACCCCTCACCAGTTTTGTTGCCCTTCTCTGTACCTGCTCCAGCCACTTATACCATGGTGCCCAAAACTGGAAACAGTAATCAAGGTACTGTTTTACCAGTGCTGAGTACAGGAGCATAATCAGCTCCTTGCTCCTGCTGGCCATGCCATTTCTGATACAGGTTGGGATGCTGTTGGTCTTCCTTCAAAGTAAATCATCACACTGACATGAAGATTTATAACTTATTATTTATATATATATATATATATATATATATATCACACACACACACATGCATATATAATAACAGTGTACAGACTGATTTTTACCCCAAACCAGAGAAATACTTTTATGTTAAGGAGAAACTGCATCTAATTGAGGATTGAATTATTTATTATGTCTTGGGGCAGCTTTAAATTATGAACTTTTCACATCTCATTTTTATGGCAGAGGAGATCAACCTTTTCATGTCCATGCAATTCTCATCTTTTCTTCATCAGCTCATTTTTTTTTTCCAGGTGGTGCATGGGACAAATCCTGTCCTCAGGTGAGCAAATCAGCATTGATTTCAGTGACAAATGTGTACATCCAAGGACTGTGTTTTGTTCTGTATGGAACCACAACTCTCCCTGATTTATACCCTGTATTTTCTAGAGTGCAATAACTTCATTGCATCATTTAATTCAGAAACATGTACATTATCCAAAAAGCTGAGGTATGCAATTCCTGTGGGAAGCAGCACACCTTTGATAGGTCAAGAAAAGTGATTATTTCCATGGCTACCAACAACTCTTAATTGCCATAATAGACTCTTCTTCAGGGAGAAGTTGTTAGGTTGGCAAAATACAATGAATATGAACTTTGTCACAAAACCTTTCACTACAGAGAGAAGTTTTCAAAGTACAACTGAAACATGGAACAAAAGATGCTTAACATCTCCAAGAGTGATACACACAATGTCCTCAGCCATCCCTGTCTTCTGCAGGGAAAGCAATGCAAACATCTTGTTAAAAATCTCTTCATTCTCATAATCTTCCTGACTGCCAACTCTACATAAACAGAATTATTAGGACTCCAATTCTCTTTTGATTCCTATTGATTTCCACCAGTTTACTACAACACTTCCAGATTATCAGCACCATATGATACAAAACCAAGACACTATTGCTGCTGAGGCACTCTGCTGGGTCCCAGTTTGTTGCTACTGGAGAGCTGTTCCATTGAGGACACATCACACCAACAAATGTCTAACACTCTGACACTGGAAAGAATGATAGCTGATCTTCATGATAAATAATGCAAAGCATCAGCTCATCTGGCCTACCCTAGGTGATGACTCATTTGGAATCTTTCACCTCCCAAGGCTAAAAGCATTCTAACTTCAGGTCAAATACTTTTCTTTCTTTCTTTTTTTCTTTCTTTTTTTTTTTTTTTAATATTTTACAGTATCAGAGCTCTTTCATATATTGAAATGTGTTACCTGAGCAAAGCATTTTGATGGATGCTTGGTGTTGGTGGTCTCATTCTTGTTGATTGCAACAAACTAAACTGCAGCTATAAAGGTGAGAGATACTCAGAATGGAATCAAGCTGAAGAGGACTGCACCACCAACCAAGTCATGGGTAAGTTTGTCTTTAAGTTTGGAGAAAAGAAGGCTCCAAGGAGACTTAAGAGATGCTTTCCAGTAACTGAAGGGGCCTAAAAGAAAGCTGAAGAGGGACTTTTCATGAGGGCTTGTAGTCATAGGACAAGAAGAAATGGATTTAAGTGGGAAGAGGGTAGAATTAGACTGGTTATTAGGAAGAAATTCTTGACAGTGTGAGTGGTGAGACACTTGAACAAATTGCCTGGAGAGGTTGTGGATGCCTCCTCCCTGGAAGCATTCAAAGCCAGTTTGTATGAAGCCTTGAGCAACCTGGTCTTGTGGAAGGTGTCCCTGCCCATGACAAGTGTTGGACCTGGATAATCTTGAAGGTCCCTTCCAACCCATACCTCTCTATGATTCTCTGAGATCCCTCCCTGGCCAGTCCTAAGCAGAGTCCCTGCTGAAAGCTTGACCAAGTCAGATACTGTGTAACAAATAGCACAACAGAACCACAGGCTTGTTTGGGTTGGAAAAGAAGTTTAAAGGTCATCAAGCCCAATCCCCTGCAGTGAGCAGACCCAAGTAGAACCAGTTACTCAATAAAAGCGTCCACCTTCTGCAGCTGTAAATACAGTGACAGCATTTAATGAAAAGGCCAGTCAGTTCTGGTACTAATTGATGGTGAGATTTAAATCTGTGCTAGCAAGCCCTAGTTTCTCACTATAGGGCCAGCAGCTGTCTGAGGACCAGGGGCTGTGGTCCAGCCTTGGAAGCTCAGAGAAGAAACTGATTTGCTTTCGCTAGCTGGACTGTGCGTGTAGGAATGCTTGCTGTGTTCCTGATTTATTTTTGTCAAGAGAATAGAGTTTTGAAGACTAAGAAGATATTGAGTTGTACGGAGAATCATAACGTTGGAAGACTGCATTCCATCATTCTTTTAAAAAAATCCATAGGTTTGTATGAGATTATTGAAAAACACAGTTATGCTTCTAGCCTCGGCACAAAGCTGTCTGGTCCTTTTAGCCTGCGAGCATCTGCTCTGCCACATCTGGAGGGCTGTGTGCTGTTCTGCTCTCCCCAGCTCAAGAGAGACGCGGAACTACTGGAGAGAGTCCAGCAGGGGCTACACTCTCAGCTGATGGGCCTGGAGCATTTCTATGAAGAGGAAAGGCCTGGAGCTGTTTAGACTGGAGAGGAGCAGCCTGCTGGAGGAATTTCTCAATGCTCAGCAACAGCTAGAAGGTTGGGGGCAAGAGTCTGGGAGCCAGACTCTTTTCGATGGTGCCCAGTGACAAGGGGCAATGGGCACAAACTGGAGCCCAGCAGGTTCCATCTGAGCAGAAGGAACCCTCCTGCACCCTCTTTGCTGTGAGGGTGCAGGAGCTTTTCAGCAGGCTGCCCAAAGAGGTTGTGGAGTCTGCTTCCTTGAAGAAATTCCAATCCTCCCTGGTCAAACACTGTGCTCTTGGGCAAACTGCTGTGGGTGACCCTGCTTTGGCAGGAGCGTGGGTTAGGTGACCTCCAGAGGTCCCTTCCCACCCCTAGTGTTCTGTGTTTTAATGTAGTTCCTGGTGTAAGATAACCTAGCTTTTGATAATTACCCAGGGTTTACTGTAATGAACAAATGGATAACTAGCAGCAGTGGGAGTTTTGCCTGTGAGGATGGAGATTATGGTGAATGTTTCAGACCTATTTACTTCCTTGGAAGGTCAGCTGCAGGTGGCAATGGCCAACTTGTATGTAACTACAAGCTTCAACTTTACACTTTCTCTACAACAAATTTCACACCATGAAGTGGCTTTAAAGACAGGTTAAAAAAAAAAAAAAGAGTAATTTTCATCATTGTGGAACAAAAGCACTAAAGCTCCTTGTGATTGTAATATAGAGAAAAGATGTTATTGAGTGACACATCTGTCTCCAAGGTCTGGAAAGGAAATAGAATATGCTTTTACTTACCTAGTGCTCACTTCAGGCATTCAATCTAAACAGTCATTTTGAAGTTTTACAGAAGACAATACAAAATACCATGCAATCATGGACAGCTTTTGATGACAAAAAGCAGGGAAGCAAAGAATCCTTCCACTTTAACAAGTAGATAAAAGACCATCTTTGTATTTCTGAATGATGCTCAAGGCTCAGGTGTTGTAGACCAAAATAACTCAATATTGCTTCTCTCCAATACACTTTTACTTCTGGAGTTAGTTCACCTATATTGATTCACTGCTGGTGCTTATACTTGATCAGCTTCACACACCCTTTTTGTATGAGGTCAGCACACAATATAAAAATAACTGTAGACCCAGGAGGAAACAAAGTAAGAGTATTTATTAGACTAGAGCTGAAATTGCCTCCTTGCTTCAATTAGCCCTTCAAGAACAAAAAAGAGAAGCTCTTTCATGCCTTGTGTCCATTGTCTGTCCTGTTTGAAAACTTCTTTCCAAAGCAAATCAAACCCCCACATCTGGTATCTTGACATTCTAATCAAGTACTCTGCATATTGGCTGGGGAGGGGGAGAAAAATAGAGCAAGTAGAAAAAGCGTGAAAAAAACCCATAGAATCATGGAAGTGTTTTGGTTGGAAGAAACCTTCAAGATCATCAAGTCCAACTGTTAACCCAGCACTGCTAGGTCACTACTAAACCATGTTCAAATGTCTTTTAAACCCCTCCAGGAACAGGATCTCCACTATTGCCCTGAGCAGCCTGTCGCAGGGCTTGACAATCTTTTTGGGGAAGAAATTGTTACTAAAATCCAATCCAAACCTCCCCTGACACAGATTGAATCAGTTTCTCCTTGTCCTATTGTCCCTTGGGAGAAGAGATCAATCTCTAACCTCTCCAAGCTCTTTTCAAGGAGCTCCTCTTGGAAGAGCTATGTTTTATCTCTGTTGCCAGATGTATGTCAGCTATTTCATTTCGTAGACATCTTCACAGTAAGAAGCTCCTTAGACTGTGTGTGTGAACAACAGCTCACATGACCCATCGTTATTCTTTCAGCCCAGACTCTTGGATGCATGAGAAAGGCATCTTTCAAGAGTGTGAAACAAGAGGAGACAAGTATCAGAAAATAGATCTGGTTTATAGAAAGACTTGAGTGGGTAAAGAATAAGACAAATATGCACTCAAAGTGGAACTCAATATTTCATTTTTAACTAAAGGAATGTGAACACACCACCATGGGCTGACTTCAGCCATCTGATTTTCAGTGTTTTTTATAGGACTATTCTCTTGTTTGTAAATGCTCCTGCTCCTTGGACCTCCAGTGGGAAACAGCAGAAGCAGACCTGAAATTCCCCTTGAGCTGGATACCCTCACACTAAATGCAGATTTTGACCAAATATCTACATACAGACAATAGACAAACGAGTGCCTCATAGACACTCTGGAGATTATGCAAGGTTGGGGTTGATGGGGCTCTGAGCAACCTGAACTAGTTGGGGACATCCCTGCTTACCGTAGAGGGGTTAGATTGGATGGCCTCTAGAGCTCCCTTCCAACCCAGTGCATTCTGTGATTCTATGGTTGTTCCTTCAGCTTTTCCTCTCTCTTTCTCCTCTAAATGCCCACATTTTATAGGTTCTTTTTTTCCTATTTTATTCCTCACAAAACCACTTTCAGGCCAGCATAATTTTCCAGGCAAATTGCACACTTGTCAGATCACCTGATTAAGAGCTCGGTACTCATTACGATAAAAACCAACATGCTCGCTGAATCATTAAAAAGCAGATTGGTCAGTAATAATAATCAGTTTTCTGCTAATAAATACAGCTCAGCATGCCTAATTCTGTGTCCTACTCAAATAGCAATGATGAAGAATTCACCTTTTAAAAAGTACTTTACTGACTGTAATATTAGTGCCTTGGTCTTGGTAAGGAGCATTTCTTCTGTCTTTAAAGGGCAGTTGGTTCATGTATTAATTATTTCACTCAATGAGTGCATTGATTTCTTGAAAATCTCTTCATGCATAAAAGCAATTTGAATATGGTGTATGGTTAAATCCTCTCAATCAGCTCGCCTACAAAGAAAGACCCAAATTGTACTTGAATTCATGAGCTAGCATCAGGAGTGGAAGCACAGTGGAATGACTTCAGTGTCCTAATCATCGCCACACACCAGTGTGACAAACACCAGCGGAGACACAGCAACCCTGAACATTGCTTAGCTCACCACGAGGAAAGATTTAAAAATGTGGGGGACAGAGCAAAGCTGCAGAGGGATATTATGTGACAACAGGATGCATCCAGCTCTGGAGGCCTCAACACAAGAAGGACATGGATCTGTTTGAGGGACTCCAAAGGAGTTCCATGAGGATGGTCATAGTGCTGGTGTACCTCTCCTATGAGGACAGGCTGAGGGAGTTGGGTCTGTTCAGCCTGAAGAAGTTTTCAGGGAAACCTTAGAGCCTTCCAGTACCTGAAGGGACTTACAGAAGAACTGGAGAGAGGCTTTTTATAAAAGCTTGTGGTGATAGGACAAAGCGCAATGGTTTGAAACCAGAGCAAGGTAGATTTAGATTGGACATTAGGAAGAAATTCTTTACTATGAGGGTGCTGAGACAATGGAGCAGGTTGCCCAGTGAAGTTGTAGATGCCTCATCCCTGGAAGTGTTTGTGAAGTTCATGCTCTCAGCAGTGCAGGAATGGGCTTTATAACTTGCTGGCCCACTTGCAGCAGTGTTCATAAGGAAACTGTTTCATGTTCTCATTTCAGGGACCTGAACACTGAAATGACCATCAGAGTGAAGTTTGGGACTCTGGGGACTTATGTAGAATCATAGAATGATTTGGGTTGAAAGGGACCTTTAAAGGTCATCTAGTCCAGCCTCCCTGCAGTATTCAGAGACGGCTACCAGAGCAACACAATAACTGAGACTCCACTCACATCCATGAAACTGCTGCTCTGGCCACAGCTCAGTCCCACCAACTGCTTTCACATCAGGAAAATGTGGTAGTGGGGCCTTTGTTCATATCTATGGTCCAAAAAGCTCTCTGTGGTAAGGAAGCACCCAGAGAGGCCTTCAGCTGCTCTTTCACATCCCTTACTGGTTCCTGCTGCTTCCCAAAACCCACCCCTTAGATGCATCTAGATGCACAGTAGATGTGGTGCTTAGGGACACGGTTTAGTGGTGATCTGGTGGTGTTGGGTTAACAGTTGGACTTGATGACCTTAAAGGTCTCTTCTAACCAAAACAACTCTATGATTCTATCTCCTTTTGTAAGTCTGTTTATTTTGGGTTTCAATCTGTGATCTGAAATTCTTTAGGAGTTGTTCACTGCTTAGAAGTGGAGATCATAAACCCTCTTCACTGATATGATGTGGCTGTCTGATCTGTGCTTGCTTCTGGGACGTTATCGCTGCACTGCAAGTTGAGACTAAATGTATGACATCGAGCAGCACAAGGAGCTTATGGCATAAATGACTGTGGTGGTTTTACATCACTTGAGAGTTTGGGATTTACCCACTGAAGGTAAATTACCAGCCTACTCAGAATTTTGTAAGTAAAATTAAATTATTATTTAGAAAGTTGGCTAAATAGAAAAGGTAATAAACATATACAAATATATATAGGACTAGACAATAGCCCAGCTAATCTCCCTGGACCAATAATCCATGCCTCTCACCCTGTACAAACCCAGACTCATCTGGACAAAAAGTCCAGAGGGCTGTCACCAGCTAAACCAGTAATATCTCTTCCCCACTCCAAATCAGCATTCTTACCAGCCCAAACAGCTCTTAACACAGAGAAGCAGTCAAGGCCAGAATGAGAAATAAGCAAGCAAGCAAGGGAGAGCAAGCAAGAGAGAGAAAGAACACTCCAAACCTCAGACTATATAGAAAAATAACAACCCAATGAAATCAGATAAATTTATCACTTATGTTCTGTTTAGCCCCTTTTGAGATATACCTTCCAAGTCTTGAACATTTTATTTACAATTTAAAATTAAGCCACTAGTCTTTAAAACTGACAATGGCAGGAGGCATTAGCAAGTAGGGCCAAAGACCTAACACGAACCAAGTAAGCCAACATTCGTAGCAGGGTTGGATCTGCTGATGAACTGCCTCCAAACCTCTTCCTTTTACTATCCTAAAACCACAGGAGTGCTGTGATTTATGGCTTCAACAGTTTCTAATGAGCCATTTTGCAAGACCTGTATTTTTTGTAAGCCTCGAAATAGCAAAAGCCAAAACAGATACTGAGTTAATCAGAGACTTTAATCAGGGAGCAGGAAGATTGACAAAAGCTGCCCTCTCATTAGGAGCACAACACAACTCTTTGTAGTTCTGATGCTGAGTATCTTTAACAGAACTTCGTAAACAAGGTAGATCAGTGAGTTAATTTCCAATTATGTTAATAATATTGAGTAGTATGTTAGAACAATTGCACTGGGTAATAAATCTCATGTTACAATCTCATGCTTATTTAGGCTGCTGTCACCTTTTTGTTGCTTCCTAAACAAAATCTGAATCTGATTCTTTGATTCAGCAAAAACTACTGGACATCAATTCTTCTCTCTAGTGCTTTCACCCTGAGTCTTTTTAGGAGATAATTTAATTCTTCCGGCACAATCCTCCAGCCCCAGTGCAAGGAAAGCTCTGAATCCCATAAAGATGTGTCCAAGGAACGAGCTGAATCATCCTCTCCTGCTATTCTGATAAACTTCTCTTTGTACCACAATATATGTGGAGAAATTATTCTAGAATAATTTCAGATGGCACTCAACAAGGGTCAAGAGAATTTTACAGTCTGGAAATAAAGAACTTCACAGTAAGTTCAGCTGGAAGTACCTGGAGTTCAAGATTGCTACCAAGAATCATTCTGTGGAAGAAGCATGCTCTGTGAAAAACCCTTTAAAAAGGAAAGAAGGTGAGGAAAGCTGTCATTTTTCACGGGTGATCTCAGCAATGCATAAAGGAGGTCTCAAAATGGGAGCTAGCATCTGCTGAACACAGCAATAGGAGTATGATTATTGAAATGCTATCAATGTCGTAGAATTATCATAGAAGTTTTAAGATTGAAAAAACCTCTAAGGTCATCAAGTTTAGCCATCAACCCAACACCACCATGCTCATTAAACCATGCCCCAAAGTCCCACGTGTACAGTTTTCTTTAACACCTTCAGAGGTGGAGACTCCACCACCTCCCTCAGCAGCCTGCTCCAAAGCCTGATCACTCTTGCAGGAAAGAATTTTTTTTCCTAATATTCAACCTAAACCTCCCCTGGTGCAACTTGAGGCCATTTCCTCTTGTCCTGTTGCTGGTTACTTGAGAGGAGCCAAATGTCCACCTTACTCCAACCTCCTTTCAGGTAGTCGTCGAGAGGAATTGCTCATTATTGCCATAACATAAATTATTTCTTCAAAATAAAAGTTCTTATTTTGATTTGAAAGATTTAAAGTGTTTTGTTCCATGCTGTCATGAGTCCTTAACTCAACAGGCTGAGGAAATAAAAGGGGAGAGGGAAGAAACCAGAGTGTATGGGCACATAGGGAAGAGTCTACCAAGCATGAATTAGGGATAAGAGTTTTGAGAGACAGTCTAAAATAGCAATGTGGGCCTGAATTTGGGCTTGCAAACTAAGTAAATCCACAGAAAAGGGAAAAAAAAAAACCACAAACAACCAACCTCCTACTGCTAAAACACATTGCTGTGAGTAAATCCTCTGATGAGGAATTTAACATTTGAAGCAGTGATTTGTTTGTCCCAGCCCAATTCATTAGCTCTGAGCAAGTGCCAGAGTTAAGAATATAAATTTGGAGTGTTCTTGGTTGGTGATAGGTGCTGCCTGATGGCAGGAAGTCATTTCCCTGCTCAGAAGAAGCTCCTGGTTTCCGTGTGATTTAAAATGCCACCAGAAATAAAGGAATTATCAAGGCTTGGCCTTGATGTACGAGCCTATTTAAATCCCTGGGGTGAGACGCTGAGGACTACTCTTCCAAAACAGCCTGAACAGGATCATTAAGCAGTGCAATAATAGCTTGGAATTGGTTCCTGCAGTATAAGGATGAAGCTGTAGCGGGTGTGCTGGAAAGAGCTGCTCAATTACAGGCAGCTGAGTAGAAAGGCTAAATAGGACACGGGATACAGCAAACAGTTCAAGCTGCTGAAAGGCTGCAGGTGGAACCCAGGATGCACCAAACACTCCTCCTTACCGATTCAGGTCAGGATGAAACTTGACATGAATTGAAGGAATTTGGCTTGCTTTGAGGAGAGGTAATCCTTCTATAGCTGAGAGTCATTGAATCTTTAAGGTTGGAAAAGACCTCTAAGGTCAAGTCCAGCCTTCAACCCAACACCACCATGCCCACAAACCCATGTCCCTAAGTTAAAAAACATCTACACGTTTTTTAACATGTCTAGGGACGGTGATTCCACCACTGCCCTGTGCAGCCTGTTCCAGGGCTTGGCTTGAAACAATAAAGGATTTTTTTCAGTACAGAACACTAAAGGATTCAGTAAGAAGATTTTTTCCTCATATCCAATCTAAAACTCTCCTGGTGTCACCTGAGGACTTTACCTCCTGTCCTACCATTCGTTGCTTGGGAGAAGAGACCAATCTCCAACCTCCTGTCAGGTAGATGTAGAGAGCGAGAAGGTTTCATCTTCTCCAATCCAAACCTACATGTCCCAACTCAGGGATCGTGGTCTATGGTTGTTCTGTATATCTGACTTTCACCTCTGGAAGCATGGAAACATGGTAGGGTTTACTGTTTATTTTGGGTGGGGTTTGCACTTGCCTACATGGAAATATAAGGGACAGTCTAGTTTGAGGGGCTGGGAAAGAGGAACAATACAGATCACTGCTGCCTGCAGAGGGGGTTGGATTAGATGGCTTTTAAAGGTCACTTCAAACCCAAAGCAGTCTGTGGTTCTGTGACTCTATGTTATAAAGCTGCTTTGTCCCCTGGAAAAGCCACTGCCTTACAGGTGCTGCTGTGTGCAGAAGCTGAGCAGCAAAAAGCAGAGTGGTGACGTTGCTCTTCTAAATGCATTGAACAGCAGTGCTGAGCTACTCCAGAGCACTTGAAAACTGACAAATTATTTATCAGTGGACAAAGAAGAGGAGAATCTTTCTATGCCTACTTGGTCTCTAATTATTTTCATGCCACATTTTGCCATTTATTTTGTCCATTTTTTGAGATTTCTAGTAAAATACCCAATGCAAACCATAGTAAACTCAGCTTTGTCCTAAGTCATCCTAACACGGGCTTTTCTTTCAACACTTGGACTTGATGATCTCACAGGTCTTTTCCAGCTGAAACAATTCTGTGATTCCTTAGACTTTATCCTATGAGGCTGACACTAATCACTCATTCACCATTTGCAAGTTTCACTGAAATCCAAGGTCCCATCTTACAGACAGACACATGGACTTGTTCTTTTATCTTTAGCTACTGTGTTAATGTGGTTGCCCAGGTGAGAAGAGGTGAACAAGGTGGTAAGGGTTTGCAAAGATTAGACTTGAATTTAAACAAGCCTATCTGATGAGAGAAACATCCAAAAGAAGGGGTAGGAGAAGCACAACAGGCCACCTCAGTGTAATATTTGTTAGCTAGATGGCAGCTTTCACTGTGTCTAGTCACAGAGGTCCCCTCTAATTTGCTCTGTTCTTCCAGTTATCAGCTAAAACAGTTTAATAAAATAAATCACTAATAGAAACTTGATAAATAAGCAATGGTAAATAATGTACTTCTGCCTTGCGTTCTTGGCTCATTTGGCATCCCACTGGTAACAACCACGGACAACTGCCCAAGGCCTTGAGAGAAAAACTCTCCATCCACTAAAGACAGTGGAGAACTCAGCCTGGTCTCCAACCATCTCCTCCAGTGAACACTTTCTAAGGGATACCTCTTCTGATAGGCCCTCCTCTTCCCGAGCAATTACTGTGTAATAAACCCTTTTACTGGTTTTGCTTACATACTGTATTTCTGAAAACACAACAATAAATGGCTGCAAACCCAATAAAATGTACCAGGCTAGTGTTTTATTACAAACAAGCCAATACCATCCACCGCAGCATATTTTTCAGCTCAATGCACCAGGATTCTTATTGTCCAGGTGAACGTTCCCGGCTGTAAATCCCAGCACTATGGCTCTTTCCCAGCGCACTCTAAAACTTCTTTAGTTTGATGTGCCTTAAAACACTCCCAGTCCTTGGGCAAATTTATGGGGAGGATAAAGCTTGGTGGGTTTATGCCAGGGCGTTTTAAACTTTGCTAGCCACCCTGGAAGCACTTTGAGATGCTGCTCTGGAAGCACAGACTGCAGAATTCAGCTGCTGAAGTCCTTCAGCATCCTAGGTAGACCTTGCAGAAGCAGCCGTGGGCTGTTTGCAGCAAGCTGGCGTGAGCAGCAATCCATCATCTGTTGGACTGTTTGCTAACTATGAGTGATGGTTCCCAAAGCAGGAACTCTGCATATCTTCCTGACAATCACCATGCTTATCGCAGCTGTAAGACTAATATTGAACAAAAAAGCCATCACTGAGCCTCCTCAGTGTGATTCCTCTAACTTCTACTATTCATTTTCTTAAGTCATCACTCACTGTCCCAGAAACAAACCTCTTTGACAAAGACCTCTCTGAGTAGCTATCTTACATATCTAGATGGGGTGCTTCTAATGGGCAACTGCATCAGGGCCACAGTCCTCTACACCTGTCAATTTGTCAGAAACATATTCACAAGGAGGGAGAATCATCTAAGGCTGGTGGTCAAGGGCCTGAGACTCAGCTGTGTTCAGTACTGCTGCTGTGAGACTCACAATGCGAACCAAAGTATGAGCATACAAGTGAAATCAGGATTTCTTAAAGGTGCCCTGTCTGTTGTGTAAAGGGCTTGACCCGGACAAGCTGGGCAGAGAGGAACCTAAGGAAGTGCAGAGAGGAACTTAAGCTGGGCAGAGAGGAACATAAAAAGGCCCCTCCCCATCCCTGAGGAGGAATTGACTTGTCCAAAAGTAGCTCTGTGAAGAGGCACTCTGTGGAGAGTCCTGCTGGACTGCACATTCACCATGTGGCAGCAATGTGCTCCCATGGCCAGAAGGCCAATAGTCTCCTGCGATGCATCACCTAACAGTGTGACCAGCAGGTCAAGAGAGGTTCTTCTGCTCTACTCTGCCCTCGTGAGGACACACCTGGAGTACTGAGTCCAGTTCTTGGTTCTCCAGTTCAAGAGAGACAGGGAAATACTGGAGAGTCCAACAAATGTTACAAGATGCTGAGAGGCCTGGAGCACCTCTGTGAGGAGGAAAGGCTGAGAGCCCTGTGGCTGTTGAGTCTGAAGAAGAGCAGCTCAACAAGAGCTAAATGGTGGGAGACAAGAGGATGGGGCTAGACGCTGTCCCAGTGACAAGACAAGGGGCAATAGGCACACACCAGAACCCAGGAGGTTTCATCTGAAGATGAGAAAAAAATTGTTGTGAGGGTGCCAGTGCCCTAAAGCAGGCTGCCCAGAGTGGTTGCAGAGTTTCTTTCTCTGGAGAGATTCCAAACCCACATGGACATTGTGATCCTGGGCAACTTGTGGGAGACCCTGCTTTAGCAGAGGGCTTGGTCTAGATGATCTTCAGAGGTCCCTTCAGCTCCCCACTCTGCTGGGGTTCTGTGAACTGAATGCCTCTAGAATGCTAGCATGCACACATGCAGAAAGTAGTACATCCATTAATTACAGCAATTTGCTTTTCTGCCTGCTGAATGAAGCGAGTGGCTTGGGCTTGACATTGCACAGGATTAATGCAGATGTTATTTTTCTCTGAAACAATCTCCACTTCTCTGCAGTACACAAGAAGTGGCAGTAGATTACTGGAATACATTTCCTTAGCGACTGTCGGAATAATTTCATGCCCTGGAGAAAGGAGTTCTCCTAATACACCTTCAATCTTGTCAGCAGCACACTGAGCCAGCACTCTCTGACAAGAGCAGTAGGGCAAGAGGAAGTTTAAAAGAATCCTATCCAAAACTTTGTGTCACCCTTTATGGTGGTGGGATGCAAACCAGGCTCCTTTTCCTCGGTTGTTTGCCATAAGGCTGGTTTTGGGCCCTCCCTCCAAGAAAGACATTGAGGTGCTGGAGTGGGTCCAGAGAAGGGCAACAAAGCTGGTGAAGAGCCTGGAGAACAGGGCTGGTGAGGAGTGGCTGTAAGAACTGGCGTTGTTTAGTTTGGAGATAAGGAAGCCAAGGGAAACCTCATTGCTCTCTATAGCTCCCTGAGAGGAATGAGATGGCAGTTGGTCTCTTCTCCTTAGTGTCAGGTGATAGAAGGAAAAGAAATGATCTGAAGTTGTGCCAAGGGAGGTTTAGGTTGGAGATTAGGAAAAAAATTTTCTTGCAAGAGTGGTCAGGCATCGGAACAGGCTGCCCAGTGTTGTGGTAGAGTCATTGTCCCTGGAGGTAACATGGCACTTTGGAACAAGGTTTAGTGTTTGGACTGGACATGGTCTTGATGGTTGGACTCAATGATCTCAGAGTTCTTTTCTAACAAAAACAGTGCTATGGTTCTGCCAACAGCTGATCAGTTCCAAATACAGAATTCTACATATTTTATTCTGAGAACTCCCACTCAAAACAAGCAATGACTAAAACAAACACCATGCACAGAAGCCAAAATTGTTGGAGATGATCTCTGAGACCAGATACCAATATGATTTAAATCAATGTTATACCCAATGCTGCAGGCATATTTCTTCCCCTCATACCCTGCCACAAATCACTTCCCAATATCCAACTGCTGCTTTGCTAGCCCATGGCCAACCCAAGCTGTGAAGCCCTTGGGGTTCAGTTCCTGCTCCCACAGCACATTACATAAATGCCCAGATGGTCTCTAGAAAATGGGTTGCACGTTTACAGGAAGAAAGTTCCATCAAGAGAAAATATTTCTGGTACCAAATTTGAGCAGTAATTTTCTTGATCTTCTCTGAGTCTCACCTTTCATTTTGGCTTCCTGTTCAAAAAGACTTAAGATCAAATCCAGCATGATCCTATTATACAGAAATCCATCATGGGCTTGCCAGTGATTTCAGCAGAGGGCAATTAGGAAGACATCAATATGATAATGAAGCTGTTACATCACAGCTTTCTCATTTGATGCTCTATAAGCTCACTTTACACATCTATTTAATATGCTTTGATGTATATGTCAATGTAGGAAGATGCATTTACCCCTTTCCTTGGCCAGTGTAGCAGGAATAGCTTCCTTGCCTTTTCTGCTCCTTCCCATCAGCCACCTTATACATAAACCTCCACAGATGCCATTCCAGCCAGCAAGATTTTTGAGGGAAACTCGTTTCAGAGCTAGAGATTCTCCCCAGTTTCTACCACTGCCTTAACCTCAGAAGTCTGTCTGACTCCCCTTTGTCAAAATCTGCTGCTGAGCATGAGAAGATGCCATGAGCTCTTAAACAGAGCAACCCCAGGCCTGCTGAAGACTCTACAGCTTGAACAAGGACAGGCTGAGAGAGTTGGGATTCTTCAGCCTGGAGAAGAAAAGCCTTCAGGGAAACCTTCTTGTGGCTTTTCAATATCTAAAGGGGACAAATAAGAATGCTGGTGACAGAGTTTTGAGCAGGGTCTGTTGTGACAGAACAAGGGCTTAAACTAGAAAAGGGAGATTCAGACCTAAAAGTGTTGGTACAAAGGCCTGGGTTGTCCAGAGAGGTGAGAGATGCCCCATCCCTGGAACCATTCCAGGTCAGCTTATTTGGGGCTTTGAGCAACCTGCTATAATTGCAGATCATAGAATCATAGAATGGTCTGGGATGGAAGGGACCTCCAAAGGTCATATAGTCAAACCCCCAAGATGTGCCTGATGATGGCAGAGGTTGTTGAGCTAGATGACTTTGAAAGGTCCCTTCCAGCTCAAACCATTCTATGATTATAGAATCATAGAATGGTTTCAAGTGGCTAGCAGAGAACCAGCTCAAATCTCAGGACACTTTGACATTTGCTGTCACTGGAAAAGCCCTGCTTGACTGATGTCTGTGCCACTGAAGGAAACGTAGCCCTGCAGTGGGAAGATCTTCCCTGCATGTCTCTTTACAAAACTTCAATTGGAGTGCACACAGTTCTGCAAAGGAGAGAAATCCTCAAGGGTAAAAATGTCACTGAAGTCAACTTAAATCACATGAGTGATAACTCCACTGGGAGAACAGCAGACATCAGTCATCAGAGTGCTTGCTTAATATCCCCTGTTTTGGAATATTTCTCCTGTCAGTCATTTTGCTGGGCAGCCAGGAGGATGAACAGAATTACTCTTAGCAGACTAAAGCTACGGACCATTGCAAACAGGCTCTAACAAGAACACTTCACAGGCACCTGAGAATGCTGATTCAGCATTTCCCCCACTTTTTATAGATATCCTGGTTAAAGGTGCCAGATTAACCCTCCTTCTCAGAGGCACAGCTCACAGAAGGCAGATCAGCACAACAGTCTTTCAGCTTGCCACTATCTTAGGACTGACAAGAGAGATGCTCAGTGGTGAACCTCCTTAGATGATGCACTCCTTTTTCCCCCCATTGATTATGGCAACAGCAATTTTTTTACCCTGAGGGTGGTGATACCGTGGTCCAGGTTGCCCAAAGAGGTGGGAGATGCCCCATGCCTGGAACCATGCCAGTTCAGGTTTGGCTGGGGCTCTGAGCAACCTGCTCTAGTCGCAGATGTCCCTGCTGACTGCAGTGGGCTTGAACTAGATGAGCTTTAAAGGTCCCTTCCAGTCCAGATCATTCTATGCTTTCTGGGCAAAAAAATCTGAAAAAGGCTTTTCCTGGGTGCAACAAATATGCTGAACTTTTTTTACACTTTTATGAAATACATGCACTATAAAAGGAGACAGTAACACGAATGCCTTTTCAAGCATGGGAAACTGAGGCTAAGAAAAATGACTTGGTCAAGATTTAGAAAAAAAAAATTAAAATATCAAAGCCCAACCTGAGCTCAAACCACTGTTGACAAGACTGAGTGGTTAGATTAATGCTTGATAGGAGACTGGAAGGTTTTCTCCTGTCATCTGCATTGCAGGCTTTTTCCCCTTTGGTCTCCTGAGATGTTGCCCCTAAAATCATCTTGGCTCATTCCTCTTTGCACAGCAAGTTCCTCTTGGACTCCTTCCAATGTTACCTGCTTCAAATCCACATTAAATCCCATATTATTGTCTTTAAATAGGATACTGTTCATAACTTAGTCTTCAGAATAGGCAGTACCTATGGCATCCTGCATTGACTCCAGTGTCAAACTGATCCACAGACATCAGCTGTTCTCTCCCACATCCCTAGCATTCCTCCTCTTTAACCTCTTACATGTGGGGAGAAACCTCAATAAAACCCCAGCTTGATCTTCCTTTAAAGTTTGCTCTAATATCTCTGCCACGACGGTTGAAAAGTCTAGTCCTGATCCTAAGTTCACAGGGACAAACTCTGCTTCAGACCTGTGCAAAAACCAGCAACAAAACCCTTCTCCAATATCTGGTCTTAGGTTGGTGGTTGGACTTGATGATCTCAGAAGTCTTTTCCAACTGAAACAGTTCTATGATTCTGTGATTTTTCTCTACCTTCACTCCCACCTAAAATGAAGCAAAACAAACCCAGACCAGACCCATGCTACTCAAACAGTGAACAAACAAAGCAGCTCTTCAACAGATTTCTCATGAAGCATCTGTGAACATTAAACTGTTTCTCCAAGTCTGGGAAGTAACTGCAGTGACTGGTGCTGATAAAAGAAAGACTGCAAAACTGCTATTTAACCTGGGTTTGTAGTTGAGCACACAATACAACCGTGGCTCAAAGGACATTGCCTGTGCTCATTCAGGAGCATCCCCAAAGGACACTGCCTGTGCTCACTCAGGAGCATCCCCTTGAGAGCCTCAGTCTTGCATTTGGAAGCTCAATGGCTCCATACTGCCAGGTCATAACATCCTGATAAGTATCTGTTACAAAAGAAGATACACTCCTGAATTAATATTGATTTTGTGTCAATTGCTTTATATTCCCACTTACCCAGACTGCAGGGCATTGATGGAGAGGATCCTCCGAAAGCAAAATTAAAAGGAACTGTCATCCAGCAGCAGTGAAAACAAAAGTTTCCCTAATAAGCAATAATGATTTAGAAGACTGCAGCATCTCTAGTTACTCTGTAGTGTGGTAGAAATATAACTCTTGTTTTTCTTTCTCTCAGCAGTTCATAAATCTAGCAGGGGCTACACTTAACTTGAAGATCAAACAATCAGCAGGTACTGGTAAACACTGAAGCATTTTCAAAGTTCATGATAAAAAACAAACCTAGGCTAAAAGAGGCTAAAGAGGCTTGGTTTTTTGTTTTTGGGTTTTTTGGTTGGTTTTTTTTTTTTCTTTTCTCCTAGAATAATCAGATGTTTGAAGTCTAATGATAGATCTCCAGATTAGGTGGCTCTCAGAATCTTTCAAGTCCTATTTTTCTTTTTTCCCTATACCCTACTTTTAGTTTCCAATTGCTCTCTGAGTACAGCTTCCTCCCTCACACATACCTGTATCAACCACATCAAAGCCAGGTGTAACCCAGGACAGCATCAAACCCAACACACCAAGAGCACATTCAGCCATGCCTTTGTCTATCTGCGCTGAACAAACTAATTTCACAACAGACAGAGCACTCTGAGGTATTTTCATCCTTTATAAATGCAACTTTCATTATGTCTGTGTTGTCCATCCTCTCTTTGGGTCTTCTGTATCTCCTCTCTTTTTCTTTCTTCCCTACCCTTCTGTTTTCCCTGAGCTCTGTCCCTGATTACCCTAACTCAACAGAGTGAGACTGTCTTGTTGCTGCTCAGATGTGATCTCTCTGCCCTGGTTATGAATCAGATCAAAGTAGTTTTACAGGTCACTTTGTCTTCCACATTTCTAAACCTTCCAAACACATTTTACTGCATTTAACTTTCTGGCTTCTTTTCTTTTTTTTTTTCTTTACACCTGAGTTCATGATTTTGTCTCTCACCACACTCTCAAGCTAAATACCTGGACAACAGGAGAACAAGAAAAAGACACTTTGAGAATTCAAGTTGTATTTCAGAGATTCCTGATGAGCAGCCTCAAGTAAGCCCATGTCTATCCAAAGCCGAACAGAGACTTACATCTCAAAGTCCCTTGAACTAGTTGAGCTCAGCTGCTGCTTTCTGAGCACCAGTCTGCACCACTGGAAATCAGAACCATAGAATCATTAAGGTTGGAAGAGACTCTTAAGATCATTGAGTCCAACCAAATATGACCATACTTCATGGAAAACACACAGCAGAACATGAGGAAATGTCCAGCTAAATGAGGCACAGCACTAGGGAGTGATTAACATGTTCAGCTTTGATAAAATGATTGACATTAAAATTCAGAGCACTACTATTTGAGGAACCATCCTGTGCATGCAGAGGATAAAAGCACCTAAGGCCTCTCACTTGATCCTTTTGAGTGTTAAATCCCTTGACTCTTACCAAATCTAGACTTCAAAATCAAATCCAAATTTTAACATAGCTGAAACCCAGACCACTACACAACACAGATATGTCTTAGTAGTCTGTTGGAGCTGGAGGTGAGCTGGCCACTGTGTTTGCAACCTTCTCCTTTGCCCTCATTAATGTTTTATTAATATTTCATATGACAAGACAGCAGGTTTTCCTTTGTGCCTGGCATTAAATGCTGATCAATATTAATGTTTGATTCATATCTCTGAGAAAGGGACAGCAGGAGAGAGCATGAGAGAGATTGGAGATACAATGGAAATGAACTCCAATAAGGCTGTTGGAACAGCAAGGCTGGTGAAATAATCAATTGGACAAGGAACTGGCTAGCAAATGGGGCCAGGACTATGACAGCAGCTGGATAAAGTCCAGTGAGAACTATGGAAGGAGAACTGTGAGTTTGTGTGAATTGTCTCATGATCTGCAAACATATTGAAGAGTGAGGCAGTGAAATGTGCAGCTGACAAACAGGGCCAGAGCTGCAAGAAAGGGCCAGCAGACACTTTGCTACTGCAGCAGCAGAGAGGAGGCCAGCAGAGGGGGAATGAGAAAGAGGCATTGGAAGGCAAGGAAACACTTCAACTGTACATCATTTGGAGAGAGGCAGGTTGGGACCAGATTTAGAGATCTAGAAAAAGACTGCTGCACTGTGAGCTAGAGAGGGCTTGGACAGAAGAAGACCCAGCTATGATCTAGCTGAGTCTTCAAAGGGAGGAGCGGTAGAGAGCTGGAGAGGTAAAAGTCAAGCTGCCAGGCAGGGAGGGGACACAAAAGGTATGTCTTGAGCTACACACACATTATGCTGGTGGCATAGCTGTAGTAATACACTGGGGCACTGGGATGAAGGTCTGCTACTGCCCTCAGCGAGGCTTGCTGGGTGAGCTGATGTGCAAGCAGACCAAGAGGTGGCACTGTGTCCATAAGGGTAATTTGGGAAAGCAAAGAAAATTCATGACATGAGGATGAGGAGGTGATACCTCAAGGGAGCAATGACACTGCACAGCACCAACACCCCCTCCCAGTCTGACAAATAAATAAAGGACACTATATTAACTGTGTGATAACAGAACCTGCATTTCAACACAGCAGGAGGACCAAGAAGCAAAAACATTGTACCAGCTACCATAATGAAAACAGGACCTGACCAAGGAGAGGAGACATCCAGAGAATTTATCCTCTGAACTTATTGTCTGCTTATCCCTTCATTTGCCACTAGCAGTGTGCTGGTTTGAGCTAATTGGAAAATTTGTGTGAAAAATTAGACTGCTGCCTGAGAGTGAGAAATTAAACACTATGTCCCTTCACCCAGTTTTGAATGAGAGAGAAGAAAGAAGGTTGTTTTAGAATGTTCCCAAAACATCCAGATAAGGCAGTGTGCTTGCGCAGTTCAGTCGGCTCTGGGTCCCAGGCAGGCTTCACCAGCTTCTTTCCTTTGTCTCTCTCCCTTTGAACTAATTCAGAGTAAAATTACTAAAACCATTCATTCCTTCCTGCCACTAATCTTTCTGACCGATCTTCAGCTTATCTGCAGCATCATCAAGTGGTGAGATAAAGCTGGGGGGAAGGGGAAAGGTGGTAGGGGGGGTTTGGTTTCCCTCTCTTGGGGATTTTGGTCTCCAGGAGGGGTGTGGTGTCTGTATTTCTTTTTTATTTTATATTTCTGTAAATATCTGTTATATCTTGTAAATATTTGCTTGTATATTTGCATTGCTGTAAATATAAGCTTCATTTATTAACTTCCAGTGTGTTTTTCTGAGTTTTAGCCGGGGTTCTAAAAGGTGGGGGGGCAGGTCACTGCAAAACCCACTACAAGCAGTAACCAAAGGAAGAGCTGTTCAAACACCTGATACTTCTGGTTAAGTATGTTTAGATGTCTCTTAACTGTTGCCAGACCCAGCAGTTACACAATCCCTCATGCTTGAACAAATCAGCATATTCTGTGCAAGCAAAGGAAAATGGATAAACAAGAGTTGAAGGTAAGGAATGCTCCACAAAGCATTTTGGTCAGATTTTATACGCTTGCTTATTGCCTACAGCATTTTGCAGGCTTGGTCTGGGTGATTTACTGGGTCAGACTGATGCCTTGATGCCTTTTCTGCTCTGTAATATCCATGCTGGGTTCCCAGCTTCCAGAAGCCCATTAAAGACAATGGACACAGTAATACTAAAATCTCTCTAAGGTGGTGGCTCTATCCTCCTGACAACAGATTGACATTATCTGACAAATGATTAGAGGTAAACTGCCTTGCAAAATGCAAATATACCTATGCAGAAATGAAAAATTACCATAAAAAGCTTTAGGACTGCAGGAAACTTCAAAGCTAATTTGTGCATTCAACTCAAACTTCAGTCTCCTCATTAGCAGTGTCACACTGCTCGTTAGTTATCCTTCTAATTAGACCACCATGGGTGAGGGCACAACACAGATAATAGCTCAGATAACAAAATTATACAGGTTAGAGAGCTGGTGTCTAGCTGATCTAGGATAACTTTGGTTTAGACTCTTCCTTGGCTAGGCAGATCTCTTCAGTGCCAGAAGCCTCACCGGCTCTGTGTCAGGTTATTTTTCAGTTGCTTAACAGTTTGAGTCCAGTGTAGGTACAGAGTCATAGAATGGTTTGGGTTGGAAGTGACCTCAAAGATCATCTAGCTCCAACCCTCCCACCATGGCCAGAGACCCCTTCCACTAGCCTAAGTTGCTGAAGGCCCCATCCAACCTGTCTTTGAACAACTCCAGGGAGGTGGCATCCATGACCTCCTTGGGTGACCTATTCCAGTGTCTCACCACTCTCACTGTCAAGAATTTCTTCCTACTCTCCAGTCTGTCTCCCTTTTTCCATCTTAAAGCCATTGCCCCTTCATCCTATCACTATCAGCCCCTATCAAAAGTCCCTCCCCACTTTTCTTGTAGCCCCCTTCATGTACTGGAAGGCTGCTCCAAGGTCTCTCCAGAGCTCTTCTCCAAGCTGAACAGACTCAACTCTTGCAGCCTGTCCTCATAAGGGAGGTGGTCCAGTCCTCTGATCATCTTCGTGGCCTCCTATGGACCTATTCGTTTCTGCTCTTAGACTCTAACTGCAGCTTTGCTGTTTTCACTTTCAGGCTCTAAAGTTCAAGTGTAAGACAACTCTCTTCTACATGTAGACACTAATAAAGGGTGCATGTGTATTAGCAGAACTGAAACCCTCAGATCAGTGGGAATAGGTTATTTTAGCTGCTTTCTTCACAAGAACCTTTAATGTAGTGAAGCACTTCACTTTCAGGGTAAGACTCATGAGTCATTTCAGAATAATTTAAAGCCAAGGCAAATGCAACCTTTCCTTTGCAGATGAAGAAAACTCTCTTGTCACTGAGAAGCGTGCTCTTCTTTTGCAGGAAGGGGTTGAGGGAATTATGTGATGAAAGAGACTCTTAGGAGAGAAATTCAGGCTTGGTTCTTTGCATGCTGCTATCAGCAATTAGACAAAAGCATGACGAACATTTGGCAGCCTCTAGTAAAACCTGTCCCTCACACAGCATATATCAGTGCACTTCAGTAAATGTTGGTCTAGCCAAAGAATACATTTTCTTAAGTAAATGCTTCAGCAAATTTGCTCTTCAAAACCATGGATATTCAGGATTATTTCCCAAGGTTATGGAAATTACTGCTCAGCTGACTGGAACTGCTCTAGTTCATACAAGCTGAGATCAAGCCCCAAATCTCCAGACTGGTAAGATGGAGTCCCTCATGCTCATCATATTGGATCTTCCCCGACAAAGGCTTTGTTAATGGCTCCGAAGGAGTGCCATTTAAGTAAGATCCTCACTGTTCTTTAAAACCCAGACAAGCTTAAGATGAAGCTGTTGGAACAATTTTCTGAATCATTAGTTTAGACAACTATCAATTGCCACTAATACTCTTCTCATTCTCCGCCAGGAATAGCGTTGGCCCTCAAAATACAGATCAATCCCGGTAGCTTCCTGATCAGGGGGAGTGCCATTGCCAGGGCAATCCTAGTCCTGGAGCAATCCCAGCCACTGGGGCAATCCAGGCCACTTTTGTTAGGATGATTTTCAGTCACCAGTTTTTATGACTCTGTGCTCTCATTGTGCTGCCCCAGAGTGTAGGAGCTCTGAGCATCTGCACTATGTGCACTGGCAGCTCCAAAAGCCAATCGAATCCTAGGCTACACAAAAAGATGTGCAACCCGCAGGTCAAGGGAAGTGATTCTCCCACTCTACTCAGTTTTTGTGAGACCTCACCTGGAGTATTGTATCGACTTTTGGAGCTCCTAAAACAAGGACATCAGACTGTTGGAGAGGATCCAAAGGAGAGCCACAAAGATGATTAGAGGGCTGAAGCACCTCTCCTGCAAGGACAAGCTGAAAGACTTGAGTCTATTCAGCCTAGGGTAGCAGAGGCTCTAAGGCAATCTTGTAGTGACCTTCAAGGACCTGAAGAAGCCTACAGCAGAGCTGAAGAGGAACCATTTATAAGAGCCTGTTGTGACAGAACTAGATTGGACATTAGGAACAAGTCATTCACTGTAAGGGTGGTGAGACACTCAAATGGGTTGCCCAGAGAAGCTGTAGACCCCTCACCCCTGGAAGTGTTTAAAGCCAGGCTGGATGATGCCTTGAGCAATCTGCTCTAGTGGGAGGTGACCCTGCCCATGGCAGGGGTTTGGAATTGGATGAGCTTTAAGGTCCCTTCCAACTCAAGCCACTCTTTGATTCTTTACCCTCTGAAAAAACCAAAAAGGAACACCTTCTTCCAAATGTTAGTCCTCTGCTACCAGATGCAGAGCTGACCGTTAAAAGTTGCAAAGGCTCTGAATTTGCATTTTCAATTCCTCATTTAGCTCAGTAATTTCAGCTCATCACCTAATCCCTTCTGCTCATTATATCTGCTGTGAGCAAGGGGAAAAAAAAAAAACCACACGAAAATTGCTGCCTTATAATAATGGGAGAGAGCTGCTAATCTGACAGGCCACAGTTGAGGAGCTTTACATTCAAGCTAGGAAGCAGTAAAATATTACACAAGTTGTTTGTTTGCAGTTCATGTCAAAGCAAGAGGGCCTGGGCCAACCCTTGGAGAGAGGAAAAGGGAGAATAAATAGATCATCAGCCCCTGCAGAAAATGTCCTGCCAGTGATCACGGATTTATGAATTCATACGGAGGCACATCTCCACACAGAGCTGAATTGTCTAGTCATTTTAAAGATAAATATTGCAGATGGGTGAATAATTCACTCGGACAAATGTTCACTGAAAACAAATTAACTGCCTTGTGTGTACAGGTGATGGGAAGTTGTAATAGTTATTTCACAGAATGTTTGAGAAGGCAGCTTCTAAAATTCATCCACCCTCCTTCAATCACAGAATGGCTTAGGTTGGAAAAGACTCTTAAGATCATTGAGTCCAACTGCTGACCTAACACCCACCACAGACATTAAACCATGTCACAAAGTTACATCTCTACATGTTTTTTTTTTGACTCCACCACCTCTCTGGGCAGCCTGTTCCAGTGCCTGACCACTCTTGCAGGAAAAGAAGTTTTTCCTCATCTCCAACCCAAACCTCCCCTGGTGCAACTTGAGGCCATTTCCTCTTGTTCTATCACTTCATACTAAGGAGAAGAGATCAACCTCCACCTCCATCCAGACTCCTTTCAGGGAGTTGTAGAGTGCCAGAAGGTCTCCCCTCAGCCTCCTTTTCTCCAGACTGAACCACCCCAGTTCCCTCAGCTGCTCCTCACAAGACTTGTGCTCTAGACACTTCACCATCTCTGTTGCCCTTCTCTGGATCTGCTCCAGCACCTCAATGTACTTCTGGGAATGAGTGACCCAAAACTGAACCAAGCTAAACTTGGTACCTAAGCTACCAAAATCCCCAAAGCCCAGCTTTAGAGACTTGTCCAGTGGCTTACTTCCAGATTCCAAAGGGGAGATCCTGACTGTGCATAAAGAAGGCTGAAGCTATGACAGCTGGTGAGGAACTTTCCAGAAGTAAGCACACAGCTGTATTTCATGCAGAGATGTCAACACCTCTTTAAAGTCAGATTGGAAGAGAAGGGATTTGAATATACAGATTTGAATATAGGAGGGGTATTCTCAGCTCACACTGTACTTCTACCACCAAGATGCTGCTAAGCTGACTCTCTAAGCATTTATCACCAGCCAGATTAAGTCCATAAAAGAGGGATTATGGGCAGTCCATTTGTAGCACAACACACACATAAAACTATAAGAAGTTACTGAGATAATGAGGCAGCAGGACATAAAATCTCCTGCATAAAAAGAGAGCCTGTGATTTCCAAACCAACAATTCACTTGGAAGCACACCTTCCCCACCAACACTGGGGAGCAGCTCTGAGGTTAGAAGTGAGAAATATGATTAACTTTTAAGTTGTCTGGGTGTTTTTTCCTCTAAAATCTTATTGGCTTCCCCACAGCAGTCCCAGTGCCTGCTCAGGATGGGGAAGACCAAACACAGCTGCCTGAACACAACCTCAGCGTAAGTCTGAGTGCTGATTTTACTAATGATCCATAAATCTCCAAATAACTTTCTCTTCCTCTTAACCCAGCTTGGAAAAGCAGCAAAACACATCAAGGAAGGAGAGCCTTACCCAATAAACACACACTTGTGAAGTTTGAGCCTACTATAAATAATCCTTCAGGAAAATGTGGTTAAAAACATCCTGCATAATGCAGCACAAATTTGATGAAAAGAAAATGGGTCATATCGTTACCCCCCCAACCCCTTACAAAATACAGCTGCATCAGTCTGTTCCTGACCAATACCTGCAGCCATTAATAATCTGCCTGTATTGGTAATGCTCCATTTTATTTTTCCAGCCTTCCTTTCTTTCCCTTTCCTCTTGCTCTTTGAATTTGTCTTTGCCCTGCTCCAAGAAGGAAAGCCCTTAACCAAACAACCTTTGCTAAAGGAGTATTTCCAAGGCATACGTGTGCAAATATACAATATCTCAGCCTGCAATAGCAGTAACAGTTTGGGTTTGAAATGTTGTCTTCCACCCTCCTCTTCATCATGGTGACCCTACAGAAGCCTGCAACCTGCAAATAAGAGGACAATCATTTCAAGAGTACAGCGGAGCTGCTATCTGTGATATACTCCAAATGCCCAACGGGAATGTTTCATTTTCACGCCAGCCAATATATGAGATGCAGCTACAGGAATTTAAATATGATACTCAGGCTCATTAGAAAAGCAAGCATAGATAACAAGGATTTACTGAACGTTACTGTCTAACTTGGCCAGTTATCCCAAAGGGACCATTAAGATGCTAAGGAAGTTTTTTTGTCTGTATTTTTGGGGGAATTAAGTCTGCATTCAGGAATTCCTGCAAATTCAGCAAAAAAACCCTCAGCTGGTTGAGTTTGGTCAAAACTCAGAGAAGCAGCACTTCTGTGTGAAAAAGTCTTAAAAAAAATAGGCCTATAAGTACTGTGCCTCACATCCAAGCACTGTCAAACTTAGTCCACTGCTGGAAGTGACCCATGATGCATGGACACAGGACCACTGCCTTCCAATGAATCATAGAATTGTCAGGGCTAGAAGGGACCTCAAGGATCACCTAGTTCCAACCCCTCTGCCATGGACAGGGACACCTCACAAGTTGCTCAGAACTCCAACCAGCCTGGCCTTAAAGACCTCCAGGGATGAGGTTTCCACTACCTCCCTGGGCAACTTGTTCCAGTGTCTCACCACTCTCATGGTGAAGAACTTCCTTTCACCCTCCAGCATGAACTAACCAATTCTACTTTCATCCTATTCTCCTATGTCCTGTCACTACCCAACATCCTAAAAAGTCCCTCACCAGCTTTCATTCACCCAGTGAAGGGTGAATCAATCCCATTAAACACAGAGTGAGAACACTGCTCACCCCAAACCTGTCTTCTTCAGAAACCACATGATTAGCAAGTGGTTCTCTTTTTGTCATCAACCCACCCCATCACATTTTGGAGCACGCTGTCTGTGCTGCTCACCACTCATTGCTGTGCTGCTGTTGCATATCAGTCCATAGCTTGAGACATTTTTACGTGACTGTCATCCCCGAAGGTGGCAATACTAAATTTTGACAACTCACCAATAAGATCCATGGCAGTGCTGTGTTAAAGGTGGGACTCAATGATTTTAAAGGTCTTTTGGAACCAAAATGATTCTATGATTCTCTAATTCTATGAGATTACCTAAGGGTATAATTTTCTTCCTTTTATTCAGCACATAAGCACAGATCTTCTTTATCACCCCAAGCTCAAATTCATTGAGCTTTGCAAGGTCCTTTTGAACTGTGTTTTCATCCTGACCCTTCTCCTTCCCTGCATTAATATAATGTCCAAATGACAGGGCACATAAAAGCCACTTGTGATACTTTGCTAATGGGACTGCAGCAGATGGAAGGTGCATTTTTTTCCCCCCCTCTCAAGTTCTGGAGGGGCAATGATGGGTTTTTATGTGCTTGAACTGCAATGTGCCTCTCATTGCCTTTAATATGCCTTTGCAGATCAGTTCAGGAAAGGTTGATATTAAAGAAGTGTTTACTTCAGCTTAATTCGTTAGTGTTTATGAAGTGCTGTCAAAATACAAACTGTTGTATGTTTAGTGAGGGTGACTTTAATATGGCTTCACCTAATACATAAATAATCACGGCACAAAGTGCTGTCCAATAACTCTCATTCTGGCTCTACTGCATCCACTTAGGGCTAATTTTTTAGCTTTTGATTATATTACAGGACTTTGTCTGTGTAGAAGTAAAATATGATCCACCTGAGTTCCATACATCTTCTTCAGTCTGCCTGGTTTTCAAGGGTTTTAAGGTCAACAGCAAGTCCTTTTGGACACAGGAGTTTAATTCATGGGACAGACAGCATGGAGAGCTCTATGACACCAGTGAATGCAACTGGAGAATAAAAAAAGCTCTCAGATGCAAAAGCTCTTCTTTGGGTCAGAAACTTTGCATTGTGAAGAGCTGCACAGCACAGCTACAGCTACTGGGGTGTTTGTACTGGTGAAACCTTTAGCAAAACCCATTTTATTCCTGAAAAACAGCCATTTTCTGCCACAACTGCATTAAAAAGAGCAGGGTTTTTGACTGCTCTGCTAAGTTAGTGAGGGCACATCTTCACGGAGCCATGGAAGATGTTACAGTGAGTTCAGAAATAGCATTGACCCAAAGTGGCAAGGACAGCTCAGCGCTGTACAAGTATCAGCCTGGGTCCAGAATTATATACTTGTAACGATGTACCAGTATCAACTGGGTTTTCATGCAGTTCTTCTGTTGCCAGTTTTTAAATGATCTTGTCCCTTTAGAAGGACAGCCATCTCCTAGATTCCATAGCTGGTAAAGCTGGCACAATGACAGCAAGCTTTGCTTTGGGTCAGTGAATCAGCCCTGTACTGGGACAGATCATAACAGTGCCATAGGGGCTGTCTATCCAGACTCGGTGCTGTGGGGACAAAAAATGTTGCTCCCTCATCATCACCTTATTGAGGCTTTTCAGTGCTTAAAGGGGACCAGCAGGAAAGCTGAAGACTGACTTTTGGCAGGGCCTTCTTTAACGGGACAAGGGCTGATAAGTTTAAACTAAAAGAGGGAGATTTACACTGCAGAGAAGAAAGAAATTCTTCACTGTGAGGGTGGTGAGACTGTGGCCAAGGTTGTCCAGAGAGGTGGGAGATGCCCCATCACTGGAACCATTCCCGGTCAGGTTGTTTGGGGCTCTGACCAACCTACTCCAGTTGCAGATGTCCCTACTGACTGAGGGGGGTTGGACTAGATGACCTTTGGAAGTCCATTCCAACCCAAACCATTTTATGATTCTATGATTTAGGGTTTCTTCCCTTACTACAAACCTTTGAAGATGCACCAAACCATTTGTTCATTGTTTAAAGGGACCATCAGGAATTTGCACTCCTTATCACTCCCATTAAAAACTAAACAGTTCTTCTGTTGCAGTCACTTGGGGAAAAAAATCAGTTTTCTGCCTTAGCCAGACTTCACATCAATCAGGTTAATAGGAATGCTAGAACATTTCCTAATTATAACCACAAACATTTGTAGGCTTCCTGGTGATGAAAGCTCATCCCATGCCATCATGTTAAATCACCTCTGGGCTCTCTGAAGAGTGAAACACAAACCCAACAGGATGGCAGCAGCACTTCATTCTGTCCTACATGAGGTGTGACATTAGCAGCATCTACCACAAAGCTCCTGGTCCTCAGGCTGATAACTTGAAGACATAACAGGCATAAGCAGAGAGGTGGTGCCCCGGGGCAGATTCATAGGGGTGTCACTCCCATAGAAAGCTCTTTCCTTGTTCTACTTAATAACTTGACACCAATTGCAGGGCAGCCCCTCCTCAGGCTTTTCCTGCCTCAGGCTATGGTGATGAACTTACAGGAAGAGCAGGGGAGAGAGGTCAGACTAAGAAAGAAGAGCACTTGCTGGCTTTGAGGTCAGCAAGGAAGTAGTATAGAGTCCTAAATCTCTAAAAAAGCTGATACTAAAGGCATTTGAAAAGGCAGTATGATTAATATGAGTCCTTCAAACTGCAACCAAACACCCAAATGTATGAAAAGCTATAACACGGTCATAAGCCTGTGCTGCTGGAAACAGCACACACAAATATTCCCCAGCACACTCCCAGTACGCACATACAAAGGTCTCCAGTGAGAAGAAATACAATTATTTCACTCCCCAGATTTATTTCACCATTTGCTTAACCTAACAGAAAAGCACCACTACTGATGTCGTATATCCTGCTGCACTGCCTCATGTGCTAGATACGTCTGAGAATCATGAAATGTTTTGGTTGGAAAAGACCCCGAAGAAATTCAGTTGTCAGTTCTCTTTGCTGCTTGGCAATCATTTTCTGACACAAAATACATAACTGCCAGATATGCCTTTAAGGTATAGGTTCTTGTGTCTTTCTATAGGATTCGCCCACTTCTTTCTCATTAATACAGACTGAGCAAAGTCATTAAAATTAATGTATCAGCTCCAAACTGCCCCATATCCATTAATCTCATCATAGTCAGAAGTATCTCGAAGAATACCTGTGCTGCATATCTTGAGTTGGGTTTTTTAAAGTGCTATTAATAGCAGATACTTATCAAAAAGTAACTAGCTGGCACATGCACTTGCACCTCCTGAAAGTTTAATGACTTCAATAACTTTGCTTCAATTTAGCTTTCAAAGCGTTGGAGGAGCCTCTCTCGTTTGAGTCCTTGCCTGAGGCACGGCACTGAGGAGGAGTTGGTCAAGGAGGTGAATGCCATCAATAACATCAAAGACACACAAACAGCTTAACAGGACACTGTTGGTTTGAATAAGACCCCAAATGAGCTCAACTGGATTTTTTTTTACCTCAAAGCTGCTATAATTTCTCCATTAAGAGCTCATCCTGCTCACACGGGGCTGTCACAAAATCCCAGCACGATGAGGTTGGAAAGGACCTGTGGAGATTATCTAATCCAACTCCTCTGCTAAAGCAGGAGCATGTGCAGCAGCTTGCCTGGGAGCACAATGTCCAGGTGGGCTTGGAACCTCTCCAAAGGAGACTCCACAACCTTTCTGGGCAGCCTGTGTCAGGGCTGCAGCAACAGCACAGCAAAGAAATATTTTTCACATCTTCAAATGGAACCTGCTGGGTTCCACTTTGTGCCTGTCGCCCCTTGTCCTGTCACTAGGTAACACTCAGAAGAGTCTGGCCCCATGCCCTTTAGCACTGAGAAGATCCCCTCTTAGGTGTCTCTTCTCCAGGCTAAATAGCCCCAGGGCTCTCAGCCTTTCCTCTTCACAGTGATCCTCCAGACCCTTTGGCATCTTTGCAGCTTTCCCTGGACTCTCCCCAGTAGCTTTCCGTCTCTCCCGAACATAGAAGCTCAGAACTGGGCCCAGTTCTCCATGTGTGGCTTCATTATAGTATAGGGGAGGAGAACTCTCTGAACATGCCACTTTCATTTTTCTTAATGCAGCCCAACACTCCATTGGCCTTCTTGACTGCAAGGAGATGTGGCTTTTACAGTGAACTTGTTCACCAGCACTCCCAGGCCCTCTCCGCAGAGCTGTTTTCTAGTAGGTAAATCTCTCTCCTGTACTGGTGTAAGGAGTTATTCCTTTCTGTTTCCAATGGTCATCATGATACTTGTTCAGGTGGAACACAAATCTGATAGCCTCTGGCTGAAATGGATCCCTTGCCTATAGCAGTCTTTCAACAAGCCAGCCAGGCAAGCAAACTGCTCTGCTGGCTACCAGAAGGGCAGGATTAGCTCTTCAGACACGGGAGGGCTGCTTGGGTTCAGATGCTGGAGACTCTGAGTGATGCATTTCTGAGCACTGAGATGTGCCTAAGCAGGTGGTGATGGCACTACACGTGCTTTTGTGCTCCTCACACAGCTTGCAGGAAGGAGGAATTTAAGTAACAGTTTTGCATTGACCTCACCACGCTTCTGCTGGAGTCAATTAATTTTCATTACTGCTAGTGGTGACACCTGTGCCGAGTCCTCCAAAACATCCCACTCCAGGTGTTCAGAGAAGCCAGAGCAGGCTTTAACTCTGGCATTTATGCAGCTAATGGAAGTGACTCTGCCAAACCTGACTCCTGAATGGCTAATAAATATTACCATCGGGGGGTAATCACTTGCAGCCTGGCCCTGTTCTCCAGCAGCAACAGGAGGCTCAGGAAAGCTTCTTACATCAGCAAAGGACTGCAGACAGCTGTGGGCAGGATGGAAGGATGGAATCTTACATGTTTTTTTTTCCTCAGCTTGGCACAGGTTGCCCAGGTTGGTGATAGATGCCCCATCCCTGGAACCACCCCAGGTCAGTCTTGAGAGGGCCCTGAGCCACCTACTGAGTGAAACAACCCAAGCAGCTCCATTGAGCACAGTGATCTTCAGCTTCTACCCAAACCAAAATAATTTGTTTCCTCTATTTACCCAGAGATCCTTGCATTGAAAGCAGGACTTTCTAACTCCTGAGGTCCCTTTTCTTACTTCTCAATTAAAATCAGTTTGGCTTGCTTCAGAAATTGTTCAGTTACAGCATGAAGAATGATAATTTCAGGAGCAGCTGGAGCAGGGAGAGGGAAATAAATAGGAAGATCAGATAAACTCTTAAGAAACAAAGATTCAGTTTTCATATAAATTTCCTTTAATCAGAAAGGTTGAGAAGAGATCTGACCAGAAGATACCGTACCTGAAGAGCTACTTAACACATCATTACTTCTAATAATTCTGACTCTTCCAACAATTATAAGCATGCATGTCCTGAAATATTCTCTTCCCACCTCCCTTGTAGTATTTCCACTGATTTAATAAAGTGTTGCATAACCATCTGAGTGTGGGAAGCATTTGAACAACAAACAGGAGTTACTGGGAACTGAAAAAAAAAGTTTTTGATCGCTGGCAGGTGTTCCTAAGGAGCTTTTACAAGTTTTATTTGTTAGTTCTTCAAGCTGCTTCACATTTGTGTGTAATAGAGGTATTTGCTGATGCAGTTCTCAGTGGCTTACACGTACGGATGTGGATGTGCAAGGGGGAGGTGTGTGCCCACAAAATTGCATTTTTGCGTCTGAGATGAGAAGAGCTTCCGAATTTCTGAATGGAAAGGGCATTCGTATTATCTTGACACAACTGAGTCCTCCCCATTTTTCTGTTTTCTCAGACATAGCAAAAATAATAAACGGAGACATTAATTGGGAGGGCTCTAGAAATCATCGCATACCTTTTGGTCTTTGGAAGCTAAGAACTAAATTACTGTAATTGGCAGTTTATTAACAGGAAAATTATGCTAAACAGCTTCATGTTGCTGTCAGGAATTATACTCGGTAAGCTATGAAGATGGGGCCCTTGGTGTAACATTTGCATTTTCTCATTTAGAAAGAACAATGATAATAGATGAGTGAAGCATGTACAAATTATAGACCAAAGAACATTTGCATGGCTGTAAAAAAGGCTATCTTGATACCAGAGTGATTAAGCCTGTTATTCATTAACTTACAGTATAAACTAAGGGGGAAGGGGAAGTAGGGAACACTTTAACTTTATTCAGAGGCATATAGAAAATGAACTCCAGCCCGAACCACTTAAATTCCAAGCAGAACTGGATTATAATAGGTTCTGATTATCTTGCATTTATTATGCTGGTCTAGTATCAGGGTTTTGTTCCTGTCTTGGAGGAGGTCTGAAGATGCAATGATGACAAGCCCTGTTGTTAACACAAATCTTTATTTCAGATGTCACCTCCCCAAACCATTTGCCTGTTCATGATGCATGGAAAGCAACAAGCCCAGTTGGGGCTGTTCAGCCTGGAGAATAGAAGGCTCCAGAGAGACCTTAGAGCAGCTGCCTTCCAATGCCTGAAAGGGCTACAAGAAAGATTGGGAAGGACTTTTTACAAGGGCTACAAGAAAGATGGGAAAGGACTTTTCACAAGGGCTTGTAGTGATAAATTAAGGGGGGGAGGGCTTTAAGCTGGAAAAGCAGGGCTGATTTAGACTGGATATTAGGAATAATTTTCTTCCAGTGAGAGTGATGAGAGACAGGAACAGGTTGCCCAGGGAGGTTGTGGATGCCCCTTCACTGGAGGTGTTGAAGGCCAGGGTGGATGAGGCCTTGAGCAATCTGAGCTAGTGGAAGGTGTCCCTGCCCTGTCCCTGCCTGGGAGGGTTGGAACCAGATGAGCTCTAAGGTCCCTTCCAACTGAATCCATTCTGTGATATTATGATCACAAGACAGACATGAGCAAAGCAGGAAACCTACAGAATGCTGCATCACTTGGCTGAGAAATGTGATGGGTTTTGGATACTTTTCTCAATCAGCAATTTCTACAATCTGCTCTGATGTCCTAGCAGTTGACTTTCTACAAAGAAGGATGACTTTAAATACCACTGATACCTACAAGTGAGGGTGGGTAACAGCAAGGCAGGAGAAAATTGGGGCATTTGAATGCCCTGATGAAAACCATTGGGGACTGCTTCTATGAAACCAGGACACAGTGTCCTGCTCTCCATTTGTACATAGCTGTCTTGTCTACCAGGAATCTCTGAAGTGCAGAGAGTTCAAATAAGTTTTTGAGTAACTACAAAATTGGACTGTTTTGAGGAGAAATTTCTTGGCTGAAATGAAATGTCACTAGGGTTTGAAAAGCCCCTGGTGAAATGGCAGTTTCAGAGGTTAGCATTCTGCAGCACAGCCTGCAGGCAAGGCACACACAAACCTGCCTTCTTAGATCATGGTTATTTATTTATGGAGATGATCTACAGAAAATTTCTTTAAGGATGTGGGAATCATAAAAGGGTGGGAAAGGTGAAGCCACACAGCATCAGGAGGAGATGCAGTAAGAAAACTCTACAGCTATCACAGGGTTAGAGTCTCAGATATTTGTCTAACCTACCATGGAAGCCTTTTAAAATACAGAGAGGATGATGTCCAGCTTTAAACACCATTCTCACCTTTTCCTGTCTTTAGCACAAAAAGCTGTTGGCTAATATCTAAACTGTTTCTCCTTCAGTGCAAATCTGTTACCTCCTGATGTGAGGGAAAACAAATCCATCATTTCATATGACCCAAGATGCCCAACAGCCTCCTGGGCTGTAGCAGCAACAGAGTGACCAGCAGCACCAGGGCAGGGATTGTGCCCTACTCGCTGCTCACACTGGTGAGGCTGCACCTTGACTACTGGGTTCAGTTCTGGGGCCCTCACTCCAGTCAGGGCATTGAGGTGCTGGAGCATGTCCAGAGAAGGGCAATGAAGCTGGTGAAGTGTTCTGGAAAACAGGTCCCCTGAGAGGCAGCTGTGGGAACTGGGGTTGTTTAACCTAGAGAAAATTAGGCTCAGGGGAGTCCTTCTGTTTCTCCACAACTCCTTTAAAGGAGGTTGAAGCCAGGTCAGGGGTGGTCCCTTCTCTCTAGTAACAAGTGCTAGGACAACAGCAAATGATCTCAAGTTGTGCCAGGGGAGATTTAGGTTGGACCTGAAGGAGCAATTTCTTCCTCAAAAGGGTTGCCAAGGCTTGAAACAGGCTGCCCAGAGCAGCAGTGGAATCCCCATCCCTGTAGAAATTGAAAAGCTATGGAGATGTGGTGCTGAGGGACTTGGTTTATTGGTGACCTCTCACCACTAAATTAATGGTTGAATTTGATGATCTTAAAGGTCTCTTTCAACCAAAACTCTGACACATGCAGTGGCCTTTTACAGCCTCAAAGATAGTTTCTATCCTGGCATTCTGTCTTTTGGTTTATGCAATGCCAGTTGAGACCTTTGCACCAGTGCAACTGGGCACTGGTGGCCATAGAGCAAGAACAGCTCTTAAATGCTGCTTCTCAGAAAAATTCTGCTGTGGTTTAATATCAGATATTTGGTGCATTTCTACAACAGCACCGAAATACAAATACCTGTTGTAAGGTGGAGGAAGGGCTGCTGGAAAGACCCATTTCCATGCTGTGCTGTGGTTCCAGTGCTGGGAGCTGAAGCTGGCTGTGTTCTGAGGCCACTAAGCAGAGCAGCTGCAGGGTACCCTCACCACAGAGCTGCAGCAGAGTGAATTATTTACAGTGAAAAAGGCATCCAATGAATTTGGCCTCATTCTTCCCCAGTGGAATATCTTTCCATGCTGTGTCCTCAAAACTAAGTCACTTCTCAATTAGCTTTTGTAACTCTGAGTGACTGGTACTGCCTCAGCCCCTTTGCTCCTTGCTGCTCATTTCAGGCTGGGCGGTTGGTCTGACTTCAACACAAGGTCTGCATTGTGGATTATATCTCCTTCCACTTCCTGCATCAACATGCCTTACCTTTGTGTCCAACAACTTGCACATAATGATGTAGAGCTCACTTTCCCTGCATAATTAGTTTTAAATCTGATACCAACATCTTAATTAGGCCTGACCCCAGGAGTATTTGACTTAACATCATTTGCCAGCTCCAAAATATGGTTTCATACACACTGCAAATAAGTACTCTCCTAGCAGCTGTAGTCTCTGTGCAACTAATTTCAGTGTCATTCTCCTTTGCAGCCAGAGCAGAAATGTGTGGGATCCTGCTGTAAGCCCAATACCCCTGAGTGCAGCTCTATGCACACCCTTGCACTCTCACTGCATCCCTACTTTGGGAGCAAAGCTGTAGTTACACTCACTAAATATGTGAGATACTAGGAAAATATTATTTCCTGGAGGAGTGGTCAGGTATAGAAACAATCTGCCCAGGAAGGTTGTGGAGTCAGTGTCCCAGAAGGTGTTCCAAAACCACGTAGACATGGCACCTCAGGACATGGTTTAATAGTCATGGTGGTGTTCGGTTAAGGGTTGGACTTGGTCTTTGAAGTATTTTCAAGCCTTAATGGTTCTAGGATTCTAAGATAAGCTATTTAGTTAAACACAGGTGACTAGCATCATGTCACTCACCCTGGACACATCACTTCATTATATTCCCAGCAGATACCCTGGGCAAGATCTCCCAGCCTGGGCTGAGCACCCTGCAGCCACTACTAACCAAACTGAGTGACCTCAGAGCTCAGCAGGATCTGTCTGCAAGGACTTCAGTCACACATTTATCTCTAGAAAAGATGCCAAAAGCAGCAGCTGGGGAGCAGTTGAGATCATAGGCTGTGTGGACCACATAAAACATCCCCACATTTATAGACACGAAACATTTCATCAGGGAGCCACTGAGCGGGTTTGCGAGCAGGGCTGTATCGCTGAGCGGCAGGCAGGAGCTGTTCCCTGAAGCACAAGCGCAGAATTTGACTCTGAGAAAAGCAGCCCATACATTATGCAAAGAATTTACTGTTTGGGGATTTTTCCTCCCTTTTTTTGTTTTTTTTTTTTTTCCTCTCTTTTCTTGAAATACTGCACGATAGGAAGAATGAAACATGTGTCAGATGTCAGCCACCACACTTAAAGCACTACTGGAAGCAATGCAGATAGCACAGCAAGGAAAAGGAAATGAAAGAGGAGTAGACTGGTATCTATATTTTACAGTTTAAAAGAGAGAAAAAAAAAATCAGCTTTTAAATGCACTTTGTTTCATTTTGCAGACCTGAATCCAACCTATAACCAGATTACATATTTTATATATATATATATAGGATAAATAGTACAGTGGGTAGGATGTAATGGATACATATAGTATAATGTACTATCCTCATTTGTGAAGCAAAGGCACATAAAAAAAACAAAACCAAGCTTAGCATTCAAAAAACCCTCCCTGAATTGGTTTGGGAACATTAGCATTCAGCCCAGGGAGCAGACACAAGCAGCAGCATGGAATTCTGCTTCCCCTGTGCTCTGGGGAGGCTGAGGAAGAAACTTGCCTTCACCTTCTTGCTGGAGTTAATTTGTTTTTCCACTCTCCAGCAGCTGGGAATCAGGTCCCAACCCTCATGTTGCTCAGTCACTCCCTGGCCAAGGAACTGACTCATTCTGCTGTTTCATCTCACCCTGAAACTCATCCTCTTCCCCCAAATTCCTCCCTCTTATTGAGCTGGTAATAAACTCACCTCACTAACCTTCTCTGAAGCAGCAGTGATAATTTAACAGCGACTGAATTATGGCCAGACTCTCACCCTGTTAGAGGCTGTGGGAGTCCTGCCATTAGTTTCAACAGGTATTTAGTTGCCATTTCACTCCCGTGAAAGTTCCTCCATTTCCTTAATGTACTGAATTATCTGGGAATGCAGGGGCTGCGCTTCATATTTATCCTATGTCTTCTTCCTTGACCTCATCCTGTAATGCTTTGTAGCAAAGATAATGCTGTATGAGAGGAGTTGCATAACCATCTTCAGCAGGGAAAAAAAACATTTCTATGCCTGGGAGAGGGCACAAGTGAAATTCAGCCAAGAAGTAGCCCAAATGTCAAGTGTAGCAGCCAAAGGGGTGGAACCATCACCCATGTACTAGACCAAAAATGAAGGTAAAAGGCATCTTCATTACATTATTGAAAAGATTGATTGAACACCTTCCACGTGCCCAAGTCTTTGATTTCCCCTCATTAATTAACATCAAAGCTATTACAAGGCTGAAATACACAGAGAAAACAAACACTTCACTACTTGCACACACAGGTACAACTTTAGTCACTATGACATTTAGTAGCTCTTTTTGCATTAGAGAATCGAAGATAAATCATATTTTTATTAACTTTATATTAAAATATGATGATACAAGATCCTGGAAATGTTCTATAAAGCCTGTTAGCCTCCTGCATAGGACACCTAAAGCTAGCACAAGACTCATCTTCTAAAAGAACTGACTTTGCCTGCAGTGTGATAGTGGATTAACTCCAATAGTACACTGGGGCTCTGCCCAGCCCTGTTCTTCTTCAGTTTACACCAGTTCTATCCTGAGCTCTGCCAGCCAGTGTACTGGGTAACTCCCGTTGCTGCTTCTATTTTGCCCTGCAGACAGCTTTCCAAGCTGATGCTGGGTAGTTACATACTATAGCAGAAAGATGCCACCTCACTGTTGACTTAAGGAAGAGGAGGATCAGGACCTGTGGTTTTTCATTTTATTTTGAATGTTTGCAGACCTCTCTTGCTACACTTACATTATTTGTGCATGTATTAGCCCTGAGACTGGCTGTGTAATTAGTTTCTGTCAATAATTGTAGCTGACAAGCCTGGTCTGGTCCACTCTGCCTTGGTCTTAGTGTTTCATGTATACACAAGCATCCTCTGTCAGCCAAGAAGAAAAAAAGAAAGAAAAGGTTGGCTCACTCAGAAATTCTTCTAATATATCCAGTCACACACCTCCACCAAGTCCCAGCTCGGATTTACACAGGCTTGGAAAGTAAAGGGAGAAACAATAAAGCTAGATGAAAATGCTTATACAAGCTGTCCAGGGAAGTGGTAGAGTCACCATCCCTGGAGATGTTCAAAAAACATGTAGATGTGGCACTTTAGGACATAGTTTAATGGGCACAGGTGGTGTTTGGTTGATGGCTGGACTTGATGATCTTAGAGATCTTTTCCAATCATAACAATTCTGCAACACACCCCACATCAGAGAAAGAGAAACTCTCTCCAGCTTTTAGGACAAATAAAAAAAGACCAGAGACAGGCTTGTACCCCCTCTCCACCCCTGGGAAAACAAACAAACCTACCACTGGAAAATGTGCAAATTAGAGCAAATCTCCAAAGTAACAGCAGGATATGGCACCTTGGGACATGTTCTAATGGCCAGGGTGGTATTGGGTTGATGGTTTGACTTGATGACATTGGAGGACTTTCCCAGTTTTAATGATTCAGTTTGAATCCTTCTCACTGAAGCTGGGCAGTGCATTGCCTTTGCAGAAGGAGCCTCAAAAACTCTGCAGTGACTTTGTCAGCAGATTGCAGGGGCTTGCCACCAGCTCGGACCCTGCTAGCCACACCAGCTCAGTTTTGATTTGTGACATTGATCAGCCCAGGCTATGGAAATGTGGAATTTTTAAAAACACACTGGAACTATAAAAAATTTAAACACGTCCTTAATTTTTACACAGTGTCAGCGCAGGAGATTTAAAAAGCAATAAACAAACTTGTTACTGCGATGGAATCGAAGAGGAATCATAAACTCACTAAAGTTACAGAGCTAAAATATGGCGTGGAGAATGGACAATGGCAACATTTATTCAATAAAACTCATTTATATGTAAAAGATTGAATAAAAATATATACCATTATGCATGCACAACAAATTATGGAAGAGGAAAAAGAAATGGTCTGTGGGCAAGATGCTTTATATTTTATGCATGCAAACATCATAGCTGAGGTGTTAACCATGGCTGCAATCAAGCTCTAAACTGCCCCCGAGGTGATGGGAATTGTGGCACGAGCCATACTGAGGGTGACATCTTCATAGCTCTCTGCAATAAGCCACTGCTTGTTGACTATTTGTCTCTTCCTCTTGAGATGGGAATCCAGGGCTCCATCTGTTTATGAAACCTAAATATTCAAAGGCATTTCCTTCAAGAAAGATGGAGTATTAATCCTGATGGCTGGGTCAGATTCTGGCCTGGGTAATTGCTTTTCTGCTAAGACATGGTTAAACTTATAGTTTTAATTTAAAGATGCTGCTTTACATTGTATTGGCTGGGCTGTGTGCTGATACTCTGTACTATCAACCAACCTCCTCTAAAGGAGATTTTAACATGTTGCTTGTGCCCTGATAAGGTTTATCTCGGCTACTAAAATTAGAGAGACTTTATTTATTAGAAGTCACTTTGGTCATCATTTGGCCCTACTATTTATGATATCCATAAATAATCTGTAGATATCACACTGATGCAGACCAAGAGGTAAAGAGATGCTACAGGGTTTTCTATTCAAATACATTCCCCCTGTTTATAGCAGGGCTTGGATCAGGGTTAGCACTGCAACAAGTGTCTGGGGAGCACCCATAGAGGTTTAGCACTACGTTAACTACTATGTAGCAGTCAATCAATTAACTCAAGGTGAAAAACCAGTGAGGATGAGTCCACAGCTAAGAGTAAACAATCTGGGCTAGACTTGCCACGAAGAAAGTGAAATTCCATTTCCAGGGCTGTCAGAAGGCTTTAAACGATCACTCAGAAGAAGAGTTTTGGGTCTTTCGCCTTTGTTTTTCTTTATTTTCTCCAGGCTGAGGGTTTACATAGATCTTCTCATTGATCTCGAGTGGCTAGGGGCAGAAAAAAGCCAATTTTGGCTGCATTATTCTGTCTCACTTCCACTATAGCTTAACACAAAGAGAAATGCCACCTGCACCCTAGAATGGATCTGTGCCAAAGGCTTGCCTTGGAAAGCAGGATTCAAGCCAGGCAGTTCAAATCTGAAAGGCAAATGCTTCCAAAACCAGTGGAGGGAGAGATGCTGAACTGGTACCAGCCCATGCACTCCTACAGACAGAGGCTCTAGGTGATGCTCATCTACATCAACTGAGGAACAGCCACATTCATGCATAAATGGATTAAAAGTCCAAATGCTTTTTTTCCTGATGCCTCTATTTTTTGATCTGCAAAGATATTTATTTCCTCTCCCCATCCAGACTTCTACTCCATTATTTGATAGAAAAATTAAAAATGAAGATCCACATTATATAAGGCACCCTGGAATGCTGGGGTAGAAAGCTCCATGGGTGAGCCAGCAGTGATGCACACCGAGGGGATCTTGCATAAAATGTTTAGTTGTCTGCTTCTAAAGTCTCTGGCAGCAGCAGCTGAGGGAGCTGCACTTGTCCAATTACATTTAGAAAATGCCTCAAAACCAGAACATTTTTTTTTTTTTTAAGTGAAGAATCTCTCTTTTCTTCCTCCTGCCTTCCCTCCAATGAACAATAGAGACTTTTTCCAGGACGGTGGAAGTGAATTTGCCTTTGTGAAATGAGTTCAATCATTTTGTGGTCAAGGAGCATTCACCTGCTATTTCCCAGCTGCCACCATATTCCAGAGAGACAGTATTTTTGTAGGAGAGGATCCTAAACCCACACTGATGATAAGTGGTACCCAATCCCCACTGGAAAGAGGGATTCAAGGCTACTTCCTTATGCTCTTGAAATTCAGTGGGAGCTAAAACAAGAAGAGCCATTTATAAATCTCTCCCTGCAGGTACTCTACCCAGAGGTTATCTGGTTTTCGTTTCTCTGGCTCTACATACAAGTAACACAAAGTATATCAGGGTAGCCCATACAGTGTCATTTTTGTAATTAAAGCTCCTGACACAGGCTTTCCTATTTAACCTGCTGCATTGGAACCGCTCTCTGTTCTCCCTTTAATGCACCTGCTGATCTTTCAAAGATCTTGGTTGTGTCTCAAAAGCCAGCTGGAGGTGGACTCTTCAAACAGAGTCAAAGAAAAATTGACATGGAGAAAGTTAACTAAACTTTAACTCAAAGAAAAGTTTCCTCTTAGCTTTGGAACAAATATTGAGACCTGCTTTATTACAAAGCTGCTCTGCCATATTGCCAGGGGCTTACGTCTGGCTTAACATATACAGAGTTAATCTCTTGGCCAAAAAGTTGAAACCCTGGGAAAAAAGAGAAAAAATGGTCATCATAAATGTCATATTAAATCAGAAGGTAAGTTGCAAGGCAGAAGGTGGGATTTTTTTTTTTTTGCCTGTATCTTTATTTAATCACAGCAACTGCATTCATGCTGTAGACTGCAACACAATGGAGCCATCAGTGTTCAAACAGGAGCCACTGTAAAAATATCAGACCAACCAGATCAAGAGACACTTCAGAAAGAAAGTAAATTCAGATGAAATGAAATCTATAGTATGCTTTGCCTGCTGAGTATTCACATGGGCAAGGGGGTAAAAAAAAAAAAAAAAAAAAAATGCANTGATCTGGGAAATTTCAACCTGAATTATGGTAAGAACACACTCCTGTGCTGATGTCTGCAGATGCTGGTGTGATGCTGGAACACCTCTCTTATGAAGAAAGGCTTTGAAACCTGTGGCTGCTTAGTCAGGAAAAGAGAAGACTAAGAGAGAATCTGAAAGATGGGTGTCAAGAAGAAGGGGCCAAGCTCTTTTCAGTGGGATCTGTGATAGGATGAGGAGCAACACACACAAATTGGAGTGCAGGAAGTTCTACCTCAGCACAAGGAAAAACTTCTTCATTCTAAGGCTGATGGAGCACAGGAGCAGGCTACCCAGAGAAGTCTGAAAGAGAGTCTCTTTCTCTAGAGACTTTCAAGACCAGTCTGAATGTGTTCCTGTGTGACCTGCCCTAGGTGATCTCTGCTTTGGCAGGGCAATTTGACTCTATCTCCAGAGATCCCTTCCAACCCCAAATATTCTACAGCTCCACAAATAGTTCAGCAGAGTTAAGTGCTCAGCGCAGGAATTTCCCAAGGTGTTTTGCAGTGCAGGAGACCATGGGGTGCTGCTGTACAGAAGGGTTTTAGGCAAGATCCAAGAGGTTCAGTCCTCTGAGAGCAGCTCTCTGCTGGAGACAGTTTCTGTCTCAAAGTCACATTTAATGGCATAAATCTCTAGCTTCTTGCCAAGCCTTGAGATAGATGATAACAGGAACAGAACAACCCAAAAATAATTTCTGCAAGCAGAGGAAGTGTCTGATAGCTACATGATAAGAAAACCCTTGATCTTTGGTCTTGTTGATATAAATTAAACATCTTCAAGCTGCATAGATCCGCGTAGCTTTAGACAAACAATGATCACTGTGGGCTGGTTTGCTTTTGCGTGTAGAGTAATGAATAAACTCTCGGGCACTCATTCTGGGAACTATGGGTTGGTTTTCATAGCTGTATTTGCTTTCACATGTAGAGTAATGAATAAACTCTTGGGCACTCATTCTGGAAACAGGAGACTGCCTTATGAGATTAGCTGCAGCTCAATAGTCAGGGGACGAGGGAAATAAAAGGATTCACATTACGAATTTTATAATGACTTACTGCTCACTTATCTGAAAAATAGTTGGAGTCATAATTAGCCAGCCTTTGCAGCGCTTTAAGGTGCAGAGATTTCTATCTGCTGCACACCTTAAAAATTTGCATTTTAATGGGCTAAAGATGTATATCAGTAATAGCAGCAGCGGATGCTCGCTTATCACTGGTAATAATACGACACAGAGCTTAGGAGACAAACCTATCCACAGTGCAGCAGGCTTGATCAATAAAGAGCAAACACTGACCAAAGCAAGTCAAATCTAAATGTCACTGCACTGACATGCCTCTGAGTAACAAAACCCAGACTGCAGGTGGAGGTCAAAAACGTATTAATGCCGCAAACACGTGGGTGGTTCAGCTGGTTGTGGTAAACACAAGGTTTGTTTTCACTTGTGCAGCTCTGTGGGGAAAAGTGCAGTACAAAATCATAGATTTGTTTCAGTTGGAAAAGATCTCTGAGGTAATCAAGTCCAACCATCAACCCAACACCACTGTGGCCATTACACTATCTCCCAAAGTGCCACATCCACAGGTTTTTCGAACACCTTCAGGGATGCCAACTCCACCACCTTCCTGGGCACCCTGTTCTAATGCCTGACCACTCTTGCAGGAAAAAAAAAAACAACCCAATATTTCTCCTAATGTCCAAACTAAACCTCCTTAATGATTCTATGATTCTCCGGAGGTGAGCTACCTCTGCTAGAGAAATGAATAACAACTCACATTATGAACAGCTGAAGTCCTTAAGACTTAGGCAAAACGCAGTATTCCAGAAAAAAAAAGAATAATTTATAGAGCTTTGTGTGTGATATCAGTTTACCACAGACCTGCCAAAGCAGCTTCTTCCAGCTGGGCACTGACACAAGGAAGAAAAGGTGGCCACAGATGAATGATGTGAAATGCTACAGTAACAGGTGACATACAAAGGGCTTTATCTCCAGATGATATATTCCCCTGACAAAAACAATTAGAGAAAATGACATATTTTTTTTTCTTTAAGCATCAAAAGAAATACTTAGCTTGGGAAGATTGGATTAAATGTGGATTAAGTTCACTGTTGAAACTGTCACTTCCATGACTGGAGGGAACTAGGAGCAGCCTCCTTCTGCTGTGTTTTCAGAAATAACTTTCTACTTAACTCTGCTTAATTGTGCATCCAAATGGTGAGACTGGGAAGGGAGACCAAAGCTGCTTTCTACCTCCCTAAACCTTGGAAAATTGTGGTGTTAGCATCTGACACAAACTTGAATAAAGGCAAAACTGCAGCTAAGGTGTAAACTTATAGGAAAATAGAAGAGAAAATGCAGAGCTATTTGCACAAAAATTCAAGTATTCCTAGGGAGTGAAGTCCCTGGAGGAAATCCAAGCTGCATCTCATATTTTTAGTGAAGGTCTGTAGTAAATGTTTGTAGATCAAGGGCACATAATTCAGCAGCAGAAGGATTGGATAAAATTGCTAAAGCCTTTCAAAAGCTCTGCTCTTCTACCAAGTGTAAATGGTGTTTGAAACACCCAGCACTTTGAGGGGGCTTTACAATGTCATTTTAGAGACAACTAAAATTGCCCCAAAGAGAGCTACAGAAACACAGCCTGAGTTGGGGCTTTGATTACATCTGGCTGGAAAACAAAGATTCATTTCATAAAATTATTTCAAAGTCTTGGAAATGAGTTTTTCAGTTGTGTTTTTTGTTCTAACAAAAAACAAGACACTTCAAGAGAAAGATCACAGGGCTTGAAAGGGACCCAAAGAAATCATTGAGTACAACCCCACTGCCAAAGCAGGACCATCCAATCTAGCTCAGGTCACACAGGAACACATCCAGACAGGCCTTGAAAGGCTCCAGAGAAAGAGACTCCACAGTCTCTCAGGGGAGCCTGTGCCAGTGTTCTGTGACCCTTACAGTCAGGAAGTTCCCCCTTATATTGAGATGGAACCTCCTGTGCTGCAGCTTCCATCCATTGCTCCTTGTCCTATCCCAGGTAGCAAGTGAGCAGGTTCCCTCTCTCCTAACCCTCAGCGATTTATAAGCATTGATTAAATCTCCTCTCAGTCTTCTCTTCTCCAGACCAAACAGCCCCAGGTCCCTCATCAGACAGCGCTCCATCATCCTTGTAGCCCTTCACCGGACTCTCTCCAGCAGATCCCTGCCCTTCCTAAACTGGGGAGCCCAAAACTGAAGGCAATATTCAAGATGAGGAAGAGGAACAGAGGCAGAAAAGGGAGAAACACACACACTGTCACCTGGTGATTACAACACTTGCTGCAAGACAGGAGGTCTTGGTTCAAGTGCTGCAATTCACAAAGCACCAATCCCCTGTCAGTGCAATAAATCTTTGTTCTTACAATAACTACAGAAGTGGGACACAGTCTGAAAGACTCACATCAAATCACAGAATCATTAAGGCTGGAAAAGACTTCCAAGATATCAAGTCCAATTGTTAACTCAACAGTATCATGACCACTGAAGCATGTCCCAGAGTCCCATGTCTACCTGTTTTTTGAACACTTTCAGGGATGGTGACTCCACCACCTTCCTGGGCAGCCTATTCCAATGCCTGACCACTCTTTCAGTAATTAATTTTTTGCTAATATCCAATCCAAACCTCCCCTATAGGAACTTGAGGTCATTTCCTCTTGTCCTACTGCTAGCTACTGGACAATTTCTCTATCAGAATATTGCTTTAATCACGTTAATCAAATGATGTACCACTTCTTCTCATCAACAATTAGCAGTCTCTCAAAATATTCCCACACGGGAGCTTTGAATGTCTCTTATTGACAGCTCCAAGACCATATGTTACTTGATGCTAGTCGTTAGGATAGATTTTCTTGCAAATACAACTCCCTTGATTTAAAGCCCATTGACATTCTGCAGTAATCTTCCATCTTTTATAGTTAGGACAGTCCTTCAGACCTGGAATTAAGTCCTGTTGGCAGCAGTGCTGAGCTCTATCAATTGCAAAGGCAATGGCATCATGCCTGAAAATGAAGTGCAGGTCTGGGGCTATGCTGGGCAGGTATCTTCCAGCACTTTTAATTCCTTTATCTGCAACATACGCTAACTGCAAGGCAGTAATCTAAGAGAAAAACATAGAATCCCACACTCCTGGCATGGTGGGTTCAGAAAGGACATCTGCAGATCATCTAATACAACTCCACTGCTAAAGCAGCATCATCCACAGAAGGTTGCTCAAATTCGCAGTGGCCAGGTGAGTTTGGATTCTCTCCAGAGAAGTAGATGCCACAACCTTCAGGCCAGCCTGCTCCAGGGCTCCAGCATCCCCACAACAAACAAGTTTCTCAATATTCAGATGGAACCTCCTGAGTTCCAGTCTTTGCCCACTGCCTCTTGTCCTGTCTCTGGGCACCACTGACAAGAATCTGGCTCCATCCCCTTGTCCCCCACCCTTTAGCTCTCACAGAGCATTGAGGAGATCCCCTCTGGGGCTGCTCTTCTGCAGACTAAACAGCCCCAGGGCCCTCAGCCTCAAAGATCTCTACATGACTGTGGTATCAGCCTTATCACTTAGATGCTTTTGAAGAGCACAGCAGGTCATGGGTGTGAGGAAATTCAGATTTCTCTGGAGACACAAGATACATTCAGAAGACACCTTGGGTTTGGGGGTGGTGTGTTGGTTTGAGCTAATTGGAGAATTTGAGTGAGAAATTAGACTATTGGCTGAGAGAGAGTTAAACATACAGTGTCACTTCACCGAGTTTCACTGAGACAGAGAAAAAAAAATTGTTTTGAGAAATGTTCTCAAAACATGAGATAGGCAGTGTGCTTGCAGAGGGCCAGTCTGCTCTGGGTCCGTGCTGGCTCCAGCAGCTTTTTCCTTTGTCTCTCTGCCTTTGAACTAATTCAGAGTTAAATCACTAAAACGACTAATTTCTTCTCCTATCATTAATCTCCCTGATCTTCAGCTTATCTGCAGCATCATCAAGTGGTGAGATAAAGATGGGGGAAGGGGGGAAAGGTGGTAGGGGGGTTTGGTTATCCTCTCTTGGGGATTTTGGTCTCCGGGAGAGGTGTGGTGTGTATTACCCTTTTTACTGTATATTTCTGTAAATATCTGTTACATCTTGTAAATATTTGCTTGTATATTTGGATTGCTGTAAATATAAAGCTTCATTTATTAACTTCCAGTGTGTTTTTCTGAGTTTCAGCTGGAGTTTATAAGGTGGGGGGGCAGGTCACTGCAAACCCACTACAGGTGGGGTTTGGTGGTTTGGTTTTTTTTTCTTGTTTTGGGGTTTGTCGTGTCTTTGGCTTGTTTGTTTGTTTTTTTTTTCTTTCAATATAAAAGTCTCCAAGTCTTAATACAAATACACTGAGCTTCTCTTCAGAAATTAATCTCTCTTCTTTTAAATTCTGGAGTGATCTTAGTTTTATATAGAATCATAAAATTATTTAGATTGGAAAAGGCACTTAAGATCATCAAGTCCAACCATATGATAGCAGCAATGCATTTACTTGATACAGAAAAAATCCATGACAAATAATATCATCTATATTTACTATCTGTCAGGCAAACCTACGTATTTGTTGTTTATTAATGATTGCTTCAGATCTGTTTTATCTTCTTTGCCCTGGAACTTTGCCTGCTTGGGGGCTGAAACCTCTTTAGTGTGTTTTCATAATGTAAAAAAGTTGAATAAATTCTCTAAAGTTTCTCTAGTGTTTCAACTTAATAGGAGGAAAATAGCTAGATTTAGCAATTTTGTTTCAATAGCACTTAAATACATATTTAACAATTTAGACAGAATAAACAAACTCAAATTTAGGTGGAATAAGCTCATATATACTAAATTTTTGCCAGCTACTATTTGTCCTTCTCAATAACAATCACCATCCACACATTTTTCAGAGCAGTTCAGCCTCTCAGGAGCAGGTGGGTCAGGGATGCTATAGGCTGGGGAAGACCTGGATGCCACATTGTCCTTCTCGGTCCTTTCATGTCCATCATCACTGATTATGATAACCTGTTCATTAAATTCTTTCAGTTCCACCAGTAAGAGATTCTGGCTATAAAACTGAAGTATTCTGTAGCCTCATTTCACACTAATGCCCAGAAATGCAAGGCATTTCTCCCTCATGTTTACTTGAGGGTAGAGCACAAAAGGAAACTTTAAGGTATCAGTGAGGAGATTGCACTGAAACTTAGGAAGGAAATTTTCAAAGACACAAATCCCAGTTCAGAGCATTGCCACAATCTGTACCTTTGAATACATCCCTCGGTGCTTGAAGTTGGACACTAAAAGGAAGTTCACCTCCTACCCAGCTGATCTGGGCTCTTGAGGACCTTCCAGCTCCCACCACTGCTCCTGTCACCAGGCTGATTTACAGTCACAGAGAAACCCCCTCCATCTACTTCTCTTGCCCAAAGAGATCATATTTTAAAATGCCGGGTTATGAACTTATGAAGCCTGATGCATATCTCAGAAGATAGAAAATCCAAGGGAAAAAAAAAAAAAAATCACCCATACTGCTCCTTTCCACCTTTCTGAGTTGCCTCTTGCCTCTATTCTCATCTTTTCTCCCTTCTACCTTTGTGAGATTTCTCAGGAATGATACTGTTAGTTTACCTCATCTTTTACAGCTTGGGTTTTCCTGGCCAGAATCAGACAGCAGCCCAGGTCAGGCACCTGACCCCAGCCACCCATTGCCGAGATGCTAAGTCTGGGCCATCTGGAGCACCTCAAGTTCATAATTTATGTGTCAGTAAATGGGAAACAAAACAATTAAAATACACAAGTTCTAGGATCATAGAAGCCTGAAATTGTTTTGGTTGGAAAAGACCTTTAGGATCATCCAGTCCAAACCTTTCCTAAACCTACCAAAGCTGTTGCTAAACCATGTCAGCTCAGCACCACGTTTCTGCCTCTTTGAAACACCTCCAGGTATGGGGATTCAACCACTGGCTTGGGGAGCCTACTGAGTCCTTTTATAGGCAAAGGACAAATAACTAGAGAAGGGAGGCATTTAAGGTAAGTGTTCCACATAAGCTGATCAGTTTAACTGCCCAGGTAAAACAAACAACTGATTATTCCACGAGGGTGGTGGAACACTGGAACAGGTTGCCCAGGGAAGTGGTGGAGGCTCCATCCCTGGCAACATTCAAGGTCAGGTTTGATAAGTCTCTGCGCAACCTGATTGAGTTGGGGATGTCCCTGCTGACTGCAGGGGTGTTGGATTAAATGACTTTTAAAAGGCCCTGCCAACCCAATGCATTCTATGATGCTATGCTGATGTTAAAACATTACAACAGAAACAGCAAAAATGAGGAGATAGCAGGATTTGGTCTGAAATGGCACAAAAGGAAATGGGAAGATGGTCACAAGTAGCCAACTCACCACTTGCATTAAATCTCCATCTTCTCATCATTTGCCATTGAGTGAAATCCTCTGTGTGTGAGGCTGATTATGAATTCTAAAGGCAATTCCTCAGCTGTGGTTAGTTTTTTGTTGCCTCAATTATTTTGGTTGAAGACGTACATTCAAAAACTAAACACAAGTGTTTTGTTGTCTGGGAAAACTACAGATTGCTTGGACTTAATTGCATCATTCTTAAGCAAAGCTTTAACTTGTACACATCTTAGCAAGAAAATGAAATGTTTTCATCATCCAGCCATACTGAATAGTTAAGACTGCCAGTGCCACTCATTAAATACACAGATGCTTTAAGGTTTGATTAGGGAACTGTAACAAACATCCCAGATTTCATTAGCATGCAGAAAACAAGGTAGCGCAGTTGAACATACAAGAAGAGTTACTTAAGGACTAAGAGAAATTCTGAAAAAAATAAGAACTTTGTGGAGAAAACCCGAAATGCAAAACAATACAGAGCCACTCAAAGTTTCCTTTGCCTGGCATTAGTTTTCTCCCCAGTGGAAAGGAGAACAGAGCTGCCTCCTTCCCTCAGTGCAGAGCATCATCCAACTCAGACAGAGAAAGCAGTCCTTATGCCTGCAAGTGAAGCCTCTAGACACACTTGCCAAACAAGATGTACTTTCCCCAAAAGAATAACATATGCCACAGTCCAGTTTGGTGGTTGCTTTTTTGTTTTGTTTTGGGTTTTTTTTTTCCCATATAATTGTTTTGGTTGGAAAATACCTTTAAAATAATCAAATCCAACCCAGTACTGCCAGGTCACCACTAAGCCATATTCCCCTCAGCACCACAGCTTTGAAAGCCATCTAGGGATGGGGGCTCCACTGATCTAGGCAGCTTCTTCCAGGCCTTGACAACCCTTTTGGGGAAGAAATTGTTCTTCACGTTCAACCTAAATTTCCTCTGGTGCAACTTGAGGCTGTTTCTTCCAGCCCTGCCGCTTGCTACCTGGGAGAACAGATCACCTGGCTCCAGTCTCCTTCTAGGGAAAGCCAGAAGGTCTCCCTTCAGCCTCCTTTTCTCCAGGCTGAAACCCCCCAGTTCCCTCAGCTGCTCTTCACGAGATCCGTTTCTCTGGACCCTTCATGAGCTTCATTGCTCTTCTTTGGACACTTTCTAAACTATGAGGATCCACATGGATGATGTTGTCAACATCTCAGCAAGCATCCAGCACATTGGATTGTGTTCTCTTAATACCACCTCTGCCAAATGGAGACATCCAACCTATTTTAGCAAAAAGAGAACAGACTGATCAAACACAAGATGTGCGGTTGAGCCCAAAATTTAATTTGGAAATCTTAAGCCAAGACTCACTTTGTTTTTTTTTAAATCGTCCTTTCATAGGCTCCAGTCAGTTCATTTGGGTCTGTAGGATTTAGTCCACACTGAAGCCATCCTATGGATTTCAGAGTTCTCAGGGTACTCCCAAGTATCTGCCAAATTTGGAAAGAAATACTCTACTTTGAGAGCCACTGTGAAGAGCTTTAACCTAAACCCTGTAAAGAAGGCAGGAGACATTTTAATGCTTCTATGTTTGTCTTTGAGACCTGGATTACAACCATTCTTCCTCTTTTAATGAGGTTTGTCCTTGGCCAAAGAGAATAACCTGCAAAATTCATGAGGATCCAACTGTCAGATCCTTTGATGGCTTCTTCCATCAGGCAATACCTGTGAAACTGTGTCAGTTCACTGACTTACTGCCAAAACACTACAGAACTCAGACACAGAGTCCCAAAATACAGATTTAATAATGCCTTTAATTAATATTTCAGTGTTAGGGATCTGAGAAAACCAACCATAGAAATGAAGGAACCAACCACAGAAATCTTTGGGTTGTAAGGGACACATAAAGGCCATCTAGTCCAAAACTTTGGTAGGAAATAATAATACTTTAGGAAAAACAAAACCAAAACAAAGCCACCAAAATAAATGAACCCCATCCACACACACAAACTCCCCCCCAACAAACCACAAAAAAACAACCCAAACAAAGTCCTAAGAACCAAAACAGACACACACAAAAGAAAAACAGAGAACTGAAGACTGCCTCTAAGCTTTCATCATTGGGAAAATGCCTAAATTCTTGCCTTTGGACTTCCCAAAGTGATGCAACAGAACATATTCTCCTTCAACATTTAACCCAAACTGCTTTTCTTTCCACAACAATGCAGTTAATTTCCTAGAAAGTACTGAAAAATAAGTCAGCACTCAAAGTTTTTCGTTGACAAAGCAGCAATGATACACCATGTGCTGGGTGCCAGACTCTTATTAGGACTGGCTGAGATGCACCACTGCTCACTGGAAATAACCACACTCTGTGCAAGTTTTTGGTTCCTCACATGTTTGTATTTCTTACAGCAGTGAGGAACATGTTCAGAAAGGTTACATGGGGTCAGGATGAGTGGGAGTCTTTTCTTTCTCTAATATTACTGTTACTACGAGAAAAAGAAAAGGATTCTCAGAGAATTATTGAGGTTGGAAAATACCTTTAAAATTGTTCAACCATTAACCCAGTGCTGCCAGGTCACCACTAAACTATGTCCCTCAGCAGCACATCTCCACAGCTTTGAAATCCCTCCTGGGATGGACACCCTGCTCCAGGGTTTTGAGGAAGACATAAGTGGAAGCAGGAGATGAAAACTCCATCTGACTTCCAAATGTCTATTCATATGTCTCTAAATATAAGACATTTGCTGTCCTTGGTCCATTCACATGAGAACTTGAAAAGATGGAGCCAGATGCAAAGAAAGAGGAGATAAATCACAGAATTGTTTCCATAGAAAGAGACCTCTAAGGACATCACAAGTCCAACACTGACCTACCACCACCATGGCTATTAAACCAAGTACATGGGTATGTGTGATGGTGCTTTATAAACAAGTTCTTTGGTAAGTGTGTTGCACCTGAAGCAACAGTTTCTAGAGAATTAAGCAGCTGAAAGACAAGCCGGGCTCAAGCCCAGCTAACACTACGTCAGCATGAGGAGATAACCCAACAGCTGCACCTTTTGGCACTGAAGTCATCAAGTCATAAAACACATGGAGTTGGAAGGGATCTGTAAAGGTCATCTAGTCCAAACCTCCTGCAGTCAGCAGACATCCCCAACTAGACCAGGTTGCTCAGAGCCCCTGACCTTGAATGCCTGGAGGAACAGGGCCTTCCCCACTTCTCTAGCCAATCTATTCCAGTGTCTCACCACCCTCATAGTAAAGAGCTTTTTCCTTACGTCCACTCTGCCAGTTGTGACAAAAATGGTGGAAAAGAAGTGATTCTTATGAAATGGAAGATACTTACTGAACCACATAATACAACAGCTCTGGGGAACAGGGAGCAAACTCTGCAATTTAGGTTAATGGCCACTGGTCCCTCAGTGAAATAAGGGCATTGTGCTACATCTGCAGCTCACTTGGGCTTTTGCTCTGAAGTATTTTTTGCCTTACTGTGTCCTACTGGCATAAAGCAACTCCCTCCTCCACTGATTTTATAAGGGCCTTTAAGTACACATAACACTCAACATAATTGCATAGGAAGATGTGTGCATTAAATAAAACATGTGCCCGTGTGTCTTAAGGTATGTGATTAATAGCTTCATTTTACCCACCCTAAAAAGAACAGAAATTCAGCGTAAAAAGCTACAAAATCCAAGTTCACATTCTGGGGGAGATTTTGTGGGCTCAAATCCAAAATAAACTAATGAACAAAAAAGACGGAGAAAGTTCTGGAAAAAAACAAAACACTCTGTGCTACTTAGGTTGAACCAGGAAAAATCAGTGACCTGGGAATTACAGTGATGCAGTTTGGTACTTCTTCACGACACAGTTTCTCTTCAAAGTTAACTGCTTAAGTGCTCAAGGGACTTTTCAACCCCCGACTCCAGTGGAAGTTACATCCCAGCTTTTAAATCATATTAAAAGCCACAAATTACACATTATAAATACAACATTTCTAACACTTAATTTAGAACAAGTCCCAAATGGGATGGAGATGACATTGCTCAGGCCAAGTGGAGAAGACTCCTGGGGTCTGCTCTGACTTACATATTAACTTCAGAGCAAGTCATACCCTCCTTAAACAGCCACGCCAAAAGTTAACCTGAGTAAGGCACACAAAAGTGACTTGAGTAAGTCTCTACATACCAACTGCCTGAACTCATGCTCCAGAACTTAAACACCCCTCTTTGATGATTATTGTGTCATCTGGAACACCTATCACTTAGCTAAAACGTTTACTTCCTCTAAAGGTGTAGTAAGACTCTTACTAATAGCAATAAAGCATTTTTATGCCAGACAAGTCTGAGCTATTTATTCCCTACCCAAAATATTTACAACTGACAGTCTCCATCCTTACCCCATTAGCTCTTCTAGCAATCACTTATCTCAGTGCTCATCCAGCTCTAAGACTCCCTTGGCACACACATGGCAGAAGGCAAGGGTCAGACAGTTATGCAGCTGCAATTAAAGGTCTTTAACATGTAAGATGGAACCATTCTGCATCAAGCTAACTGTCCATGAGCCACCTCCAAAGCTTCAACCTACCAAACACAAGTCAATCAGCACACACCAAACAAGTCTAGAAATCCCAGCTCACATATGCATCAGGAGCAGGGTCAGCTGGCTCCCTACCTGTCTTCATTAGGATTTGCGTGAGTCTGGTAAAATCCTCCACTAGACAAAGAACACACAAGATACAGACATGAAGGAGGTCTCAGCACACTGCTCCTGTCACCACCACACCAAGGCAGAAATTAATAAACACAGCATCATCTGCTCCACCCCAACCCCCAAATGAAGCTGCTGTCCAGCTCAAACCCCAGCCCTTGCTTTTCTGCAGCATTGGATTTGTGCAGCCTCTAACTGTATAAAATCCCCCAGGACACACCTTAACTCCAGCTTCAGAAACTGCTCTACTTCCTATGCATCCCAGCATGGCATACTGCAGTCCTCCAACAGTCACAGCATCCTTCTTTTCCCTCAACACCTTCTACAAAGGACTTTTGATCCCATACAAGTCCCTTTGACCACTTGTAGCCTCCCACATTTGCATCTTCCCTATAAGCAAGGAAGTTCATCTCTTCTCACTACTTATATCCCTGATGACCACCCTAGCAGCAGCTGTTTCAAGCCTCTCCACCCATAAGCTGCTCTTCCAGCTGAGTGCCCATCAAGCCAGAGCAGAGAGAGACTCAGTTATTAGTTAAAAGGACATCTGAAAAACATCTACTTAATTAATCGTGTAAAGAAAGGAAAACTTTAGAGAACATATCTAGATATTTTGAGTAACTCATGTGGTTGGAAGAGCTTCAGGGCATTCAATATGTTTTCTGGGTCAAGTAACACTCTTCAAATCTCATACAGTAAATATATACACAGCAGTTTCAAAGTTCTTAATAGTAACTTGAGTCCTTGCTCTATTTATATATTTATTTAGCCAAATATAAAACAGAGGAAGACAAACCCTCAAATACCCATCACAAACATTAACTGTGGCAGAAAGTATGCGTTTTGCAGCTTTTGGAAGTTATTTTACACCAATTACCATTCTTATTGGTTAAGAAACCATTCGAGCAAGAGGATCTGTTTAAAGGAACCCCAAAAGCGTGTGTTTGCATTGGATTTATTTGCAGTAGGTACTACGGAGGCTTGGCCAACCACTCTAGATTGAACTGAAGGAGAGTGTGGAAGAGACTTTCAGAATCATTGTTTTATTAAGGCGTGGGAATAAATCATCTAAAACTAACAGTATAATGTCTGTGTTACTATATCAGGGAAACAGGAGTCACAGTGTACGTCAGTACTTGAATTATTCAGGTATCTGAAATGCATCTCATGACTTTGATACATTCCACAAAAAAAAAACTACAGTAGATTTTTATCTGGAGATAGGAGTTTGAGATGAAAACAAATCGCTGATAGCTTATGTTGGTAAACATGCTGGATAAAGATGTTAAATGGGATCTTCCCATTTAACCTTGCCTACCTCCTCACAGAATGGTAGGGGCTGGAAGAAGCCTCTGGAGGATCATCGAGTTCAAACTCCCTGTCAAATAGGTGCATCTAAAAAAAGTCACACAGGAACATGTCTAAGTGGGTTTTGAATGCCTCCAGTGATGGAGAGTCTCCACCACCTCTCCACCTCTCTAGGCAGCCTGTTCCAGTGCTGTATCAACTTTAGATCAAAGAAGTTCCTCCTCATATATAGAAGGAACTTCCTATGCTCAAGTTTGTGCTCATTACCCCTTGTCCTGTCACTGGGTGCCACTGGAAAAAAAACAAACAAACAACCAACCCAAAAACTGGTTCCCTCTCCATGACACCCACCCTATAGGTATTTATCAGCATTTATGACTAAAAAGCCCCAATTCTTTGTGTTTCCTCATAAGAAAGGTGTTCTAGTGCCCTAATCATCTTTGTAGCCCTCTTCTGTACCCTCTCCAACAAGCCCCTGTCCTTCTTGAACCAGGGAATCAAAATCTGGACACTGCATTCCAGATGTATTGTTGCCAGGGCAGAGTAGAGAGGAAATTGTTTATACCAACAGAAGAAATCATTTAGTAACAGAGAAAATCTCAGAGGTCTGTCTGATGCAAACTAGCAAAAGTCAATCTGAAGAATAAAACCAAGCACTCCTGAAATAATTCAGACCTCTGGCCTTCAGGATGTACCAACACAGATTCTATGACCCAGTTGGAAAACCTTCAACCTCTCTGCCTTATGAACTTCATCACTACAATGGGGAAATAAGAAAAAATTTTTAAAAAGCCTGCACCTTTTACCAGCCTTAAATCCTCATCAATTTGTTTCCTTTAATTACTTTTTCTTAGTACTCCAGTGGGTCAAGGACACCAGCACGCTGCAGCATCTGGGATTCATGCTGTGTTTTCTGAAGAGAGAGAGTAAATGGAAGTAGGTGTTGACACTGCATAAGAAACATGGTATTTCTCAGCAGACCTAATGGGTTATTACACAGGAACAAATGAAAGGTAAACTTTGCTGTGTGTGAGCCTTATGTCAGCAGTGAGGAACAGAAAAGGGAAATGTTCTGGTTTAATTTAAAATATATTTTTTTTTTAAAATTACTGTCTCGATACAATTTATAAAATCAAATAATAGCTCAAATTGAGTGAGGATATAAGTTGATATCATTTGAGCAGAGTCATGCAGATCTGCAGCAGAGGGGAAATTTCTCAAACACATTTGCTGTTAATGAAAAACTGCCAATTGAATTCCTCTGTGAGATTCAGCTGACAGTGATTTGCAGGTTGGATGGCCCTGCCCTAAAGTCACCCCAGATGTTTGGAACAAGAGGAAATGGCCTCAAGTTGCACCAGGAAAGGTTTAGATTAGTTATTAGGAAAAAAAAAAAAAATCTTTACTGGAAGAGTGGTCAGACATTGGAACAGGCTGCCCATAGAGGGCGATGGTCAGACTTTGATATCTTAAACATAGAATCATAGAATCATTAAGGTTGGAAAAGACCTTTAAGAGATGGCAGAGCACACAGACACCTGCTCCAAAATGCAGTGACCCATCAGTTAAGTTATTCTGCTTTATGAGCTCTATTAAGAGGTGACAACAATGTAATTCAGCTTTGAACAATGTCCTCTGGCCAGGGGTGGTAGTGAACACGCTGAACAACCTCTACTTTTTCATCCTTTGGAACATTATTATATTTGAATGTTGCCATCTTTTGACAAATAAAGCCACAAAGTGGTGTGATTGATAGCACCCATTATAAAGGCTGGTTTGCAGGGAGACTGTTTGGTTTTAATGCTAAGGGATTTGCTGAAACACTCCATCAGTACAGTCCATGGACTTTGGATATTCCTATTTTTACCCACAGAAATGACACCATTAAAGGATTGGTTGAGTAGCCTACTAAAACCAAAAAGGCAACTGCACTTTTCACTCTTCCTCCTCTCCTCCCAATCCCTCTTTCTGATTTTGGTGAAGTCCCCTTTATTGTTTTCCTGAAGCACCTTCCCTTCACCAGAAGTCAAGGAACAGCTCAGTGAAGAAAAACTATCCCTGTCACCATCCCTTGCAGAGGGTCCTTCTCTAACACAGCTCAGAGGATTTTCTGTCATTGACATATAGGAAGTCATTTTGTCTTCTGCAATGGGAAAATGCCAGTGGGACAATGGTTAGGAGCAGGGATTTATTTTTCACTTGCTTTCTATCTGCCTTTCAAGAGGAAGAGGTCTGCCCTGCACCTCCCCACCACAAAAGGGCACAGGGCAAATTAAATGTCTGGGTGAGCAAAGAGAAGAAATGCCAGCATATCCAGATCAAGATGATTTTGATACCTAAGATTTACGTGTGTTTTGTTGGGTTGTTTGGTTGGGTTTTGTTTGTTGGGGTTCTTTTTTGTGGTTTGAGGTTTTTTTCTCTGCTAATAATTCTTCTTTTCTTGTTCCCATTTGGAACAGAGCAGATATGATAAAAATATCCATGTTTGCCTTATGCTATTTCACACACAACCCTGGAGAGGGGAGTTCTTGACCTTGTCTAACCACCTGAGCCAAGGAGCTCTTTGAGTGATGCCCCAACCCTTGCCCAAGTCTAGCCCCCAAATAAGCCCCCTTCCTGTTCAACCAGAGGAGGGTGACCCTGTCCTCTTCAACCTGAGCTTTATTTCCAGCCTACACCTACAGCCATTAGCAAACTTAAAGGGAAGCGGCACTGATTTTGCAATTGCAAGCATACTTAACATTTTATCCTTGCTCTTTTTTATCCCATCCCCTCCAACAGTCATTAAATTTATTAAGTGGCTTCTACAAGTGACTCCTCTCACTTCTAAAAAGGACCAGATCATCAGCACAGAATATATATCTAGGTTCAGTCCCTCTTTTCTTATCTTTTCTGACAAACCACTCTCCTTCACAGTTTTATCTCTATAATTGATGAGCCACACATGGCATAATTTACAGCCCTCCCTAGCAACCTTCTAAACTGCACACCAGTCATTCCAGGATCTCACTCTCTCAACTCTGCCTCTCTGGCCAACTCCTATAAACTGATTTTATTTCTTTGGTCTGTACAAATCTGCAGTGAAAAAACCACGAAGAGAGGCTTAACTAGGATTGCAGGCCAAATATAGTAAATTATTCAGAAGGAAAAAAAAAAAAAAGGGGAAAAAAAAAGAAATAAACCAAAAGAAGCTACAGTGACCAGAAATATCTGCATTCATCATGCACACAAAGGCATGTCTCAGCCCTTTGTGCAGGTGAAGGGAATTGAGGAGCAGTAGGCTAACAGAGAGGGCACGGAGGAAAAAGCTGCTGCTGCTGCTGCTTTCCCCCCCCTTCCTCTTAATGCATGGAAGACCTTGCATCTATTGCTCTCATTAAGAAAGCAGGATCTGTGTCTCAGGAAGGAAGCCCTTCCATCACATTTCCTAATAGTCCTGTGCCACAGACAAATGAACAATATCAATTCTTCCACAAAGGGTAGAATACAGCAACAGAGAGAAAGCAGCTCCTGCATAACAGAAGCTATCGTGGAGATGGCAAGCATGAAAGAGCGCCTTTATGTAGGCTGAGATGGATTGCAGAATCTCTACAAATTGAGGGAAAAAAGTGAGAGAGAGATGTCTCCCCCAATAGAGACAGAAAAAACATAGAGTATCCTACACAGTGGAAATGCTGTGTCTGGCCCCTAATTCAAGTTGCTTTATGAATTCGTTTTAATCCACTTCCAGCTTCAGGTTCTGATGTTCAGAAGAGCGAAGCTTGCTTTCACCCAGACAAATGGCATCTCTGCCTCTGCAGTGTAACACTGAGCACATAAAGCTTTCCCTTCCCTTCCCATTTCCTTTAGATCATTTTATTAGGAATGTTTTTCTGCCGTGGTAGGCAGGATCCCGGGAAGAGGAGATAAATTCTTTTAATTATTGCAGATCCTGTAGCTCAGCAGTGAGCTGTGGTGGGGCAGGGCTACAACCTGCAGACATGAAAGCATCTGCCAGGCTCTGGCTGAAAATGCAGCAGAGATGCTCCCTGCCATCTCCTTAAGCTCTGAGAGACAAAGGCTCAGAGAATCCTGGGCAAGAAAATTTTGTCTTATAGGGGAGGCCACAATTCCACTCCTGAAAACTGCTAAAGCAGATCCTTTTATACCTATTTTCCAAGCCTCTGCTGCGTCCTTCAACTTCATCTGCTAGGAACTGCAACATCCATCATTCCCTTCAGACTACCACCCAACATCCTGAGGTATCACTGAAAAAAAAACCCCAGCACAAGCTGAGAATCAACTTTTGCCCTCTCTTTTCACAGGTATTGCTGAGGAAACATCCCTGCAGTCCAAGGTGTGTGCAGAGAGCTCGGAATAGCAGTGCCATCTGATCTATTTTTGAACTAAACTGGAAACACATTGTTCTTAGATAAAAAAGTCCTTTTATTTTTAGAAGTGATGTATCAAATATACATGAATGGGCACATGTCTTTTCCGTTGAGTGATTCCGAGTGTAGGGTTTGGCTCAGACACTGCCACCCTCCTCATTAGACTTTGAAAACAAGCTTTGAAACAAGGGGAGAAAGCTTCATAGAAAGAGCTAGAGTAAACTCCAGAGAAAAATCTGCTGTCAGGAGGAGTGTCATGCACTATAAATGGTCAGAAGGGGCAGTGATCAGAGAGACAAATTAATTTTCATGAAATTCCTTCTCCTCGTGCAGAAAAGTCCTAATTGAGGAGTGTTTTCCCTGACCACAATATGAAGCCTCTGGTGAACGAGCTCATTATCTGAGTGCCACACTGGGATGAGATTTGCCACATATTACTTTTTAATAGGCAAGTGCTGACTATTTGCAAATAAGTAGTTATCTCAACATGTGAGAATAGAGCTAGCTGCTTCCATTTTTCTGCTTTTAACTGGGAAGGAAAACTTGTGTCTGTTTTTTGCTTCTCCTCAGCATCCAGCATCACAAACTGTGTACCTTTTCCCTGCTCACTTCTTGCTGTTCACCGTCACTTCAGTGTGAGGCTTCTTGGTGCCCCTGATCTGCTATAATCAACCACCACAAGTTTTGTCATTGCCTTCAAGCAAAGAGGGAAAAAGAATAGTTCTGACTTCTACTCAAGCCTTTTGCAATTACCAGCCCACCATATTCCATCATGTCTGGTCCAGCCTAGATTGAAGGAAAATGTCTCATGACCACATCTCTAGATATTGAGTGGACATTTTAGAAGATGAAGGTGGACATTTTAGAAGATGAGAATTCTCATGTTTAATTTGATGACACAGACAGAGCAAGTGCACAAGCACTTGCCTGACAGTTTTAAAGCAGGAATGTTGTTTCCTTGCCATTTATTAATATAGCCGCTTAACAGTCATTGGATTTCCAAATTGCCCTTTCAAGGCTTGCAGCAAAATGTGCATAATTGTGATGGATTTTTTCCCCCCCCCTTTCCTTTGTTGACAAATGCATAATCAAGCAAACAAAGAAAACCAAACAAAAAAATCCCCAAACCACCAGAAACAAGCTAACAAGTTCTTCCAGTTACTGATCTAATTTGTATTGACATGAAAACTCATTAACTCAATTTAAAAGAATACGTAAGAGTCAGGAACAAGGCACTTAGGTTCATGTATGCTTCCTGTTGAACACCACAACAAGAACCCTGCAGTGCTGGTCACATGAAAAAGCCATTAAAAGATTTGATGCTGCGGTGGCAAATTCCAGCTCAGTCATGATAAATGTGCTCAAGTTACTTTGAGCAAGATAAAGCAGGAAAGGCCAAAATGATAGGATAGAGAGTCACTTTCCTGATCTTCAAATGTTTATGTCACTGGATGCTTGGGACACTGATATTTATCTCTGGAGCTTAAATATTATCCTGCACTCTTTAAAGTACTCAGTTTAATAGCATGCTGAGTCCAGCCATGCATTTTGTACATGCACAGCCCAACAGGGATGCTTCATTCACATCCACACATAGGACTTGGATGGGTGCATGGATATTAAGCCCACTTTAGCTTGATTTTTGCCACTTAGAGCCACAAATGAAGCTTAGAGGAGCCAGAGATGCTTGACAGTGCTGGAGATCACACCACTTTTTAAGCTGTGCTACTTCTGTCTGTGATGCTGAGCGCTGCTTGACTTCTCCATGCCCCAGTTTACCCTCGTGTAAAAATCTGCATGATAAAATTGAGGCTTTGGGAAATTAATTGATACTGATATTGTCCTGAGAATCTGGAGTGAGAAGGGTGTCAAGAATGTGTAATGGGATCATTAAGTGAAATGCCAGCAGAAGTATTAAAAGCAGGGTCACATTTTTCAGACTATAAGGGAGCGTGGAGGTAGGAGGGCAGAGAAATGAAGACCCCAGAAGAGGATGAAAGTGGAGAAGAGGGAATGAAACAAGCTGTCAGATATCAAGAACAGAGACGGAACAGAGGTCTGAATTATTAAAGCCAATTAGCAACTTAATAAAGAGACAAGTCTTTAAAAATGAAAGGATTAGACTACGTGGAGCAGGAATGTGAGACACATTCATCACCCAAGGAGAAAACAAATTATAAGAGCAACAGGAAGGCAGATTGACACAGAGCTGGAGATGGGTTGGAAAGCACAGAAGCAGCCATGGGGCAGAGCAAGTGGGTCCTTGCCAGCAGAATGAGGGTCATGTTTTATTTACTGTCTCTGGAGACCTTTTGCCTCCTGAACAAACCAAGATCATATCCAAGAGTGGTTTTAGGCTGATGTATATCCCAGCAGCTTGCAGCCAGATCATTTCTGTCTCCATTCTGTCTCTGGAAAAAGATCACAGAATCCCAGCATCACGGGGGTTGAGAGTGACCTCTGGAGATATCTATTCCAATCCCACTGCTACGGAAGGTTCACCCACAGCAGCTTGCTCAGGATCACAATGTTTGACCAGGCAGGCTCCAGAACCCTCACACCAAATAATTTTCTCTTCATGTTCAGATGGAACCTCCTGGGTTCCAGGTTGTGCCCATTGTCCCTTGTCCTGTTGTTGGGCAGCACTGAAAATAGTCTGTCCCCATCCTCTTGCTCCACAGTTTAGCTCTTGCTGAGCATTGATCAGATCCCCTTTCAGCCTGCTCTTCAACCAAGCTAAATAGCCCCAGGTGTCTCAGCCTTTAGATCTCCAGATCTTCAGAGATTTCCTTAGGACTCTGCTTAGAGCAGCCTCTGAGAGTGTCCTCTACATATTTCATTGAATTGTGAAATTAGAGATGCTTGTTTGATTCCACAAACAAAAAAATACAAACATGAAGTCATATTAGATCTTCTTTGTGCCTGTGTCAGTGTTCAAGAGATAAAACTAGTGGCATAGGAGAACACCAACTTCTTCAAAATGAGAAAGAATGGAAAACATACTGCAAAGACAAACCTAAACTGAGCTTCGGTGTCAAGCTATGGGAGAAGAGGAAAATGAGAACAGACTCCACTGGGTCACTGTCTTATGAAAAGCAACAAACAAGGATGCTAACTCATCCTGCTCAGCAGGGTATTTCTTGGAAGTTGTGCTCTTTCTTTTCATGAACAGTGAGGGAACACAGGTGTACTCACTCATACTCTTTTGCAGATGAGGACACTGTCACCTGCCTATGAGTAGGGCTTTCACAGGAATAGGTCTGAATTAGGCACTTGGACATCCAAGTGAAGCACAAGTCCACACAGATGGATCATTTCCACACAGCTGAAAAGAAGACATGCTCCTCAGCATCCACCAGACCACTTCCTCCCTTCTTTCCCTCCCCTCATACAAATCTCCACAGGATTTTTCCTGGCCCCATAATTAATTCCACTGGCTTGATAATTGCCCTCACAAGAGACACCACAGCAAACCTGCAACTGCTAAACAGAATAAATAGCATATTTGTAAAGCAAGAAATCAATGGATCTTTGCTTTCCTTCAGTAACCATACTCATGCCTAACAATTTGTAATGGCCTTTTGATCAATACCTGTACAGAAAGAACATATGACCTAAAATAACATTAAGAACATTTTTTACTATGTTTTCTCCAGTGGAGCTTGACTGTCCTTTCCCATTTCCTCAAAAACCTCAACAGATGGAAAGCATCATATTGAGGTAATATTGCCTCCTAAAGCAACATTAGCCAAGCTGCTGTTCTGTCTCTGGGTTCACACTTCAAGAAGGACATGGAGGCACTTGGAAGAGACTACAAGAATGACTCAAAGTCTTCAAGAAGGTGAGAGAGACTTCAAGAGCAACACAAACACTACAAGAAGGATGCAGAGACTTCAAGAAGGATCAAGAGACTACAGTAAGGATGCAGAAACTACAAGGAGGAAGCAGAGACTTCAAGAAAAACCCAGCAAGTACAAGAAGGACCCAGAGATTACAATCGGGTTCCAGAGATTACAAGAAGGACCTACCAGAAGATGGAGAATATACCCAGTGGCTGAAAAACAAAAGATCCCTTTCAGTGTAAATCTCACTGAGCTGAGATAGTTAAACTGGCCTAAGCGCAGCATGCAGTAGCAGCAAATGCTCACACATGGGGGTGTTTGATATTAGGGAACATTTGACTTTAAGGGAAATGTTTCCTGGCAGTTTAGTGTGGAAACTGGACAAACAGCCTCAGAAGAAAGCATACAGCTTCCTAGAGCTGATTAAAGTTTATAACCCAAAGCAGACATTTCACTTCCTGCCACTCAGAGGTTTTAAGCTGTGTCTCAGAGCTACAGAGAAGTTTTTCTCTCCTCTCACTTCCTGACTTGACTTTGTGCTGTTTCTTTCTCGCTCAGCACCACCAACCAAGCTGAGGAGGGAGTTCTGCACCCAACAGACTGGTCTTTTGACATCATTCTGAGAGTAGAGAGAGTACATGTAGGTACTTGGCTTTTTGTCCTTGGGAAGTTGGCAGGGGTTGAAGTTCCTTGTTCATTTTTTTAAGAACTAAAATAATTGGGTCACTGAAGTATTGAAACAGGTTATTCATGGCAATGCACCAAGGTTGTACAAGGCTTAGGTTTCACATGGATGATCTAATGGCTCCCCCAGAAAACAATTAGAAGTAATTTCTGTCTGTCTTCTATGCAGAAATTGATCTGTTCCCATGCAGCAGCCAACCAAGCCAAGCTTGACTGGCAGGTAAGTAGAAAATTATTTACGATGGGAAAACATGACACTAATCCTAAGCAAAAACTTGTCTATCGTGATTCAAAGACCATACAGCTACACCTGAACACGGTACCGATAGCTTTCTTAAGGAGTTCAGCTAGCTGTACTCATGCCTCTGAGCTGATATTGATGCTGCATTAAGTGTTGACACCATGATGTTTCTAATAAGAATACAAAGCTTCCCCCTGTGTGAATATCAAGGAGCCATATGGTCAGTTAGCTATGCCGGATGCCTGCCCAGCATTAGTAGAATGTGCAACACAGAAATTTGTATTATAAATTCTTGCCCCCATTCAAATTAACAGTTGTCAACATTTAAATAAATCAAATTCACAGTGAACATAACAGCTTTTCTCCAGAAATCCTGGAGGATTGTCCACTGAGGCTACATCTGGAGAACTGGGTCCAATTCTGGGATCTCCAGTTCAAGAGAGAAAAGCAGGGGGAAAAAAAAAGAAAGAAAAAGGAGAGAGTCCAGCAGAGTCTATAAATGTGCTCAGCAGACTGAAGCATCTTTGTGAGGAGGAAAGACTGAGAGACCTGTGGCTGTTGAATATGGAGAAGAACGGCCTAAGAGGGGCTCTTCTCAATGCTCACCACAAACTGAAGTGTAGAGGGCAAAAGGATAAGGCCAGACTCTCATCAGTGGTGTCCCGTAACAGAACAAGGGGAAACAGGCACAAATTGCAACTTGGAAGGTTTCCTCTGAAGATGAGGAGAAACTTCTTAGCTGTGAGGGTGCTGGAGCCTTGGAGCAGCCTACCCAGAGAGGTTGTAGAGTCTCTTTCTCTGGAGAGATTCCAGTCCTCCCTGAATAAACACTGTGATCCTGAGCAACATCCTCAGGTTGCTCCTGTGGGTGCCCCTGCTTGAAGAGTAGGGTTGGACTAGATGATTACAGATCCCTTCCAACCCTCACCAGGCTGGGATTCTGTGACAAGTAGCATTCATAGACACAGAAAACTAAAATTCACTACAGAATTTGGAACAAACCCCATGAAGCAAACCTTGTACCTTCATAAGGATGTACAAGAACATAAACAGTTTGCTCCAAGAAGTACACATTGTAGATTGCTTGGCATACAAATGTTTTTGTTTAGGACTCATGACTTCTATTAGTATTAATTATGTTTGCTGGCAACTTTAAATGTATAGTGGCCTTAAAGCAAGGGCAATACCTATTAAGTTTAATTACTTTCTCCTTCAGCCTAAGCAATAAAGAAATATAGTGGAGATCTGGTTATTAACTGAGCGTGGCATCCAAATGAAGACACAGTGCACAATAATTGTATGTTGGGCCACAGGCTAGAGTCTCATTCGTCTCTCCTGCTCCAGAGATGAGATGGACTGCAGACAGACAGTAAAGATTTTCTTCTCTTGACCTACTTGGGACAAAATCTCCTCCTCAGTCACATTTAAGCCCTCATGACTTCCACGGGAAGTGGAACATGCCACGGGACAAGTAAACAACTCTGCTCCACACTTGCAAATCCACTCTCTGAAGCCAAGGATTCAATAATTTTAAGGACTTTTCTTCTGGGTTTTTTTGGTTGATTGACCAATTTTAAAGAAAAGAGGTATCTGCCTAGATACCAGCATGATACATGTTTTTCAGAGGAAAAATTATGTTTTTGATTGCTTTGAGGAATTTCTACCAGCATTTTAATGAAGCTACTAAAATCTGCTCTGGGGATATGTTTTAGCAGTAGGAAATATCACATTTATGCACTCTTGTGTCTGTGTGTCTGCACCTACTGCTTTGAAACTTGTTTGACAGAAGCACAGTATCCTAGAATGGTGGGGGTTGGAAGGAATATCTGAAGATCATCCAGTCCCACACCCCTGCAGAATGGTCACAGCAGCTTGCCTGAGATCACAGTGTCCAGGTGGGTTTGGAATCTCTCCAGAGAAGGAGACTCCACAACCTCTCTGGGGAGCCTGCTCCAGAGCTCCAGTACCTTCACACCAAAGAAGCATCTCCTTATATTTAAGTGGAACCTCCTAGGTTCCAGCCTGTAGCCTTTACACTGTTGTCCTGCTATTGGGAAACCCTAAGAAGAGTCTGGTCCCATCCTCTTGCACCCCACCCTTGCTGATCACTGAGAGGATCCCCTCTCAGGCTGCTCTTCTCCAGCCTTTCTTCCTCACACTAATGATCTAGGGTTTGTATCATCTGCAGAACTCTTTCCAGTAGTTTCCTGTCTCTCTTGAACTGAGGATTCCAGAACTGGACCCTGTACTCCATATATGAGCTCACTAGAGCAGATTAGAGGGGGAGAAGAAGCTCCCTTTACCTGCTGGCCACACTCTTTTTGGCCATAAGAAGTTTACCATGCACTTTCAAACTCCTCAGGAACTGAGCTGCATTGCTAATATAGCATCAAAACATGACAAGCAAAAAGGCTTGTTTTAAAATGGAACAAAATAATAACAAGGGCAAAAAGCTGCTCAAAAGCCCCAAAAGTCCAATGAGTCCCACAGCACCAGGCAGAGTCTTGCCACCACTAACTCCTCTTATCCAAAGCCTTCTGCACAGATCTCCATGTCATTCCCATTATTACTGTTTCCAGAATGGCTCTTTCTACCATGCCAGACAATTTCCATACACAGTTCTTCTTTTCTTGCTTTCCATCCCAGAATAAATATATTCTGTGGATATTTTAGACTAGGATCTCATTGAGTTTCTGGATGACATCCAGCCTATATTTCTGCTTAACAATGATCCTGGGTCATCCAAACATAGTCACTGTGAGTGATGTACCAAAATTTCACTTCCGAAGTATTCAAAAAAAAGCTGAAATAAGGAATTTCAAAGATTGGAGTTTTCACACTGGGCATATTTGGGTTTTGCAATAGGAAGCAGATACCACAGCATATAAAAATGCATCTGCCACTATGCATCTGATCTTCCCACACAGATTTAACAATTTGCATTAAATTAGTAGACTAAAGTATACTAATAAGCAGCAAAATATCTAACTGCCCATTTACATTCACAGGTACCCAGAACAACAATCAAGGAACTATTTATACAGGCTTAAAATAGGACGGGAATTCCAACTCAGCGGTTTTAAGAGGCTTTTGACCATTGGAAGCATCTCAGGTATGTGCTGAATTCACAAAAAGATGATCCTGGCTCCAGTTTATGGCCAGAGGCCCAACTACAAGTATTTATTACCACCACTACAAAAAAACTATGTAAAAAGAATCTCAGCATTGACTATGGAAAGAAAGACTATTACAACTTACCTAATTTTCAGGTTAATGGAAAAAAAAAACGTCCAGGAGAGACTGCACTACTGCCACTCACTTGAGGAAGCACCAGAAGAAGGAGAAACTAAAGTTCTTTGCATCTTCTTGCACAATATGGACATTATTTGGAATGAAGAAAGTTTACCCCAAAACCAGGAGCAAAACTCATCCTGGAATGGACTGCAGGCACGAACCAAATGTTCGGAAAGCAAAACACCTAGAGGCAAAAGGGACATTTCCTTGCTGCCCTGGTTTGAGCTAAACCAGAACTACTTCTCTGCTCAGTGATGCTACTTTCCTAGGTGACTGCACTCTCCAGACAATCGTGGGTTTTGATTTGAGACAAATGTATTGCACTGGCAGCATTTCTCATACTCAAGAAACCTTTCCTGTTGTCGTGTATCTTCCTTTTATGCTTTAATCATGTAAGAATCATAGAATGGTTTTGGTTGGAAGAGACCTCTGGAGGTCACCTAGTCCAATGTCTATGCAATAAGCAGGGACATCTCCAAATAGATCAGGTTGCTCAGAGTCCCATCAAGCCTGACCATGAGTGTCTCCAGGGATGGGGCCTCTCCCACATTAACTGGCTTTTGCATTGATTTTCCACTAATCTCCTTTTTTACCCTGATCCACAAACTATTGTCTATTCTGGCTTCACTGAGCAGAACAAAGTCCATTTTGTCCAGAAAGTGGGCATCCCACTGGGACTGGCATTCTCCCATGCAGGCCTGAAAAGACATCCCACTGCCTCTCCTCCACAGCAACACAGAGATCAAAGAGATCACTGTGAGGTATGACAAAGAGAGGAAATTCAGTTTTAAAAAAAGGGGGGGGAAAGGAAGAAGTAAAATGCATAGACAGAAATGATACAAAGATAAAAAAGACACGATTCAAAGATAAAAAGGACATGATTCAAAGATAAAAAAGACTAAAAATCATTATGAATGGGGGAAAAAAAATCACCAATGAAGAATTTGTTGTGATTTATGGCAATGTTGTGGATACAAACCTAGCAAAACAGGGAGAGTACTTCAAAAGCATCTTCACAGACCAAAGCCAAGGATTAATGGTGCAGATAACGGTGCACACATAGAAATACCTTCAGGTCTACCACCAGCACTGGTGGCTGTAGATAAACCTTCTCCAGGATGGCAGAGGCTGCAGTAGAAGGCATTTGGACATGGGCATTGGACTAGGTTGTCCAGAGAGATTGTGGAATCTCCTGTGGAAAAATTCCAAACCCACTTGGACATTATGATTCTGGGCAAGTTGCTGTGGCTGCCTCTGCTTTGGACTGAAAGATCTGCAGAGGTCCCTTCCAACCCTACCATGCTGGCTTTCTATGAAAACAGTACTTCAAAGGAGGAAGTAAGAAAACAGCTGTGTGGCTGTTAAACAAGTGAACCCGGAGAGGCGAGAGAACAACAAGCAACTGGAAAAAGGCTTTAATTGCCAAAGAGCCAAATTACTGTGATCTGACAGATTGCACCAATCGGTGCAGCATAGACTTACTGTCAGCACCAGACAAAACTTCCTAAGAGGATAATTTTATCGCAGATGAAATCAGAGTCACACAAACAGCTAAAAGGAAAACAAGAAGGCTTCAGAGGAGAATTGTGCACCCATCATCATTAACTTTATTGACTTTGAAAAAGCATTTGATAGTCTACAAAAATGCCTCCAGAAGATAAAGGCTAAATGTGGATTATCTCAGGAGATAGCAACTATAGCAGACTTTTATGGTGATCCTGACTGGTGTAAGAGACTCACAAAAACAGCTGGGGCAAAGCAAAACTTTTCCACTGCCTGTGCATTTGTTCATTAGAAAATTGCTGGAAGAAGGAAACCAACAACCTACAATTTTGCAAACAACAAGGCAGGCTTCTCATTTTCTGCATACAAGAAGAAAGTGGGCATCAAACACTGGGTGATATAGCAGAGCACTGAAAGGAGGTGGGGAAAAAACTGTCCATGAAAACAGAACAGGGTATGTACAAGTGTAAGAATGACAAACAAACCCAATGTGGCTATTATTCAAAAGGCAGTGGAGGATGCTGAAAGGTTTAACTCCCCCTCCAGTCTGATAGCTGAAGAAATAAAAACAAGAATAACAGGAGTGGGTGGAATAATAGACAATGTGTCATTAACAATAGGCTGTTGAGCCCTTCTTTTTCATACCATACCCATAAACTGTGGATATTTTTGCAGGGTAAAAAAGATAAATAATGATAGAAATCCAGAGTGAAGCAAACATCAGAAACGAGTGAAAGCAAGACTCACAGTTGTTTTCTTTCCCCTTAAGACAGAAAACACCTTTAGATTTAGGCAAGGCAGTCACTGAAATAATCACTGAAATCATGCAGATGCTGTTAGAGAAAGCAGTGGTAACCAGTAGGAGATGAGAATGTTTTGCTTGTTATTTCCCCCCTTACTTTGAGTGTCTGTGGTGCTTTCCCCTTCTTTGGAAAAAGCAAATGGTTTTATCAGTGGCTTTCCTGCCTTTCACATTCCTAATTCACAGGCAACATATAATTTGCTCTTCCTCAGTTTTCCTCATAGCATTATCTTCCCAGGCCTCTTTCCCAGCAGTAACAACCTGGTATTTCCAAATCTCTGCTTGAGAATATCTGAAATTACCATGATGATTTACTATTCTCAATTAAAATTAAGATACATTGAGACCAGGAAAGAAATAAAATGCTGCCAGGAGCCCATCAGAGTACCAAAAAACAACCTGAAAGGTAGATTTATACATGAAAGTAGATAGTTCATGTAGTAATAATAATTTTTACACTGCTCTGAAGATGCTTTTGGGGAGGACTAGTCTGAATATGAGATTATAAAATATCATTTTGTAAAAATAATTTATGCTCTTAAATAAAATGTATGGCAGAAATCATTAATAGGGCTTTAAAAGCCCTTTTGAAGAAATTAATATTTTTAAAGTATCATTTTAAGGATATGTATTTCTGAGAAGCATATCCCAGCCCTCCATTTCCAACCACAACAGGAGGTTGTAAAACCTCGTATTAATTTTCCAGTTCATAGACCTAAGAAGCATGATGTGAGCTCCTGCTCAGGAAAGGGGAGCCTTCCCAGTTTACCTTGACTTGTCAGCATCAACAGCACAATTAATTTAAGCAACACAGGAGCTAATTTAGTTCTATCAAGCTTTGCTCATCCAATGCATCACATAAAGCTCCACAGGCACACAGAGGGAGAGTGTCGCTGCTGGGCATGCGGGAGGTGATGGACACGCACCGAGGGCATTGATGTAGTGCAACGGAAACAGGCAGCAACAGCGATATAAGCACATGTCACAAGTGAGGCTGAGGCACATTCGTTAGAGATGTTGGTACTAATCTGCTGGCCAAGCTCTTCGCACTTCAGGCTCCAACTGCATCTGCTGGTGTCTCTCACTGATATATATTTCCTTACAAAAATAAATAAATCATTTCCCTTTCTCTCTTACTCCATTCTTACACATCTGGAAACCACTAAAAAATGTGATGCATTTTTACCTCATCTCTTCACCAAGTATTATGGGTCTTATTATGAGTAGAAGTAGCTCTCTAGAGTGTGTCCAGAGGTGGGCAACAAAGCTGATGAAAGATCTGGAGAACAGGTCTTAATGAGGAGGGCCTGAGGGAACTGAGGTTGTTTTAGTCTGGAGAAATGAAGGCTGAGATGAGACCTCATTGCTCTCTAAAACTTCCTGAAAAGAGGTTGGAGTGAGGTGGAGTTTTGTTTCTTCCTCCTAGTATCAGGTGGTAGAATGCAAAAAATATGGCCTGAAATTGTGCCAGGGGAGGTTTAGATTGGAGAGGAGGAAAAATTCCTTCCTGCAAGAGTGGCCAGGCACTGGAAAAGGCTGCCCAGAGAGGTGGTGGAGTCACCATCCCTGGAGGGGTTCAAGAAACATGTGGACATGGCCCTTCAGGACACGGTTTAATGGCCATGGTGGGTGGTTGGACTCAATGCTCTTTGAGATCTTTTCCAGCTGAAACAATTCTATGACACTATGATTATCGTACAGGAAAAAGGGAATGTGTCAGTAGAGGTTGTACTTAGTGGCTGCACCACAGGCTTCAATGTCTCACTGAGATAAAAAGCTGCCTTAAATTTCATGTTGTCCATCTGTTCCTGCAGAGAGGAGATGAGCATGGTGAAGAGGCAATCCATGACATTAAATCTGAACTCAGAGTGGCTTATTCTCAGTGCCCAAACTGAATACTAACAGGGGTCTTCAGCTTTGCTGGGAAAGTACTGCTGTCATGGCCCTCACAATGGTTTGCTATGCTAGAATTTTTTTTAAAAGCTTATTTAGAAAGACTGAATATAGAAGAATACAAAATGTGCAACTGCTTTCAAAGGCTGACAGAGTTGAGGTTGTTCAGCCTGGAGAAGAGAAGGCTCCAGGGAGACCTTCTGGCAGCATTTCAGTGCACAATGAGGCCAACTGGAAGGCTGGGGACAGACATTCAAACAGAGTCTGTTGTGACAGGACAAGGGGTGATGGTTTGAACTAAAAGGGAGAGATTTAGAATAGATGGAAGGTAGAAAATTTTTGCACTAAGGGTGGTGAGACTCTGGTCCAGGTTGTCCAGAGAGGAGATAGATGCCCCATCCTTGGAACCATTGCAGGTCAGGTTGTCTGGGGCTCTGAAAAACCTGCCTTAATTGCAGATGTTCCTGCTGAGTACAGTGGGCTTGTACTAGATGATCTTTAAAGGTCTCCTCCAATCCAAACCATTCTGTGACTCTACAGCAGTTCTGCTATGTAATGGTTATACACAAGCATGTTGCCTCAGTTTGTTCCCTCTCCATCACACCACAACTCTTAGTGGGTGGTGTGGGATGCAGGATGCCTTCTCTGATCACATACTGGGCATTTTTTTTCAACCCCAGCCATTTCTGCTCCTTCTTTTGTTGTGGTTATTGTCAGAGAAGTAATCCACAATTCTTTTAAGATATCTGCTTATCCTTCATGCATGGAAGTGTTTCTAAAGCAATACCAGCATCTATGTTATTGAATTGCTGATTGTTTTCGTAAATAAAAGCCATAGAAGGTGATACAATGCCCAATTACAATAGTTTGTCATTCCATTATAATCTTGTGCTGCTAAGCTTAGTTCTTGACAAAACAAAATGTATTCTTGTAATAGATTTTTGGGACTCTGCTTGTATTTCCAAGTAGACATGACTCCAAATATTAAGAAGTGCACACTTTTGGGGGTGTGTACTTGCTTCCATTTATTGCAATAAAGATGGCGTGGCTCTTTGGGAATAGAATAGAATCACAGAACTGTAGGGACTAGGAAAAAACCTCTAAGACCATTGAGTCCAATCCACTGCCAATGCACAATCAGCTAGGGCAAGCCAGATAGGAACACATCCAGCTGGGTTTTAAAAGCCTCCAAAGAAGATGACTCCACAGTCTCTCTGTTAATATATTTACACAGAAAAAAAACTGTCTGGAGCTAAACTTAGCCAAGGAATTGAATTCTTTGGGTTGCAGAAAGAAAGCTCCCACATTCTTTCACTGTCCATGATATCTATATAAGTCTAGTGCTGCCCTGGCATAATGTAATGGTGTGGATCCAGGTATGGTGGCTGATTTGACTGCAAGGGTTGAGCCAACTCCTGTCACTCACTGTCCACCCACCCCAGAGCTTGCTGCTCCCATGAAATGAGCATGCAGCAGCTCCCAGGAGACCACAGCTCACAAACTGGCAGGTGAAAATTAACGACTATCTTTATTACGTGGGTGGGGATGGGAGCAAGGGGAGAGCTGTGTTGCTTGCCAGTGTATCAGGATAATTCACTCCAGCACTTGAGTGTTTTTGAAACCAATGCTAGGGCAGACCTTTACAAGCATTTATGATCCAGACTTGCACTGACTTCACACCTCTAAAACAATGACCTCTGAGAGTTATGGGGGCTATATCCAAGCAACTCAGGAGGGCACAAACACAAGAGCCTGACTTACTCCTGAAAATTTGAGTCTATAGGCAAGTAATAAAAAGCCAGCACCGGTAAGAACTATTTGATGACCATTAGGAGAAGCTCATGGGCTCTATTCAGCTCACTGTAGTCATGCCCTCAACACAAAAGGATTGTCAAGGCACCTTGAGCTGTACTCCAGATCTATTGATACCACCTCTCCCAAACCATGATGCTCTGTGGAATCAAAGCTGCTCCATACTTCCAAAAGCATGGTGTGTGATGGAGAAAACATCCATGGTCTTTTCAGTAGCAATAAAAACATTTGGCTATGCCATAGGAAATGCTTTTTAAAAATAACCAAGAACCCACAACAGATTTCCCAGAACCACAAGGTCCAGGGGAGTTTGGAATCTTTCCAGAGAAGGAGACTCCACAACATCTCTGGGCAGCCTGCTCCAGGGCTCCAGCACCCTCACACCAATGTTTTTCCTTCTGTTTAAATGGAACCTCCTGGGTTCCAGGTTGTGCCCACTACCCCTTGACCTCTCACTGGGCACCACAGACAAGAAGCCCTATCCTCTTGTACCCCACCCTTTAACTCTTGCTGAACATTGATCAGAACCTCTCTCAGTCTGCTCTTCTACAGGCTAAAGAGCCCCAAGGCTCTCAGCCTTTTCTCCTCACAGAGATGCTCCAGACTCCTTAACATCTTTGTAGCCTCCAATGGACTGTCTCCAGTAGTCCTCTGTCTCTCTTGAATTTCATAGCCCAGAACTGGACCCAGTACTTGAAATGTGGCCTTACTAGGGCAGAGCAGAGGAAGAGGAGAAGCTCCTCTGACCTGCTGATCACAAATAATGAATTCACAGGAGACCAATAAAAAGCCAACTAACTTAAAAAAGTAATATCACTAAAATCCTTTACATCTTTCAACAAATGGTATTGTGAGGGCATCTTTATAGTCAGCCACTTTCCTTAAACTAAATAATATCCCTTTGGCAAAGGGATCAAGATGAATGGTTTTCTTGTTTCCACTTTTTTAACACAAATCTGAATATTATTTTATCATTAAAACAGATAACAAGCAACCACTTTCTGGAAAATGCTGCCAGTTCTGAAGTGGTTTGACCAATTACAGTGACATGTCTGTCCAGTCAGATCAACAGATGTTGTCCTGACATTAATGGAAGTGTGTGATCAACATCAGCAAATGTGACAAGTCACAGAACAAAGACACATAGTCAGAAGAAATTAATGTTGAACAGATGTGCCCAGGAAGAAAAGTGAAACAGTGGAGAGATCACCCACGAACTGCACAAATCCTGACACTACCAGAGCATCAGCACCTGAGATTCCCTAAAACTTACAATGGACCATTTCAAAACTTCTCATTTCCACAGTGCAATCTGTCCTTCCAGGGAGATGCTGCTCCTGCCACTATCATACCACTCATTCATATTTGTTTGTGTATTAAAGCTCTGCTCAATCTTTTAGCTGTAGGCTTGAAGATGCCAAGTACACACTGATGGTGCATGCTGGTGGCCAGTCAAACAGTTCACAACTTACATAGGTAAGGAATGCAGTCTCTGAAAACACAGTCATCGTATGCAAAATGTAGCAGAATAACTGTGATGGTTTGAGCTAGACCAGAATTAATTCTGGTCAGGGATGTCACTTCTCAGCTCAGTTTCTTCTAAGTAAGTACTAGAGCACATCCAGTTCTGGAGCTCCTATTACAAAAGGGATATGGATGTGCTAGAAGGTGTCCAGGGAAGGTCCACAAGGATGACCAGAGGGCTGGAGCACCTCTCCTGTGAGGAGAGATTGAGGGAGTTGGGGCTGTTCAGTCTGGAGAGAAGGTGGCTCCCAGATGACCTTATTGTGACTTTTCAGTATCTTAAGGGGGCCTACAAGAAAGCTGCTGAGGGACTTTTTAGGATGTCAGGTAGTGGTAGGGCTGGGGGGAACAGAACAAAGCTAGAAATGGGTAGATTCAGACTGGACGTCAGGAAGAAGTTCTTCACCCTGAGCATGGTGAAACCCTGGAATGGGTTGCCAGGGAGGTGGTGGAAGACACATCCCTGGAGGTGTTTAAGGCAAGGCTGGATGAGGCTCTAGACAGCCTGATCTAGTGTGAGGTGTCCCTGCCCATGGCAGCGGGGGTTGGAACTAGATGAACCTTGTGGTCCCTTCCAGCCCTGACTGATTCTATGATTCTAAGAAACTGCATTATCTGAAATTCACAGCTTATCTTGGCAGTGTCTGCTTCTAGAACTGATAACATTCCATATTTGGAGTAACTACCAAGGGCAGGGCTGCAGAAAGATTATGCCTTAGACTTCCTCCTGTGCAGACCAAGGGCACTGCCACAGATCATGCCCCACCTTGACAGCAGGAAGTCAGAAGTGGCACATGTGGGGAGGATCAGACAGCACAGGTGACCCTCAAATGCCCCACAAGGGATTGCATCTTCAGGAGAAAGCTGAAGTGTCAGCAGGGTCAAGCTTCTTCTTCAATGACTGGTATCCCAAGAGGAGTCTGTCCTTTCTGCCTTTGATCCTGACCTGTGTGTTCCTGCATCCGGTTCCAGAATTCAGCTCCTTATCTAGTTCCCCTTTGCTGAAGCCAGTTTGAACTTCCCCAGTGCCTGCTCCCAGCATCAGTGGTGAAAATGGTGATGTTGTTGCCATTAAGGGCTGGGTATCGGTTTGTATCTCTTTGTCTCTTTCATTGTGGTTTTGTTTCCTCATTTCCATCCCAGCTGGTTTAGTTTCTTTCCCACCCCATCAGTCTCTCCCTCTTCTTCCCTTTTTCTTTCAAGAAGTAGAGGGGTTCATAGAGAGCTTCTGTCACTCTTTTGGTGGCAAGCACAGCCCTGACCCTAGACAATGACATGCACCCTCCATGTGCTGAGCATTTCAATGTGCTCTTTGTTAATACCTCACAGAGCATTTTTCTAAGATGCTTAAAACTCAAAATTTGTTCTTTCAAATCTCACACAGGCTGAGGAGATAAAGCAATGCCTTGACCACATCTGCTTTCCAGAAATCAGCCTGGCCTTCTGCTTCACTGGACCAAATTCTCAAACATTGCTTCTCCTAAAAATAGAAGCATACAGCAGACCAAGAATAGCTGGAGTAATCACCAGCTGATTCAGGAACAAGGTTCATGGTGCTCCAACATGCATTTCACCAGATGTCCTGCAGGCATCATCTGAGGCTCTGTACTCAGGATAAATCATATCTGTGATGAGGATATTAAGAGTGACCACATATTTAGGAGATTCTACTGTGTCAAAAGCTCTAGAGAAGCTGGATTCATACACAGATTGCCTCAGGTATTCATTATACTATATATAAAGCAGAACTGGGACAAATATTTGCACCAAATTCCACATTTTCATGCTAGAGGAGAGCGCTGAAGATAGAAATGGGACTTCATTAAGAGCATCTGATCCTTTTGAGTGCCAAATGGGAAGTTAATTGCCTTTATGCTTTCAAAATATTAAAACAGATAGTTTTGTTCTGACTGTTGTAAATAGTAATTGCCAGGCAACAAAGGCAGGATTTTTAAATGAACTCAAATGAAGAAGCTCAGATCCCCCAGAATCAAACCTCTAAGATCCTTGAGTCCAACCATCAACCCAATACCACTATCACCACTAAACTGCATCCCAAAGTGCCATGTCCAAACATTTATTTAACACCTCCAGGGATGGTGACTCCATCACTTCCCTGGATAGCCTGTTCCAATGCCTGACCAGTCTTTCAGGATTTTTTTTTTTTTCCCCTAATCTCTATCATAAACCTCCCCTGGCAGAATTTCAGACCATTTCCTCTTGTTCTATCACTTGATACTAGGGAGAAAAATACCAACGCCTACCTCACTCCAACCTCATTTCAGGGAGTTTTAGAGAGCAAAAAGGTTTCTCCTCAGCCTCTTCTCTCCTCCAGATGAAATATTCTCTGGATTTTATGCTCTGGAGTACACTGGGCAGTTTCACAAACCTCATTTCAAAATACAGATTACAGGCAGCAATTCAGGGAAAAAAAATGGCTAATGGCACAAACACTGTTCATTTTTCTGTCACACATTTGGTAATATTTTGGAGACTGAGTGAGAGAATTAAGCTGAGGACACATAATAACAGATTTTGCACAAATAAGAGTTCAAACTAAATAGGTTTCAGTCACTGCAGAAGGTCACAGTCTTTGGAAAATGCTGAACGCATTCCTCTGTAGGGGAAGAAAAAGCCCTCGAAGACACCACAAGTTGAAGAGCTGAAGTAATTATTCACCTGGGAAACTTTAGGCTATTATCTCCAATCATACCATTCAAGGATTGGCTGCTGATAATTCACAGTCATGGAAATGAAAAGCTCTGGTATGAGACACAAGCAAGGGAGATGAATTACGGACTTCCTTGATAATGGAAAAATGAGCAGCATGTTGATCAGAGACACTAAAATTACAAACGTGGTCAGCCTCACCACAGTGTCGAACACAGAGCAGGGCATAATAAATTACAGCACACCTAAATGATGCTGTCACATCCCTAGAGAAAGTAGGATGGTTGGAGTGAATACTGCCCTTGTGCTCAGAAGACCTGACTTTGACTCCTGGCACTGGGTAACACTGGACATGTTCCTTCTCTGCTTGGCTTTGCATGTCAGGAAGAGCGGACAAGCAGAAAATGATGAGCAGCATCTACCCCATCCTTGTACTAGGTCAGCATCAGAATCTCCTGTCACAGAAGAGCATCACATCATGGTAGGGGTTGGAATGAACCTCTAGAGATCATCTACTCCAGTCCCACTACTAAACCAGGGTCATCTACAGCAGGCTGCCTAGGTGGGTTTGGAATCTCTTCAGAGAAGAAGACTCCACAGACACTCCTGGGCAGCTTGTTCCAGGGCTCCAGCACCCTCACAGTAAACAAGTTTTCCCTTATGCTTAGGTGGAACTTGCAATTTGGTAAAATTCTACCTTTTTTACTGGAGACAGCAGGCTAAGACAATTCTTCTCTGCATGCACAAGGCCTGTTTTGGACAGGCAGAAACTACACACCTTACAGATTTAAAGATGCAACCTTCCAGCCATCCTTGGCCTGTTACCTTACATCAGCCAAGATCTGTAATGCAGCTTTCAGTTTGTCATAAAGCATGAACGTTTGGTCAAAGCAATACTTGTTCATTCAAGAATCTCATCTGAAGAACATGCTCTCTGAGCAGAGCTACCTAAGTAAGGATTTACAGTGTGCTTCTGTGCACATCTGCACCATCAATAATAAATACAGAAAACACATATTTCCACATGGGCTCTGAGACCTCCTTAATGTCATTCCAGCAGCAGCAGCAGTCACAACAGGTCTCATACCTTTTAAATTTTGTTCTGTCTTATATAAAATGTCCCCTTCGTGCTTTGTGTAGATCTCCATGACCTGAGATCAGTTGCAACAGCCGGAAAGTGTGGAAACAGCAGACATGGTGCAGGAGACAGGAGAAGATGAGCAATGGCAGCAGTGACATATGGGCAGAGGAGATGGCCATGAGCAAAACCAAGCCTGGACAGCCACCAGACAGCATGTAGGAGGGATTGACCTTCCCTTTAATAACCACATAATGGTTGGGGTTAGAAGAAACATTTGGAGATTATTCACTCCAATCCTCCTGCGAAAGTAGGGTCACCCACAGCAGCTTGCCCAGGATCAATGTCCAGGCAGCTTCAGAATCACTGCAGAGAAGGAGACTCCACAACCTCTCTAAGCAGCCTGCTCACAATAAAGAAATTTCTCCTCCTGTTCAGATGGAACCTCCTGGGTTTTAGTTTGTGGCCATCACACTGTTGTCCTACCATGGGGAATCACTGAAGAGTCTGGCTCCATCGTCTTGCCACTCACCCTTTAACTCTTGCTGAGCATTGAGAAGATCCCTCTCAGGCTTCTCTTCTGCAGGATAAACAGCCCCAGGTCTCTCAGCCTTTCCTCCTCACAGAGATAGTAAGCATAAAGAAACTGGAATATTAAGCCAAAACAAAATGACATTGAAGTCTAAAATACTGTGCAGTCATGTGAGTGTTGCAGTAAAAAGTAGAGCAAAGCTCAGGAAGAAGAGACAGGGAAGGAAATCTGAATCAAGCTGGTTAAACTGTTACCTAACCAAAAGCAATTAAAAAGCTCTTTGAAGTCCTCAGAGGACTCCAAAGTTCAGAAGAGTTCTGAGGCAGGAAGCTTGGATTCGGGACCTCTGCTAGGAAAACTAAAATTAACAGCTTCTTCCTCTCTTAAGAAATTAGCTCGTACAAAAATCCGATTGCAAGAAATAAAGAGAAATATATCTCTTGACAGCCAGGCACTTGATGCAGCATATACACAGCACAGCAAAACCAGGTCACATTAAAATTCACGCTGCAGGACAATTGATTTTCCTTTTAAGATTTACTTTTTCATTGATTTTTTAGATATGCCCAGATACCATCTTGGTCACTTCATCAATAATAGTAAAGAGAAAAGAGAAAGGAATACAGGAAGGAAGGGCAATTGATTTGCTTTATTTCAAAGCCTTCTACTCCAATGTCTCCTCTGCTGCTCTGTGGGCCAAAAACCTCCCCTGGGACCACTTCGGGCATTGGAATTACAAAAGCTATTGCTATTTACACTTACCCTGATCACAGTCCTTTACATTCAAACCCACAGGCAAAGCCATGGAAATCATACTGGGGCTGATTCCAAAAATACCCCACTCAACAGCTGCTAATCAGCTCATTGATTTACCTCCCCTCATGCTACATGATAAATTCAGCCTGACAGTCCACAAAGGGAGAAAACCTTTTAGTTAACCAGCTTTGACACTGGGATGGGAAGCCTCCTAGCAATGTTGGCCAACCATTGTCATTGCCACCTTAAAGTATTCCCTCTGGGAAAGTACAATTACCCCTTTTCTCAATGGTTTTCTTTTCAGAGTAGTATTTGAGGAGTTGGAACAACTCTAAACAGGGAGACATCTAAGAGATGAGAGTGTTCTAGAAAGAGACAGAGAGAGTCCTGCCCCAAATTCTTTCTGACAAGATTTTTTTGAGAGGTCCTGCTTGACATTAGCTGCAACACTGCAGTCTCAGAGGTGGAAGGTGCACAGTGAGGAAAGTAGCCTCCAGCTCTCATGGTAGCTTCATTTTCTTTATCCCAACAATTTGGACAGGACAGAATGACGCAGATCCCAACATGACTGCTGAAGCTGAAAAGTCAGATTCACTGTAAGTTTTGCTCATGGCCACTTCATGTGAGTGAAAACAAATTTAAAAAATCATTTAGGTTGGGAAAAAACCTTTAAGATCATCCAGTCCAAACATTAACCCAGAACTGCCAAGTTTACCACTAGACCATGTCCCTCAGCACCACATCTATAGGGCTTTGAAACCCCTCAGGGAACGGGGACTTCACCACTGCCCTGGGCAGCCTGTTTCAGGGCTTGATAAACCTTTCAGGGAAGAAATTGTTCCTCATGCCTAACTTAAACCTCATCTGGTGCAGCCTGAGGCTCTGTCCTCTTGTCCTACCACTTGGTACTTGCAAATGAAACAGCCAGAAGACTCAGTCTGTTTAAAGAGCTCCTCAAAGCCACTTGACAGTCTAGACCTGCCTCTTGTCTATGATTCTTGGCCCAAGAAGTCCCAGGCTGGATGAATCTCTAATGCCCTCATGGGTGTTTGTCAGAAATAGTTTTCAATGTGTTCATTTAGGGACATTACAACAGTGAAAGCTCACCAGACACTTTGTAAACCACTCCAGAGACACTGCCCCTTCACCAAAGCTGCAAATGGCTTCACTTTTTCTTCTAGCACAGTATTCATTTTTACTCCCTGGGTTGTACAACATCTGGTTACCATTTTGGTGATGGTAAGTCAAAAATTGCCTAAGTCTTGTAGGTTTAGGAACCTTCTGCTTGTTCTCTCCTTGCAACTCCAGTTGCTTCCTCTCCCTTGCTAGTGGAGATCAAGGGATGTTCAGTTACACCTTCTGGGATACAATTTTTGTCTTCTCCACGTGAGCCAGACTATCTGCTCTGGTATTGTACCTTAGATCTTTTCCAACATGATTATTTTTAAGGTGTTAGAAAAGCAATCTTGATGTCATGGTTGAGCTGCTGCTTTCCTCAGAGCTCAGATAATTCATTTTCCCTCTAGATCTGTGACCAACTCCACAGATACTGAATGAACAGTTGGAAAAAATTAGACTTGACAAGTGTCAAGAAAGGCTCATGTCATAGTCCACATCTCCAGCCTTCTCCAGCTTCTCCTCCATCATCAGCTTCAATTTTCCCTACTGGAAGTGCTGGGAGTGAAAGGGTAGTTCTGAGACAAAAGCAGCAAAGAGCATCTGGACTCAATCTACAACTCTAATTAGCTGATGTACACTTATGAATATACCAGGGGTTCAGACATACATAATTAATGTTAAATTATACAGATATTTGTCTGCCCATATGCAGAAAGCAGGGATAAAGGCTCGTAATACACATAATTGCCATGTAAGAATGATTAAATGCACAGAGTGTTTGTGCTGTTTGTAATTAATTAAAATCACCACTAAAAGTAGCTGGAGGCTTTTCTTCTGCTTAATGGTACATTTCTAACTATTTTTCTACTTAAAGCAGTGCCCTGTGTAAGCCTGGATGGGAAATGCCCAAAGAATAAAGAAGAAATATGTGACATCCAATATATACATCAGGAAGAACTGGCTCCTCTGAGGCATTTGAGCTCATTTCCTGCTCATGTGGATTGACTAAAATGAATTACCCACAAAAGGAACATGTTTTCCAACTCAAATAGGATAAATGTTGAATAAACAATCTGAAAGCAGTGGTTTCAGGACTCGCTGGTTGAAACAAAGAGTTAAACCTACCCAAGGGTAAAGCTTAAAACTATCCAGGAAACATTCCTGAATTGTAAGAATTCATTCAAAAAGAAAAAAAAAATCCTTATTTTGATTAAACATTTTCACACAATTCACAAAAAATAATGAGCTGAAGCATTAATCTCTTTTGCTGACTCATATTATTGCCACTTGTGATTATCCAGCAACTTCTACAGGCTTCAGAACACTTCATAGACTTAGAAAACCAAGGGGCAAGTCATGTCCAGAGCTGGTGCAGAACCTTTCCCTTCAGCCCATTCCCCAAACAACGTGTGGCATCACCACAGCTGAGGCAGGTGCCCCCAAGTTACAAGGACAAAACAGCTTAATTCTACAAAACCTGATTTTTGAGCCTCTTTCCACCTGTCAAGGAACTTATTTAGTGACCACACATGGCAAAACCACCACTTTGCAGCATGGTGACCAGATGACACTAAATTGTTTCCCCATCCATGTCCTCATCCATCTTACCTTCTGTGCTGGTGAGATGGTGAGATTATATATAGACTGAAACATTCCAACCCTTCCAGCTCCCTTACATGTACTAAATCTGTTTCTACAGTGAACCGGAGACTCCAGAGCTGCTATGTGGTGGTTTTGCAAAGCAGGAAACAGGCACAGGAGCTGTAGGAACCATGGTGTGCCATCAGCATCAGGCAAACTCCCCACCTATTACAATTTCTGGTAGTGTCAGCTTGTGAGAAATGAGAAAGCAAACAAATGCACTTGTCTCAAACTCTGCCTGCATAAATTCCTTTAACGTTAGAGATGAAAAGGTCAGTGCCCAAAGGCCATTGACTTAATGGGACGCTGGGATGTAATTGATACTGTCAGCCCCAGATACACAAAAATCACAGGACAGATCCCCAAAACACGAAGAAAAGGATTTTCTATCACAAGATTAGGGTTTAATACAATTGAAGGCTTAATTTTAGCCCTGCAGCTTTTAATCTTTTGAAAATAACATTTTCGAGCTCTTTTCCCTGGTGCTCTGAAGGTTTGGATTTTACTTCCCTCCCAAAATGGAGGATGTGTTTCTATCCTTCCATCTGTAATTACAGATAAATTAGAGCCATTGTGAAAAAAAAAAAATATGGTTAACTACCAGCATACTTATTATCAAGCAGCATCAAACTAGGCTAAGCTGACAAAAGCCATGTAGCAACTGTTGTCAGAAGAAATTAAAAAGAAACAACCCCCAAAAAATCCAGGTGACTAACGATAAAATCCCTGGAGCTGGCAATGCTGTCACAGAGCACAAACCACTAAATGCATTCAAATGGAAGTTGGTGGAGATGTCACAGGGTGTACAACGTGCAGAAAACCTTTATATTCATAGAGGTGTAGGACTGCACCAGTATAGGTGAGGGGTTGATTTGCCAGAAAGCAGCTTTAGGAGGAGGACCTGGGAATGCAGGTGGACAACAAGGTCATGACGAACCAGAATTGTGCCCTTGTGGCCAAGAAGGTAAATAGTCTTTTGGGAGTGTATTAAGAATGTGGCCAGCAGGTCAAGGGAAGTCTTCCTCCTCACATACTCTGCCCTAGGAAGGCCACATCTGGATTATTTGGTCCAGTTCTGGGTTTCCAATTTTAAGAGAGATGTGGAACTACTGGAGAGAATCTAGTGGAGGCTACAAAGATGCTGAGGGGACAGGAGTGTCTCTGTGAGGAGGAAAGGCTGAGGAACCTGGGCCTGTTCAGCCTGCAGAAGAGCAGCCTGTGAGGGGCTCAATGCTCAGCACCATTGAGGTTGGGTAGGGGGGCAAAAGGATGGGGCCAGACTCTTGTTAGTGACAACAGTGGCAGGGGCACAAACTGGAGCCCAGGAGGCTCCATCCAAACAGGAGAAAAAAATTCTTTACTGCAAGGGTGCTGGAGACCTGGAGCAGGCTGCCCAGAGAGGTTGTGAGGTCTCCTTTTCTAAAGAGATACCAAACCTACCTGGACAGTTTGATCCTGGGCAACCTGCTGTGGTTGACACTGCTTTAGCAAGGGAGTTGGACTGGATGATCTCCAGAGTTCCTTTCCAACCCCTGACATGCTGGGATTCTGAGACTGCTTTTTTGTTGACACTAATGCACTGAGAACAGCTGCAGAGGGGCAGTAACATTAATTTTTCATCCTCCTCCTCCTAGATTTCTGAGCACCGAGGGTCCAAGGAAGAATAATATCTACATTGGCCACCTTTAAATCCAGATTGTCCCTCATTCCTATTTTGTAGCAGCACAAGCATCACTAAAATGAATGAGACTTTACAACATGTGCCTATGAGAAAATAAATAAATACAGTAAGAGAAATGAGCAGAAGCATTTCACTCATTGAGATGATGGAGCTTTCATGGCGTTGTGTCTAAAATGGCACAGCCCTGCAGTTAAATGGAGGCACACCACTGACAAGTTGCCTCCAAAGGCAGCATTTACAGTCCCCTGCAGCTCATACAGTGGTAACTAACACATCTCACCAGGGTGTGAGAATGGAGTTTTTATAGTCCTCACTCTTGACATTCAAAGCGTTTTTCCCTCAAGAGGTGCCTAGAATTAGCCTGCTTGAAGATAAGCTCTGCAGAGATGTTCTGGAGCCACTGAGTGCCATCTGAGGTGCTCAGAGTCATCTGCTACACTTGGGATCTCAGCAGGATGCCCAAATCATTGACCCTGTCTGGATGCTGGTGAGAACACATTTTTGATGAGCCCAGCTGGCTGCTGGATCTCTGCCTGACAAAGTTTGCTCATTTGTGATCCATCCCTGCGCTAATTCAGCTATACCAAAATTACACACATCAGTTAAAAAATAATGTTAGCTACTGCTGAGATGATGATCAAGAAGCAACATTAAAACTTCTCTACATTGACTAAGAGCCACACAGTGGAATTACAAAAGTGGCAATTTTTAGTGACTAATGGAAACTTGCAGAGACTTAAAGATTGAGCTTCTCAGACACATGGGGAGCTTGAACCACCCAGAGGGATGGTGGCTGCTGATCCCAGCCTAAGAAAGAGGAATGAGAGGGTGTGGGAATCCCAGAAAGATCTGAACTGGGGGAAGAAGCACAACTCCTCCACACATTTCTGCAGGGTTTCTTCTTCCCTAAAATAGCCCAGAAATTAATGACCTGGTTAATGGCCAATCATTATCTAATTTCATTTCTTTCAGAGATATTTAATTTTATCCCATTCTCTGCTCTTTCATAAGCAATGCTTCCTCGCTGTGCTAACTAGAGAAGTTACTCCATATTTCAGCCCCAGTGCCAGAGCGCTAATATGGAGTTGATCACCATGTTCAACTTAAGCAGCAAAGGGTTACGTAGGTCTTAAAAGAGTCCATGATTCACAACTGCTACAGTTCACAAATGAAATAAGTGCAGTTTTTTCTTCAGAGTTCCCCAACAAAATTAACTAGAATCTGTGATTTCATCTCTTATCAGCACGGAAATTCAGCAAGTTGGTAATACCAGAGTCACACTATTACAAGTCCCCCAAGTCCCTCCTGCATGGTCTCAGCTCAGTTACTGGGGTTTCACACCACTTGGTGGGGCTTGAGACATTGAATTGTTGCTCCATTCCAGCAGACAAAAATGTATGAGTGCTGCCAGTTCTCCAAGAATTTAATTTCAAGGCTATTCCTGTCCCATTGCTGTGGTGTGACACCTAATCAAGAAATTTTCTAGGAAGTCCACAAACTTCAAGGGAAATCCTTATGAGAGAAGGATTTATCTGCATAAGCTTGAAGACAGCCTTAAGCTCTGGCTGCATAAGACAAAAGATAAAATGTGACATAAAGGAAGAAAAGGTGAATTCCAGAATTACAGAATGACAGGACTCTGAAGGTATCTCTGCAGATCATCAAGTCCAACCCCCACCCTGCCAGAGCAGGTTCACCTAGAGCAGGTTGCATAAGATCATGTCCAAGTGTATTCAGAATGACTCCAGAGATGGGGACTCCATCATCAACCTGGGCAGCCTGCTCTCTTGCTCCACCATCCTCAAAGTAAAGATGTCTATCTTTGAGTTTGTGCTTGTTACCTCTTGTCCTGTTAACTGGGCACCACTGGAAAAAGACTGTCCCACATCCTTCTGATACCCACTCTTTAAATGTTTTTAAGCATTGATGAGATCCCCCTCAGGAACTGGGAAAAAAACAAAACAAAACAAAACTAGCTAGAAATATGGTTTGGGCAAGAGGGAAACTGAAGTTTTTTGCACAGTACCCAAAGAAGAACTTCAACAGCAGTGATGGTTTCAAAACACATTTCTCCATCTCATGGTACCTTAGTTTGTCACCCCTGGGCACTTCTCACAAGCCAAATCAGACATTAAAGCTTCTCCCATCTAAAAATTCTGGGCACCTCTTGAGGGAAAAATGTTTTGAATGTCAAGAGAGGGAACTATAAAAACTCCAGTTTAAATTACCACCATTTCCCATTTAATGTCACTCATTAAAAACATCTGCATCAAGAATTAGGAGCAATCATTATTTTCATGCTGTATGCAATTTGGAAGTTTCAGGTGACCATTCCACGGGATGTAATAAATCTTCTGTGGCTGTGAGCAGTTGATATGGTTTATTTTAATGGCCACCGTTAAAGGTTTCATGGGATCAGGCCACAACCAAATCTCTTTATAATAATTCTTTAGGCTACTGCATAATTTATAGCCCTTATGCACTTTTCATGATCTAATTTACCTTCCTCTTAAAATATTTTGTAAAACCAGTGTTCCATTTGTAATGATATATACCCTATTATAAAACATACTTACTACTTTGTTACCAGAATAGCATTTTATGTGTGTAAACTAAGGGGCATTAGCATATGCCAGAATTATGCTCCCAACTCAGTGATATACAGAGCAGAATGGAATTATGAGCAATTTGGTTTCCACTGTCAAAAAATATAAATGCAGTGAGAGTTTAATAACAAGCCTGCAAATAATGTTTCATGAGAGAAGTGTAGTTTTATAAATGAGATTCCCCCAAAAGAGTAAAATCTGAAAGCGAGGTGAAGGAGGGCAGAGGAAGCAGGGTATGGAGTTAGCTGCGGGGTTTGTGATCTTACATTCATCATACTTAACCACTCAGAAGGGAGGAGGAAAAAGACAAATCCCATGGATTCACCATCAATATTGCCCCAAGATGTGAGGGAAAGAAAATGGCTGAAAAGACTGGGAGAAAAGGTTGCAGTTTTCCTGAAGGAAGATTCACCCAGAGCCATCATACTCACAAAACCAATTTGTTTTACTCTACTTAACTAGAACATCAGAAAGTGTTTCTCCGTAATGCTGACAGCAAGTGATCTCTATGGGCTATTTCAATTTCCTCCTACCCATTTCAACAGTATTTAACCATAGAATTTCTCTCCTCAAAGAGTGGTCAGGCATTGGAACAGGCTGCTCAGGGAACTGGTAGAGTCACTATCCCTGGAGGCGTTGCAGAAATGTGTAGATGTGGCACTTTGGGATATAATCTAGTGTTCATGAAGGTGTTGGGTACAAGATTGGACCTGATGATCTTAGATGTGTTCTGTGCCCAATTTAAATAGGATTTTCTTCACACTGACACTAAAACACTTTCTCTGCCAAAACCATACTGTACCCTAAGGTGCATGCAACGATAGTTCAAGCAACACTGCAGAATGTACAATTCCACAACACTCTGGAAGGAGGTTCAACCCACGCAGAGCTCAGTCTGTTCTCCAGGTAGCAAGCAACAGAATAGAGGAAATGGTCTTAAGTTGTTCCAGGGAAGGTTTAGGTTGAAGTTTGGAAACATCTACTCCAGAAGGGTTGTCAAGGCCTGGAACACTTACACGTGGTGCTTGCCTTGCTGGAGATCACTGTGTGCCAGTAGTTTTCCTTTTTGTTGGGGTATAGTCAAAAACTCAGGCACTGCAGATCTAGGCTATATTCACCCCCAGATATCCAAACATTGAGCTGTATTACTTAAAATATCTATGGGAAGCAAATATCTGCAATGTCTAACAAAGGTGTTATTTCCCTTTATTTATTTCTTCATTTACTTAGGCTTTACAACACCATCATCTAGTAGAAAGACAGTGACATATTCCACCTGCTTCACAAATATCAATGGCTGGTTGTGATAATGTTGTCAGTTAATATTTAATGTCATATTGAAGAACCTGTGTGCTTACTCCCACTTATATATCATGAAATGGAAATAAAGGAAATTTTACTGGGGTTCCAATAACTTTTCTATTATTGAATGGTTGGGCCAGAGTCAAGAACAGAATCCAAACTGCTTCATTTCCAACGTTAAGTTTCAAAACCAGCCCCATGTTTTGTCTCTAAGTGGCCTTTTTGCCAATCACAAAGAGCAGAGAGTCTCTTTACCTATTGCAAAGGCAGCAAGGGGAAGATTTTCATTTTAAGGTATGGGAATGTATCTATTCCCTCCCCAAAGGTACATGCATATCTTCTGACAGCAGGAAGATTCAGCCTGGCTATTCCCCTCCCTCTGAGGATCCCTGAAAAGCCATCCTCACTTCAATTTACAGTAGCTTGCACCGACTCAATAACCCCATTCAAACTGATGACAGACACTATTATCTGCACGCCAGCTGCTCTGATACAACCAAAAGACTGTACAACAGTAATCCAAGGATACATGCTCTGCTAAGTTAGATATTAGCTCACATAACCCATTGCCTAGAATCCGCATTCCTGCTTCTCCTGAAGTCACATACGCAGAAACAGAAATCCCACCTGCAGCTGCACTGCCAAGTAATGATCCTAGAATCATAAAAACGGTAGCCAACAGAAGGGATCTCCAGAGATCATCGAATCCAAATCCCCTGCCAAAGCAGGGCAGGTCACACAGAATGCATCCAGATGGGTCTTGAAAGTCTCCAGAGAAGGAAACTCCACAACCTCTTTGGGCATCCTGCTCCAGCACTCTCAGAGTAAAGAAGCATTTCCTCATATTGAGGTGGAACTTCCTGTGGTCCACTTTGTATGTGGTGCCCCTTGCCCCATGACAGGACACCACTGAAGAGAGACTGGCCCTTCCTTCTTGACACCCACCCTTCAGATATCTGTAAACATTAGTAAGATTCATAGAATGGATTTGGTTTCCTCTCACTCTCAAGTTCTAAATGAAGCACAGCATTTATCAACTTTTCAGAAACAAACACACAATCACAGAAACATCCAGGTTGGAAAAGACCCTTAGGATCACCAAGTCCAACCTATAACCCTACTCAACAAAATTCACCTGAAACCATATCTCTAAGCAATACATGCAAATGACCCTTAAACACTTCCAAGGTTGGTGACTCCACCACCTCCTTGGGCAGCTCATTCCAGTGCCTGAAATAAACAAACTCACCCCCAAAACTCAATCAACCAACCAAAAAAAAAGCCCTACACCAAACAAAAACCCAAAAGACCCAAACAAAATACCAAGCAAAAAAACCCCCAAGTAACAAAAAAGGAAAAAAAAATCCTTTCCAGCTGCATATAAAATTCATCCTGATTTCTGGAGGGTTACTGAACACCAGGCTGCATATTGCATGTGGCAGTGATAAAATCAAACTGTCACTACTACTGGAGGCTGAGCACAGCTCATATATATCTTCCCTTTTAAGCCCACTCTATCGAAGCTGTAGCACAAATAAAGATGAATAGTATCTCTTTCTAAGCCAGCACAAAACCACCCCTCAATCTAGAGGAAACGGCACAATACTTATCACCTTTTCACAGCATCCTCTTTAAGCTTTTAAATACCTTTTTTCTTCTTTCCAGATTTCATTCCAGATTTTTTTTTTTTTGTTAAATCTTTCTTTGCCAAACTTGTTGGTTTAACCTCTCCCTATCAGTTCATGATTTGTATCAGCTCCAAACAGAGAAGCTACCTGTAACAGATCTGCTGTCACCATAGACAGGCTGGAAAGCTGCTGTCACATTTTATATATAGCCAAGAGCTTTGTGTTCCTGTGTAGAACAGAAAAGATTTAAACCACTGAAAATTATTAAGGGCTTAAGTCCACCATCCTGCTAAACATTAAAAAAAATGAAATCAGTTTGCCTTTTTTTTTTTTTTTGTCATTTCAATCTCCTTAAATAAACAATTCTGTCTGTGACAACCTGTATCAGTGTTGTAACAGCATGGAAGGAATAACTGATCTACCTCCTGGGTCATCCTCTTCAATTTTTGTCCTCAACACAGGCAAACTGCTGAGGTTTCTTTTATGTGCAAGGTCTAGAGAAGGGAAAAGACATCTTATATCCATTACTGTCAGGTTTTGCTGATTCTGTACCCAGTCAGATTTTTTTTATTATTTCTTTGGCTTTTCACCAATGCCATTAAGCAGAATAAAAGCAAAAGCCCCTAGAAGATAAGGAGACTTGAATGCTTCAGGTGTGAACTTTCCCCTTGGGCCAACATCCATGAACTACTGGAGTCCTACTTATGTCCCATTTTGAAATCTTAAAGAGCAGGGTCCACAAGCTTTTTCCAAAATAGGATAAGCAGAAGAAAATCAGAGTGGGACAAGCTGAATGACTGCCTTCATCCAGGCTAACATCCTAGGTCGCACTTCTATTTGGTGCTAGGGTAAGAGATTCCTAAAGTTTCAGAAAATGTTTAGATGCCTGGTCACCCTCAAAATCATGGGAAGTTTATCACTCATTTCACAGAGGTCAGGTACCCACGAGCTGTAAACAGGGATCTCCTGTGTAGCAGAACCTTTCAAGGTATAACAAAGACCTGGGCTCTCTGGCACTGCAGAGTCCTTTAAGAGATAAATATAACCGGAATGAAGCAAAGATGGAAGCACCACAGGTGTCTGCTGGGTTTAGGTGAGCTATGGAGACCTGCACCCTCAAGACTCCATCATATCTACAGTCCCCTTGAAATCAGAACTTCAGCTTTCATTTTGTACAGATATTGGTGACCTTCACAGCTGCTGCCGTGCCCGTTTCTCTAACAAAGCCTTGAGATCATAGAATGCATCAGGCTGGAAGAGAGGTTGCTCACCTTGTCCAACCCCACCACCCTCTCGCAGTGGGAAGGGACATCCTTAACTAGATCAGGTTGCTCAGGGCCCTGTCCAGTTTGATCTTGGATGTCTTCAGGGATGGGGCCTCCACCATAACTCTGGCTAAGCTGTTCCATTATTTGACTACCCTCATTGTGAAGAGCTTCCTCCTTATGTCTAATGCAGTTTTCCTCTCCTGTAGCCACCCTTCAGACTACTCGTTGACTTTTCAGAAAGCTGAAACCCCTTGGAAATGGTGTATTTACCCACAGCAGCACAAATTGTTTATCCAAATCTTAGTGATAGTCTTAAGTAATTGTGCATTGAGTCCTTCCAACAGTAAATCCTTGATGTGCTTTTCATGACAGCTCAACATCAAGAGGAGAGCACCTATTACACTTGTCTGATACATCTGCACTTACGGAAAGGAAGCTGCAGGCAGCAAATGGGTACATCTATAAGCAATTACTTATTTGCATGGAAATATATTAGATTTCTAAATGTTAACTTTGCCTGGTGGGCTTTGGAGAAGAAGTGGCATAATTCTAAATCAATAGTGAGATTGCATTATGTTCTATAGGTATTCTTAAAATTCTTTTTTGCTATATTTTCTAGATACACATCTTAGAGTTTATATATATATTTTTTTTTCCAGTCTCTGAGCTGTGTTATTTATGTTTATAGGTTGTCTGAGGCAAGCATTTCCAATCGAAACTGAAAATATCAAGAGCACTAAATTTAATCTCTTTAGAAACCATATAAAATAGAGAAAAAAAAAAAGTAATGTGTGGGAATGGTTTTCTTACCTATCTGCAGAGAAGGGTGTGGATCATCTAACTGGCATGGAGGTACTTTGGGCAACAAGGTCAGCTAGACCATACTGGGACTCCCTGGGTCTAAGAAACACATCTAGGAAATTCTTTCTTTTTTTTTTTTTTTTTTTTTTTCAAATTATCAGCCAGTTTGAAAAGACCTCAAGATGAATATTCCTCTGTTTGAAGTCCAAACAACACTACTGACTGTGACCTAGCCAGCTACAAAACAAACAGGAGCTTTCATAAACATGATTCTACAGGAAGAAAAATCCTCCTAGTTGTCTACTTCAAATAAGAGAATCAGTTCTGATCACAGCAGAACAGGTATGGGTTTAAAAACCACTTGCAGGTATACAGGGCTGCATGTAGATCTTGCCATCTCCAAACCCCTTTGGCTTGTGTGCTGGCACAGCCCACGCTGAGCAGGGACACCTAATATGAATTTTTGGTTTAATGTTGATTTTCCAGCTAGTATTTCTCCTAGAGATTTTAGGGTTGCTCGGCTAATGGTTATACATTTCTGCTTGCACCCACCACCATACCTGGAACCATGCTCTAGTTTAAGCAGGACATGACAGCACAAGTGGAAGAAATCCATGCAAGATAAAAAATTCTCCTTTTTTGCCTAGGGATAAAGGAGAAGTAGAGTGAAAGAGAAAGAGCAGGTAGTAAGGAAGTCATGGATGATGGTGGTGGATGAATGCAATCTGTGTATCACACAGGTCCATCTGACAGAATGAAAATTACTAATATACAAGGAAAACAACAAAAATGGTGTGGAAAATCCCCCGTGGTGGTGGGATTTCTTTATCAAGCCACTCTATTGAGTGCCTGCATTTTCTCTCTGCTTTATTGCTACAAGCTTTACTGCAAGATTTTGCTTTTTTTAAAATTTTTTTTTAACCTACTAAAAAAAGGTGGAGGGGGAAAGGGGGAGGGAAATGAGACTTCTACCTCCTTTTGTTTATAACTCTGAGTGGGTTTGAAACTCATAAAGCAGCAAGTCCATGGCAGAACCAGCATCACTGAGCGTATGTAGCCCATGCTGCCAGGGATTTGTTCTGATCAGGTAAGTAATGATTTCCCTATCATTTTATTCCTGCTTGTAGATTGGGAGCTGGATGCATTAAAAGCAGAAGTATCTTTATTACCTGCTCATCTCTCACTCCCATGTGCTTTTGCTTCTCACACAGGAGAAGATTACTTCTTTCAAGCTGTTCTTCCCCACTTTTGTTCTCTGCTGAGCTACTGCTTGTCAACACATTTATCCATTTACTGCTTTCAGCTAGAGAACAAAAAAAAAATTAAAAAAAAAAAAAAAGCAGGTTATAAAAGGAGCAGGAGGAGGAGAAGCTTCACTTTTGGCACTATGTCTGTGTAGCTGAAGAAAGAAAGATTACCAACTGCTAAGTGATCTGATTCTTTAAGTAAAGGGATAAATAAAATAAAAGCATTTACATGGATCATGGTCAAGGTGAGAATTAGAAACCCATCTGCTGCACTGATTTCAGCTGAGGATGGCTGCACACCTCTTTATACAAGGACTGGCTGTTCTGCAGGGTAGAAACCTCCTTAAGTACAATGTTTAGGTTAAGTAAACCACCAAGACCTTGCATGGCTCAGAGGGAAGAGTTTCCAGCCTCAGGAAGATTCATCTTCATGACTATTAAAGCTTAAACTTCTCAGGGTGACATTAGACACCACCAAAACTACAGAGAAAAATCACAGAATTCCAGCACAGTTGGGACTGGATGTGCCCTCTGAAGATCAGCCTGTCCAACACTGCTACTATAGCAGAGTCATGCACAGCAGCTTTCTGAGAATCACAATACCCTGGTGAATTTTGAGTCTCTCCAGAGGAGACTTCAGAACCTCTCCAAATTGCCTGCTCCAAGGCTCCAGCACCTTCACACCAAAGAATCTTCTCCTCTTTAGATGGAACTTCCTGTGTTCCAGTTTGTGTCCATTGCAGCCTGTCCTGTCACTGGGCACCACTGAGAAGGATCTGGACCCATTCTCTTGCCCTCTACCCTCTAGATCTTACTGAGCATTGAGAAAATCCCTTCTCAGGCTGCTCTTGTTCAGGCTGAACAGCCCCAGGTCTCTCAGCCTTCCCTTCTCACAGAAATGCTCCAGTCTCCCCAGCATCTTTCCCCATGAACTTTTATTGGTAGTTTCAAAGCACCAGCCTTTACCTTGAGCTTCTCCAACAGGTACAATGAGTTTTTCTCTCAGTTTCAAAAACACTCGGCAGTGTTGCTGAGTCAGGCTAAGAAACTTCAGCAAAACCAAATGTTCACATCTCCTAGCCATGAATTAACACTAACGATAATTTCACACAACACCCTTCTTCCATAATCTACAGCCTACACCCGCAGCTCTCCTCTCACCACACCCCCTCCTTTGCTCTCTTCCCACACTTAACTCCGTGTTCCTTCTCCTTTCTGTAGTCGCTGTGTGCCCCTGACAAGCACTATGGATGCACCCGGATTTGTGCAGCTTAGACAACCTTGTTAAATCAAAATAAATCACTTCCTACAGTCAGAGACCCACTTCACTGAAATAAATACTGAAGTATTTTCCTGCTATGAAGACTGGTAGCCACAGCACTCTCAATGTCATCATTTGCATTAGGAACCTCTCTTGCAGCATCGATAGGCTCAAGCTTCTCTCCCTACAGGGCACCATAACAATGAAACATCTCTTCTTCATCTCATAAGTGGTCAAAAAACCTCACCCCTCAGAACTCCAAATAGTATTTCCAGGCTTGCAGTAGAGTTTCTATGAGTTCATATTTTCACTTTAGTTCAGTTGCTCTTATTTGATTTCAGCTGATTTGTTAATCTTTAATTAAGACCTCTTGGGCAAAAGCAAGAGACAGAGCAAGAACACATGTTTAAATAGATAAGAGAAACTAATACAAAGGCTAGAATATCGATTGCTGGAGTTTTAATTAGTTTGATATTGATGGAAATAGCACTTGGACAATTGACAAGAAAGAGTTTTGTTTTTTTCTAGAAGTCTGTTCCAGGCTCTTTTCAGGATAGAGCTGTAGTGAAGAAAATATAAAGCCTAGGGTACCTCAGGCACTCTGCTAACAAAGTGATGACTTTAGAAGGAGATGGGTCTGAGTCACAACAACCCCTTGCAATGCCATAGGTTTGGGGAAGAGTGGTTGGAAAGCTGCCCAGTGGAAAAGGATATGGAGGTGTTGGTTGATGGTTGGCTGAAAATGAGCCAGTGTGTGTCCAGGTGTCCAAGAAGGCCAACAGCATCCTGGTTTGGTTCAGGGCCAGGGAAGCAATTGTTCCCCTGTACTCAGCACTGGTGAGCCTGCATCTCAAATATGGGGTTCAGTTTTGCATCCCTCAATCCAAGAAGGACATTGTGAGGATGGAGCAGGTCCAGAGAATGGCAAAGCTGGTGGAGGATCTAGAGAACAGGTCTGGTGAAGAGCATCTGAGGGCACTGGGGTTATTAAGTCCAGAGAAAAGGGGCTGAGGGGAGACCTTTTGCTCTCTACAACTCCCTGAAAGAAGTCTGGACTGAAGTGGGGGGATGAGCTCTTCTTCCAAGTAAATGGGATTCAGTCTCTAGAAGGATTGAAAGCTTGTGTAGATGTGGTGCTGAGGGACATGGTTCAGTGGTGATCTAGCAGTCCTGCGTTAGTGATTGGACTTAATGATTTCAATGGTCTCTTCCAACCAAATCAGTTCTATGATTTTATAATTGTATGGACTCAGCCCTAATTAATGTAACACATGCAGGGAGTGCAGCACATGATTTCAATATCGTCTTGCCATGCTACCCAACAGACACCATCATCATCTTCTTTAATGCAACATTTATCAAGGAGCTGTATATTTCAAAGCAGAGTATTCACTGACGTCTCGTGTCTGGCTGAACTTCAGCAGGCAGATGTTGTCTATATTTCAAGGAGAATGTCAGCATTATGAAATAGTGCAGAATGTTAACTCTCTCTTTTTAATTAATCTTCGGTTGCTTGTGGTATGTGCCGTTCATCATCTCCAACTGTCACCTCAGAAACTCTTATCATGAGATGGAGAGCTGCTTTCTCAGGGCTAGATACGTTCGCTTTCTACTTGGCTTGCTAAAAGTACCCCTGAGCATGTAGGTCAAAAACTCATCCCGAGCAACAAGCCAGCAAAATGCCTGTGCACCACTTACCTCCTCCAAATACAGTGTTTTGAGACATAAATGATGAATAGAGCTTGTAGTGACACTTAGTACTAGGGTGAAATTTACCCCTTATGATGAATTTGCTACCAGGAGCTCCTGGAAAAATTTCTGTGATGGTTATCATCAACTGTCCTTCCCTTTCATGTGCTTGCTGCATCCCAGCATGAATCCTGGCACAGCTGAGGGATGAGGTCAAGCAGATCTCTATACCCTTTGGACCTTGTGCTCTTTGTTCCTTCTTTACATACAGTGTAGTTACCGGTATAGCTGATCTAAAACATTTTGTAACCCTGATTATTGCCAAACAAACCAGGCAGAACGTGGAACAAACTATATTAGGATGTTCCTCTCTTTCTGTGGTTTAAAGTATTTCCAGCTATTTATCCTTCACAGCACAGAGCATCAGGGAAGGTCAGGGAGCCCCAGGTAAGTCCACAATAATGTTCTGTTCTGCTGTGGGGCTACTATACTAAAGGCACCATCCTGTGCATGTTAACATATCTACCAGGAAGTTTGGTTTCATAGATGGTTGAAGAGATTTGACCAAGAGCTAGGAAGAAAACATACTAAATCAAGCTTAGTATTGTCACAGAAGTCACCACAGAATCATGGCTTGAGTTGAAAGGCACCTTAAAGATCACCTACTCTCAACACCCCTGCCAGAGCAGGGAAACCTCCCACCAGACCAGGTTGCTCAAAGCCTCACCCGGCCTGGTCTTCAACACTTCCACAGCTTCTCTGGGCAATCAGTTCCAGTGCCCCACCACTCCCAACCTGTATTCTTTGCCTGCATTAATTAACGAAATGTAAATGTGCCAAAGTCTATCCTTCTGAGTAGGTACTCAAAATGCTAATCATTCACTTAAAGTTCTGTGGTTTTTACTTGATAGATTCCCCAGGGTTTCCTTCCACCCATTGTCTATCTGCTGAAAGAACTCTCTTCTCCTCAGTATTTATGAAACAATATGTGGCAGACAAGGAAAACCAAAAGGGACCAGTGAGAAGTTAAATCAGAACAGGTGAAGGGTGTAGGAGCTGTCAGCAGCAAACTAAAACAGTAATTGAATCTTAAAAGCTCAGTGCTACAGTAATAACTGATAATAAAGTGTTCTTTTAGTTGTCTCGGTAGTCTAAATTTTAGCTAATCCGGTTTGATTTCAATAGCCTTAAAAATAGAAACTTAAAATAGAGTTCAGAATAAGCAACGTATTAAACAGCAACAGTCATGTGCTGCCAAAGAACTGCAGAGGATGCTATGGACTGACACACAGTCAACAATTTTCAGCCAGAGACCACAGACTACAAAGAGATTGTGTTGAGAACCCCTGTACCTGTCACTGAAATGTTATTTGACTTCCTCTTCTTGAGCATCTCATGTTTCACTCTTCAGCTGGGGACACCAAAATCCTTACCCTGATTTGTTGATGACTGGATTTTAGGGACAATGAGAATAACTCTGTTTTAGGAGTACCATGAGGACACCTGGACAATATTTCAGGTGAGGTATTGGAAGGCATCCAAAGAAGGGCATCAAATCTGCTGAAGGGTCTTGAGAACAAGTCCTGTGAGAAGCAGCTAAAGGAACTGGGATTATTCATTCTGGAGAAAAGGAGACTTAAGGGAGATCTTCTGGGGCTCTCTACAACTCCCTGAAAGGAAGTTGGATTGAGGTGGGGATCTGTCTCTTCTCCCAAGGACAAGAGGAAATGGCCTCAGTTTGTTCTGGGGGCCTTGAGGTTGGATATTAGGAAAAGAATTCTTCCCTGAAAGAGTTGTCAAGCCCTGGAACATGCTGCCCAGGGCAGTGGTGGAGTTCCTATTCCTAAAGGGATTAAGAAGCCATACAGATGTGGCACTGAGGAACGTGGTTTAGTGGTGACCTGGCAGTGCTAACAGTTGGACTCAACTCAATTATCCTTAAAGTCTCCTCTAACCAAAACGATGGCATGACATAAGCTGTAACACCTGTCACTTACACATAAAGCACCAGTTAGACCAGCAGAGAGGGCTTCACTCTGACAGTGGGTGGTTGTCTGGCACTTCATGGATAGACTGGCCAGACCTAATTGAACTGCTTGAGTACACACAACATTTTGCAGGATGGATGCCCACGTGCCAAGCTACGAATGCATTGCTGGGTGTTGCTTAGCAACCCTGCCTCTTTGCAGTGTGGGCATGCTGGCACTACTAATGGTCACACTATCTCCTGGCTTCATCACACAAGGCTGCTTTGCAGAAGAATAAATACCATTTTCATCTCTGACTGGGTTCTCAAATATCCATAAAAATTCATAAAACCACACATTTTTATGGGCTGGATTTGACACAGTTGGGGAAATTTATAGTTCTTTGAGTTCAGTCTGAGAAAAAGGAAGATGTGGAACCATCTAAAAGTCTGAAGCATTGCTCTAAAGATAACAATGCTCACTATCCCATAATTACTGTCTTTTAGGAATTTTATGTCAAGCCCCTATGGAAAACCTGCAATCTGAGCAACCTATAACCTCAACATGGAATTCAAAGGTACAGCTCAGTAATTCTTGGCATCGAGCTCATTCCCAGTGAGGAAGATGTCACAGGGAACTCCCACCCTCATTGCCATCAGCAGGACACTAATGGAGTGACTCAAGTGTAATCCTGATAGATATCTGCTACTGCTGCTATTCCAACACAAGGAATGTCTGTCATCTCTAGCCACACATTTGTAATTCATCAATATCTGCTCCACAAACAGGTAAGAAAATGCCATTTATATGATGCGTGCTTCCCAAGCTATCATTTTAAACTTCATTACATTAATCAAAATGAGGGGGGGAAATGTGATACCAATTCCCGTTGGTAAAGATTCTGGGCACTGCACCATCACAACACTTTCTCCAGCTCCACTGGCAGCTGCCATCACCACAAACTATTTCAGAAGTCTCCTCCTCAATAGGATTTTTTTCCCTGAAGGACAGAATTCAGGGAGAGTGCATTACAACCAGACTTTGCCAGACAACATCCCTCACACTGCACTCAAACCTGGAGTAACCAGAGCTCAGGTTAGGAAAGCTAAAGCACAGCCAGAGTTGAATCTGGCTAGGGACATTAAGGGGAACAAGAATTTCTTCAGGTATATCAGTGAGAAAAGGAGGACTAGGAAGAATGTGGGACCCTTCCAAAAGGGAAATGGAGAGCTGGTGACAAAGGATACACATAAGGCTGAGGTGCTCAATAACTTCTTTGCCTCAGTCTCCAGCAGCAAGGGCTCCAACCACAAGGTCCAAATTTCAGAGGGCAAAAGTAAGGACTAGGAGAGGGAAGATCTGCCCACTATAATTGAAGATCATGTTCCTGAGCACCTGAGGAATCTGAACATGAACAAGTCCAAAGATCCTGAGGGAACTGGCAGGTGAAGTTGCTAAACTACAGCTAAACCACTGTCCTTCATATTTGAAAGGTCATGGCAGACTGGTCAAGTTTCTGCTGACTGGAAAAGGGCAAATATAGCACCTATCTTCAAGAAGGGGAAAAAAGGATGACCTCAGGAACTACAGACCAGTCTCCTCTGTGCCTGGCAAGATCATGGAGCAGATCCTGCTGAAGTCTCTACTAAGGCAAATGGAAAACAGAGCAGAGGTGATTGGTGGCAACCAGCAATGGCTTCACCAAGGGCAAACCATGCCTGACAAATTTGGTGGCTTTTTATGTTGAAGACACAGCAGCTGTGGACAAGGGAAGGGCAACTGATATCATCTACCTGGACCTGAATAAGGCATTTGACTCTGCCCCACATGACAGCCTGGTAACCAAACTGGAAAAAACACAGACTTGATGTGGGGAGCACTGCTGGATAAGGAATTGGCTCGCAAGGGAGGTGATTCTCCCCCTTTACTCTGCTCTTGTCAGACCTCACCTGGAGCACTGTGTGCAGTTGTGGAGCCTCCACAAACACGCAGGACATTGGACTGTGGGAATCAGTCCAGAGGAGGACACCAAGATGCTCAGAGTGCTGCAGCAGCTCTGCTATGTGGACAGGCTGAGGGAGTTGAGACTCTGAAGCCTGGATAAGAGAAGGTTTCCAGGAGACCTTGGAGTAGCCCTCCAGGATCTGAAGGGGCCTACAGGAAGGCTGGAGAGGGACTATTGACAAGGTCTTGTAATGACAGCAGAAGGTGGAATGGGTTTAAACTGGCAGAGGGGAGATTGAAACTGGGTGTTAGGAGGAAGTTCTTTCCAGTGAGGGTGGTGAGACACTGGTACAAGTTACCCTGGGAGGTTGTGGCTGCTCCCTCCTTGAAGGTGTTGAAGGCCAAGTTGGATGAGACCTTGAGTGACCTGTTCTAATGGGAGGTGTCCCTGCCTATGGCACAGGGGGGTTGGAACTGGCTGAGCTTTGAGGTCCCTTCCAACCTAAACCATTCTATGATTCTATGTCTACCACTGAAGCAAAACCTTGGGATTAAAGACTAAACCAACCCAGGTACCAGTGAGGAAAGCCTCTCCCCCCTGAGAGAGCCACATGTCTGCTTGAATTAAGGTTCACTTCATAGCCAGGTCCTGCTTCCTTTTATTACAAAGGCTTGAAACTAGGTACAGAATTAAATACTTCAGTGAATACAAATTATGTCCTCAAAACTCTAAGACAGGTATTATTACATATATAGAGAATTATATATATTGTATAATAACATATAAGGCATATTTTAATGCATCAAATAAAAAGCAGCAGCATGGAATTCAAGAGGTTATTATTGAAGTATTATTGGGAGATAGACATATTTTGTTTTAATGAGTTAAATAGCAGAGAGGGAATAAGTTGTACCTCAGTCAACCTTTTGTTTACTGGTTTCCAGATGTGGTTTGAAGTAAAGTCCCACTCCTAATATCTTGTGAGAACACAAGGAGAGGAAAGAAACAAGGGAAAGAAGGAGAAAGGAAGAAAAAGGAGGGAAGGAGAGGAAAAGGAGAAAGAAAGAAAAATAGGTCCTGGGGCTTTAGTTCTTCTCTGTTCACTCACTAACCATAGCAGCTAAACAGGAACAAGCCCCAAAAACACTGTCTCTCACTTCTATCCTAACAGGATTAGGCATCAGTTACAACGTGACACTTGGAATACCAGTCACGCAAGAAAACTGAGCACCAAGTGCTGATCCAATTAAAATACCAATGAGAAAACCAATTAATTAGAATACCAATTAAAAAGTATGAAACAAGTTGTTATTAGATTACCAATTCCAAGTAGATCATCATTTAAACTGCGTGTCTCAGAGCAAGAGCTTGGAACTCCGGGTAAAAAAAAAAATGTAACTACTGAAACACCAAGCTAAAAAAAGAAAGTTGTTGATTTTACTGATTAAAAATAGAAATTCAAACTATTTTGGTTGCATAGTACCCAGGTTTGAGCTAGACCAGAACTCCTCCTGGTCAGTGCTCTGAATTTCCAGCCCAGCCTCTGTTCAGTGCAGACACTTTCTGAAATTCAGGGCAGGTTTGAATAGCCAGGGGCTGCTTCTAGAAGGGAGAAGCTGATGAGGAGAGTTAAAATCATAGAATCAGGGTTGAAAGACACCACAAGGATCATGTAGTTCCAAGCCCCCTGCCATGGGCAGGTTCCTGCCAAGGGCTGGGCTGCAGAAAGGCTCTGCCCGAGACTTGTTCCTGTGCAGACCAAGAGCACTACCATAGGTTGCAGGCAAGAGCAAGGGCAGGAAGTCAGAGGCAGTACCTATGGTGAGGAGCATACATGACACACAAAAAGATTTCATTGAATTATATTTGCACATTCTAATTTTTCACTGAATTTTGAGGTGAGAACAGAAATCATAGAATCATTGAATCAGTCTGAGTTGGAAGGCACTACAAGGATCATCTAGTTCCAACCCATGGCAGGGACACCCCACCCTAGATCAGGCTGCCCACAGCCTCATCCAGCCTGGCTGCAAACACCTCCAGGGATGTGGCCCCAAACACCTCCCTGGGCAACCCATTCCAGGCTCTCACCACTCTCATGCTCAACAACTTCCTCCTCACATCCAAATGGAATCTCCCCACCTCCAGCTTTGCTCCATCCCCCCCTAGTCCTATCACTCCCTAATAGCCTAAAATGTCCATCTCCAGCTTTTTTGTAGCCCACTTCATATACTGGAAGGCAACAATAAGGTCACCTGGGAGCCTCCTCTTCTCCAGACTGAACAGCCCCAACTCTTTCAGTCTGTCCTTCATTTCAGATAGTTCTAAGCACAGTGCCAATACACATTCCTGTTCTGATAGCTGCTTTTTACAAGAAGGTTTGCTGTTCTACCACTTTTTTTTTCTTATATCTTTTCTGTTTTAGTGCAGAACTATATGCAGAGCATCCTGCATCTCTGCAGCACTAAAAGCACAGATAACACTGGACAAACAAACAATTCTTCATAGCCAAGGCCCTGGATCCAAAAGGTCACTTTTCCAGACACAAGCTGAAAGCTCTTGAATCAACAGAATGTACCCAGTTCATGCCCTCAGTCCCTTGCACAAGGCATGAGTAGAAACGTTCAGTGAGCAAGATCATGACATTAGCGTACATGACCCTTGCTTTTGCTCCTCCACCATTTTGGTAGAGACAGGAATATTTTTCCTTCTGTTCCAGGCTACTATACAGCTCAGGGGCACACAAAGTAGGACAGTGGAACATTTCCATATTTATGGCACACCTGAAGAAATTCTATTCCATCAGGTCTCTGTTTCCATAAGTAAGCACATTTTGGAGCCTGATCACAATGTACACTCACAGACAGATACTGCCACAACATCTCCTTAATACCCCACTGCCACTGGGCTGTCCATGATTAAACAGCCCAGCTTGCACTTTGTTTTGCTATTTGCTGTGCATGGCAGGGAGTGACAGCTGTACCAAGCACATGAAGGCAAAACAGTTATCTTTCAGAAGTTGAAAATACATCGATCTCTATCGACAGATTTTGTTCCTTATGTACTTAGGAATATTCTCTGCTGATACCAATGCATAGCTGAACGCAGGAATTTAAGCAGACTCTATTATTAAAAAANCCCAGAGGTACGATTATTAACCTCTGAGACAATCTTTAAAGTGCAGTTCAGTGGACAGCAAACAGCAGGTTTTGGCCAGTAATGTAGAGCTGAACAGAAAATGACATCCTCGTGGCAGTCAGATGGGATGGGCAGCCCTCAACTCAGAAAATGGATGGGAACAGACTTTTTAGCAGGGCCTGTTGTAACAGGACAAGGGGTGATAAGTTTAAACTAAACCAAGGAGATTTAGTCTAGAGAGGAGGAAATATGCTGGGAATGGTGTGACACCGACCAGGTTTGGCCAGAGGGGTAGGAGATGCCTCATCCTTGGAACCATTTCAGACCAGGTTGTTTGTGACTCTGAGCAACCTGCTCCATTTGCAGATGTCCCTGATGACTGCAGGGGATTGGACTAGATGACCTTAAAAGGTGCCTTTCCACATAAACCATTCTGTGATCAGCTTCTCCACGGAGTTCAGCAAGGGCTTAAAAGGAATATCTGCCATGCCCTATTGGATTGCAAACAGGCCAACTGATTCAGACCTTTCTATACACCATAAGCCATCCCCATCAGGCTAATAAAGCCCTTCTTAGCACACATGCAAGGTCTGCATTTCTCCCAATGCAATGAAATGGGAGATCTTTAAAGCAAAATGATTGCATTAAATTTGCTTCTTCTGATTCCTTTCCCCATGAAGATTAAACTTTGATGTTTTCATCCATTTTGGAAATCAAACATACCCAGGATGCGAGTCTGACCTACACAGGAGGAGGACTGGAGCCATAGACACCTATTCCCCACCCTCAGAAGCCAAAGGCTTAGAAGAAAACAAGCCAATATCGGCCCAGGTTAGAGTGGTTCAGAGTAAGAATCACTTTCATAAAGGAAACTATGGATTATTTTAAAGCTTTGTTTGTGAAATGATCCAAGGAGATGTTCTCCTGGCTGCACAAGCACTAGGAAAGTAGCAGAAGGGATTTCTCCTCACCCAGGAGCATGTGCTCAGTGATGGAGAGGAAACTTCATGTAGTGGAAAATACTCCCTCTGAAATACTGCTGGCATTTGCTGATCACACAGTTCTGGAGGCTGAGACTTATGTAAGCCCCTCTTTTGTCAGTAACATGCTGGAATTGGCATGAGGAAGCAAAGGATTTATTTTCTTCCTAAACTGATTGGAATTCTTAATTAAAATATTCATTGTTTAAGGTTTCCCACCATATGTTGGCTAGGGACTGATGAAAGGTGACTTGTTGAGAGCTGATCTTGTGCACAAAAGCCACAGACTGGTGGGCAGACAGCAAAGTGTGAGCACCACTGGTCCCAGCAGCTTGATGAGGTCAGGGAAATGCCTTTACCCCTAGCTGTAATATAGACAGTGCAGAACCACAGCTCCCAAAGACACTGGCCCCACCACCACAGAGTATACCACACGGTGAGATGTCCTCAGCCCAAGGACATGGAGACAGCTATATTACAACAACACAAATTCTCAGTTCCCCTAACCTGCTGTTCTCAGCCCCATCCTTCACCAAGCACAGCTGCATACAATATCCTCAATTGCCTCGTGGATTTCTCCCTCCCTCTTTTTCCTTTTTATTATTCACCCTTCTTTCTTCTCGTGCTGCCTTCAATGCCAGTTCCAGGACAGGCTGCTGAAATCAATTCAGCCTCTCCTGGCTTCCCTGCTCTGAGCAGCTCAGTGCCCTGGTGCTGCATTAACTTCTCTCTACACTGAACATTAACATTATTATTATTTCATACATTACTCCCTGTCCCTCCAATTTTATCATCATGCATTGAATCATACTGCAACACGCAGCATTAACCTGAGTAAGATAACCAATAGGCAAGCAATACCAGCACCATCCTCAATCCCCTGAAACCACCACAGGTCTTCCTTGCTTATCAGAGAGAGAAAAGGGTTGGAGTTTTATTTGAATTTAAGTCATCAAAAATTTAAAATTCAAATATCATTTAAGCATCTTTTGAGATGGTTACTCAGCTCTTCCCCCACAAACCCAACCCATCAATAAATACAGAATCACAGAGCTGTTTTGACTGGAAAAGGCCTCCAAGATCGAGCCTGCCAACCTAACACCACCAGAGCTGTTAACCCATACTAACATACAGCTGGAGATGTTCAAAACAACATATAGACATGGCGCTTCAGGACACAGCTTATTGGGCATGGTGGTATTGGGCTGATTAGACTTGATGACCTTGAAGGTCTTCTCCAGCCAAAACAATTATCTAATTATCTCATTCTATACTCATTAAGACTGCACGGTGCAATTTTCTCATTATGTGCAACAAATATCCTTCATACAATGACTGGAGAATATTACAGCAAAATATATATTTTTTTAATTCTAAAGAGGAGAGCTGTGAGTAAAAGGAGACCCCACTCAATAAATAACCTGGGGACATAATTACTTCAAAAAACATCCTGTGGGACCCATTTCATCATCCTTTCATGACCTCAGAAAAGATAATGCTAAGAAAACGGACCTCGTGTTACCCTACAGAAACTCAGCATCCAACTCCTTTCCACTTTCCTCCAATTCAACTGAGAGAAATCCTCAAGATACTGAATAATAATCTAACAAATGCTATTTTATCCTGCCTTATTGCTTCACGAAGCTGAGGGAGAGAGTCATTTGAATCCTCAAGGATAAATCTTGGTGGGGAGGCAGTGAACATCTTAATGTAGTGGGAGTAGCTTGGCCAAAACAACTCTCAGTGTGTAGAGCAGTTAAGGGCTAGTCATCAATGCCCCCACGCACGGTGTAAAATACAGCGGTAATGACTGTGTGTAAAGGTGTGAGTGTGCCTTTAGAATCAGAGAATTGTTTTGCTTGAAAGAGATCTTTAACAACATCAAGTTCAGCCATTAACCCAGCACTGCCAGGTCCCCACTAAATCACTTCCCTCAGCACCACATCTACACAGCTTTTAAATCCCTGTCATTTGTTACTTGGGAGAAGAAACTGCCTCCCACTTGCCTCCTTTCACAAAAAAGAGTGAGAAGGTCTCCCCTTAGCCTACTTTTCTTCAGGCTGAATAACTCCAGCTCCCTCAGAGGGTCCTCATAGCATCTTTTTCTCTAGAGGCTTCACCAGCTTCATTGCCCAACAATGTCCACCTGAGGACAGAGAGGAAAACCAGAGGTCAAGGATCAGGGCAGCAACCAGGGATTCAAAGGGAAACCTGCACATTGCACATCAGAAAGAAAAAATACTTTTAAAGCAGGTGTGAAAATCCAGGCTTTATGGAAGTGTCAGTAATTCCCTTCTTCCCTGACATCTGGGATTACCAAATCTGACCTCAGAGATAAAATTTTGTATGATAGCTTCAGTTTTTGACAGGTGTGTATGTGTGTGAAAATGTAGACAATTGTGCAGCCTTATACCAATACATCCTTTTCGTTCCAAGGCTGCCTTGAAGGTAAGAAATCAGTGCCACAACCTCACTGGACTGCAGATAAAACTACAGTCTCTGTGATGGCTCCAGCTCCTGGCTTTGGAGTACCCCATCACCATGCCAGGGTGCAAGAGAACGTCTATTGAAAGCTCATGTTGGTTTTTCACCTGGAAACTATGTTCTGAGAGCATCTGAACTAGAAAACCCCCATCATGAATGAAAAAGCCACTCAGCATTTACAGAAGCCATATCACAGAATCCCAGCATGGTAGGGGCTGGAGGGGATCTCTGGAGATCATCCAGTCCAACTCCCTTGCTAAAACAGGGTCACACAGAGCAGTGTGCCCAGCATCACAATGTCCAGGTGGGATTTGAAAGTCTCCAGAGAAGGACACTCCATAACCTCTCCAGACAGCCTGTTCCCAGGATCCAGCACCCTCACAGCAAAGAAGTCTCTTTGCATGTCTAGGTGGAATCTCCAGATTTCAGTTTGGGCCCTTTGTCCTGTTCCTGGGCACCATCCCCTTATAAAGTGCTCTAGATCAAGGCACACAAGTGCTCAATACCTCACTAACACATTCACCACACTGAATATCTTTGGCTGCTTGACTTACTCTGAGAAACTGAGAATTTTTGTTAGAGCCAGTGAGCTTCCAAAGGAAACTTCTGTTCCAAGGATTTAGATGTACTTGGTGCCACTGTGCTCTGCAGCACTGGCTGCCTTTGACAACTTACCCAATCTCCAGGCTTGATCCTGCAAGGCTCAGTGATATTTTTAGCTGCCTTCAGAGAGGAGTACCTGCAAAGCAGCTCACCACCTGGCAAGTGACACAGCACCAGTGGTTCTGCTTACGCCGGAGAGGAGACAAAGGGAATTCGGCAGATTTTCAGGCTCAAACTCCATTAAGCAGCCACCCACATTTGCATTAGCAGGATGGTGTTTCGGTGCTAGGGACAGGGAACCTTTCATCAACTTAAAGGCACAGAACTGCAGGAGTGCAGTGGTTGTACAACCTGATTTCATGCAGCAATCTGGTTCCTCTTCATCAGCTCTGTTGTTTTCCTTTTATCAAATTAATTTAGGAGATCAAAAATTTTATTTTTATTTCAATCTGATGTTCTAATTTTCAAGAACTACCAAGTTCCCCCTATATTCAGAATATAAAATATGATCCTTTAATTCATGAAGTCCTCTTCTAAGCAAGGATGAATAAGGAATATCAAGGATTCTATTCTCACTCTTAAATTTAAAAGCATTAAACGTGTGGCCAAAGCAAAAGCTCAAGTAAAGGAGGAATATTATAAGGAAAATGAGTTTATATTCCCCAATCTAGTGCCTATCTGGGGAGATTTTCAATAAGAGGACACACGAAGGGGACTTAGATGCTAAATATCTTGTTGAAAGGAAATCCTACACTTGTGCTTCAAGCAGAAATGTTAGCTAGATGGAAATCAAATAGTGTTGCACATTTTAAGAGCTACCAAGGGACCTTTCCAATATGTGGAACCAAAACTTTCTGTCTCTGTGTCTTAGTAGTCAGAAGAAATTAAGCAAATGGGCATGGCTGTCGTCATCTCATCATAAAAGCAATTCAGGTTCAGCAGCAAGCATGGGAAAGGAAAAGTGAGGTAGAAGTCTTACAGCTGGAAGCCCAGATGTTAAGGGATCTGTGTGTGAGATGCTCAGTGTAAAACCAGAGAGGAAAGTTAAACTACATTGCACCAAAGTGAGTACTTTAGGATGACTTTGCAAATATCAGTGGTGAAACTACAAAAAGCAATTCTGACACCCCAAGAGCAGCAGGAGAAAATACAGATGTGCAGTTAAGTCTTATGTATTACTTTTAAATGTCCAAGGTCCAATTTCAGCTTCACTCTTGTCTTCTGCTCTGATTTCAGATAAGGGATCAGTTCACTCTGTGCCTCATTTTTCCCCCCAGATCATGCCTGCCTTACCTGGATCTCAGTGCAACCTTGTGTCATTCTATCCACCTAGACAGCAGAAATACCTTATCTCGTGTTATCTGCTGCTCAGAAAGCAAAGAGCTGTAACTCCAAATACTAAAACTGGAGGTGTTTTGTTTTTATTTTTGTACAAACAGTACTTGGCTGTCAGCAACATTCCCACTGGGACCAGCTGGAACCACTGCTTATTTGTGCCTGGAAAATCTCCATCAGAACACATGCAATGGTTTATACATTTAAGTGATGGATTCTCAGTTCCTGATGAAGTAGCTAGAGGAAAACAACACAGAAGTCTAACCTTCTAACATCCAACCTGTTTCTGCTTTGCAACACAATATTTTCCAAAGGGGCTTCAACTCAGCTCCTTCACAGTAACACTTTGGTTGGAAAAGATCTTTCAGACCATCAAGTCCAACCATTAACCCAGCACTTCCAGGTCACCACTAAACCTTGTCTCTCAGCACCACATCTCCACAGCTTTGAAACCCTCCAGGGATGGGGACTCCACCACTGCCCTGGGCAAATTGTCCCAGGGGTTGACAACTGTTTTGTGGAAGAAATAGCTCTTCATAGAATCATAGAATGGTCTAGGTTGGAAGAGACCTCAAAGATCATCCAGTTCCAACCCCCCGCCATAGGCAGGGACACCTCCCACTAGATCAGGACGCTCAAGACCTCATCCAGCCTGGCCTTGAACACATCCAGGGAGGGAGCAGACACAACCTCCCTGGGCAACCTGTTCCAGTGCCTCACCATGTCTAAGCTAAAGCTCCCCTGGTGAAACTTGAGGTCATTTCCTACAGAATTAAGTCAGTCTCTCTAATTAAGCTTAACTCACTTCCAAGGAAAGTACTTTTTTTTCAGAGAGTAATAACTGACAGAAAATAGAAGTGTCCAATGTAATTCAGTATAAGGAGGGAAGAAAGAAGCAATACAACCTAAGCCTCCCCATGTGCATGCTCATGTAGAAAACTGCTTACTTGTGCATATTGGATTAATTTGCATGTGTTATATGTTATTTGTAGGACAGGATTTTGAGTTTGCATTGGAATATTTCAGTTTGAAAACGAAGGATGATAACAAGAAAGGAGTCAAGGAATCCTATTTTTTTTTTTCCACTGCGTTAGTGCCTGCAGCAGTTTTTGTTTCAGAGAGGGGTAAAAAAGGGCAGCTAGCACAGCTCACTGATGCAGAAGTGTACAGGTAAATGTCAGTGCAAATACAATACAAATCTCTCTTAATATCATTTGATGTAGGAAAAAAAAATATACTGATTTTTCTGGCTTTTATCTTTACCCACGTCTATGATTTTGTGCTGATATTTGACTCAGGAAATTAAGAGAGCAGATAGCTGCATTGAGGGACAGCTAATAGACTCACCACAGATAATACAGAGATGCTGCCAAAGCTGTAAGAGATGCAGATCATTTAAAATTTGATAGGATCACTTAAGAGTGAAGACAAAACATGTGAAAGACAGCTCAGGGTTTGCCAAGTAAACAAAATAATGATAGATTGGGCTTGTCAGTATAACCCAGGTGGAAATGTGGTTTAAGGGATGTGATGACAGCTGTGTCCAGAGAAGCAACTGTTTGCTCCAGAGGTTTTCTTTATATTATTTAGAATATTTATATTATTATTAAAACAGTTACAGGGTTTACATTAATTTCTATAATTTAGAAATACACACAGTAAATAAAGGAGAATGGCCATAGGAAAAGGAATGAAGCAGCCACAAGTCAGGTTCAAGATGAGCTCTCAGAGATGCCCTGGCTGATAGCACTGGAAGACACTCCAGGATGCTATCAGGAAGAGCACGCTTACAACACTAAGGTGCTCCTACTTTCCAAGAAACAGCTTCTTTCCATAATTACAGATCCTATCAAAACCACCCACAAAATGAAAAGGAAGATTGCAATAATATCAGATGCTTCAGAAAACATCACCAGAATAATAAACCACAACGGAGTGTTGTGTTTCCAGGGAGCTAAAGTGCCAAGCTGCTCTTCAGCTCTGTCCTTGTCCCTCTAACATCTTGGGCAAGTCACTTCTTACTGCTCAACAATGCCTGAATTAAGAGGAAGATGAGCCCAGTCTCTAGGCACATGCCAGTAAGCCAGGTCTGTGGTACAAAGCCTGCAGAGCACTTGGATAACACCCCTCACTCTCCTGGTATTTGCCTTTTTTTGTACCTTTTCACTTGTGGAAGAGTCTCACAGATGGCCATGTCCTAATAGTGTTTGTCTCCATCTAAATTACTTCAGCAATTAATTTCACACCTAAGCAGCTTGGCAAGAAACAAGTTGTTCCCAACCCCAGTGAGATTCATCTCTGGGTTTATGTCCTTCACTGAGCACATGCCAATGTCCTGGGGGTCATGGCCATCACAAACTTGACTGAGAGTAGGAAATTACAGTTCAAGAGGCACCAGTGACCATGCCTGCCTCATCCTGGGCAGCCCACATTGAGGCAAAGTCAGTTGTATTTTCCAGAAGGCCTTTTAATCCTCTTTCTTGATGATGTAGCATGAAAAAGCATTTTCCATGAGCATGACAGTACAACTGCCCTCTTCACAATCTTTCAAATGAAAGCAAGCTTCTCAAGGAAGATCCTCTCAAGTTAAGTAAAGGAAACATAAGAATGGGTAAATTAAACTGCATTACAGCTCCAGATAGACAACTTCATAGAATCATTTAGGTTGGAAGAGGCTGCTAAGACCATCAACTGGAACAAGTAAGCCAGCACTGCCAGCTCACTGCTAAACCATGTCCCTCAGCACCACATCTACATGGTTTTGAAACGCCTCCAGGGATGGGGAACTCTATCCCTGCCTTGAGCAGCCTGTTCCAAGGCTTAACAACCCTTTGGGGAATAAATTGTTTCTAATATCCAATCTCAACCTCCCTTGGTGCAACCTGAGGTAATTTCCTTCAGAATTAAGTTAGTCTGTTTAATTAAACTCAACTCACTTCCAAGGAGAATCTATTTTTCAAGGAGCAATGACTGATAGAAAACATAAATCTTTAATATAATAATTATTATTATATAATCACTCAGTACAAAGAGAAAAGAAGCAGCAATTCGACCAGCATTTAACAGCTCAGTTAGCAAAGCAAACCTGAAATTTGGTAAACTTTAGAGAAATAACTGCACAATAATAAATATTTAAATTGTACTGCCTACTCTCAGCTACTGTGTTTGTCTCAGATGCTTCCTCCCATCTATATGAGTGTTACTTTGCATTAACATTTCCAAAACAGAATTTGATGAGTAATTTTGCTGTCTGCCTCTCATACAGCAGAGACTTCCCTTCCCCAGGGAGGACACAGGGAAAAGGGAAACCATTGTCACCAATTTTCAGCTGTACAAATAGCTGAAATTCCCATTTATTACTGTGCTCTGAACACAATGCTCTAATGAGAGGAAAATCTGAATTTGTCATGAAAAATCATTCTGTGCTTTCAGAGCAGCTTTCCTCAGGGTGAAATTCTGGCCACAACGAAGGTAATGACAAAAGCTGCCTTTAACTTCAGCACAGTCAGAATCTCAGCCTCTATATCCAAACCTGAAGCTCTAAACTACATCAAATGACCTGAGCTTATGAAACTTGAATTATTGTTATTTACTTTGAATGCTTATAACTTCAGTCATTTCTTCAATGTATGTTGATTCAAAGTCTGAAATTTCTAACTAATGGCCTATTTATCCTCTATGTTTATTTATGTAAACATAAATCCTCTGGTTTTCCATTCAAAGACTGCACTTATTTCTCCAGTAACAGTTTCTCCTCTATCTTTGTGTGAAAGTAACAATCCAGTAAAGAGAAAAGAGAAAAATATGATTCCAAAAACAACTTCCATCTCTCAACAGAGAATTTAAATCAATTTGATGCTTCACCTGGAGTAAAGTCACAAATCTCATTTAATGACATATGGCAAAGCACCTCCAACACAGCTGGGAGCATTCGTTCTCACATGACAAATCTGCATAACAGGCTTTGAAAGAGAGCAAACACATGTCAGAAACAGGGAAATCACAGCTCCTGACCTCAGAGGAGGTGCTCAGCTCTATAAATTCCATAACTTCTATAGATATCCTCTACTCACAAAGGGAACACCTGGGCCCCTTGGAGACAACCATGGGCTCCAGGTATGACAATTTACTCAAGTGCAAGCATAGAGCATGTCCTGTGTGCAAGAAAAGTAGCACTATATGTATGGAACAGAGGGCTGGAGTGTCTGAGTTCCTGTGAAGAGAAGATGGTCTTTGCATGGCCAGCAGGAAATGTGGAGGTCTTAGTGGATAAACAGATATAGCCATCAATTCTCTCCACATTTAGTATCAAACATCATAGAACCATAGATCCCTTCCCACCCAAACCAGACTTTTAGGCTTGTCTAGTCCAACCCCCTTGCAGACAGCAGGGACATCTGCAACTAGAGCAGGTTGCTCATTGCTCCAAACAACCTTACCTGGAATGGGTCCAGCTATGGGCCATCTCTCATCTCTCTGGGCAATCTGGACCAGAGTTTCACCACTCTCAGTGCATAAAGTTTCTCCCTTCTCTCTGGTTTAAATCTCCCTCTCTTAGCTTAAACCATCACTTCTTGTCCTATTGCAAGAGCCCTGGCTACAACATCTGTCCTCATCACATTTTGCACATTCCTGCCGTGCACCTTTTCTCATTTAAAGATTTCACAGCAAGATGTGAGCACCACTTAGACCTTTTGATGCAAAGTTATGTTATTTCCAATCCATAGACACACGGAGGGACAGAAGTGCATGCTGTAGCTTGCCAAAGCATTGCTGTTTTCCAAGGCATTACACACCTCATGATTTAATTACAATAATCAGGTTTCCTCCCTGCTAGCCATGGGTCGCAGCTCTGCATTGTGTTACTTTGTCCAAAGGAGACATCCCCATCCAGCCCTGGGCGATCACAGCCACAGGACTAAGGTCACTGCAGCTACAGACACTACCCCCTTGCACATGGAGGCCCATTTGCTGGGTCACACCATGCAGCCTTTACAGCACTTACCTGTGACTACATCATTTACACTTTGTTTCAGGGCACAGCTGGTTATTCTGGGGAAGAGACCACATCTTTGTCTGCCATGAGAGCCACAAGGGCAAGGCAAGGTGGCACTGTTAGAATTTCCTTTAATGCTTATAAACAGCCAAATCTAATAACCTTGCAATGAAAACCTGGTCTTTGCCATTTTACCTCAAGTAGCAATCTTGAAAATAAAAAAAGTCAAGCGTTTTCTAATTTCCTTGTAAATAAAAGATGGGGGAGGTTGTTGGCTTTAGGGGGTTTGCTGCTGTTGTTTTAAAACTCTATCCTATATATAAACTGCTAGGAATATATAAATATAGAACAGGAACAAACCTTTTGAACAACACTGAAATCATAAACACTTTCATACTCTAGTCTGTTCTTGTTAAATTAGCACAATCCTAATTGTCCTTTCAAGGTATAGTGACTGCTGCTAAAGCAACAGCCAGGGCCAGCCCCAGCTCCACAAATAATCACCTTTCTGAGTAAGATAATTATAGACATGGTGCTGAGGGAAACAGTTTAGTGGTGACCTGGCACTGCTGGGTCAATGATTGGACTTGATGATCTTAAAGGTCCCTTCCAACGCAAATGATTCTGTGATTCTTTCTTAATTTCCATAATCACACTGGCTTCACCACAGGAAAGTCCTATCAGAAATATTTGTCTCAAATTTTACCTTTGCCTATAAACACAGAAAACATCTCCCTCCAGAAGTAGAGGGCAATAAGAATTTGCCTAAAGCAGCCAACGTAAAAACTGCATGAGGACCTCGGGGTTTGAGCTGCTGGCAGGCATTTTAATTTGAAGGCAGTAGAGGAGCCAAGATTCTACCCACATGAGAATATTTTAAAAGTTTCCCTTTTATTATTTTGCCTGTCTGTACTGTGGTTTAAAATCCACATAGGGATTGCCAGAGCTTGTTAGCAGGCTTTAATAGTTGCATTAATAAATCCTATAAACTAATTGTGCAGTGACGAAGTTAATTACATTCAAATGAGATAGTATATTTCTCTACAAATATGATAAAGAATTTATAAAGAGATATGCTCCTGCCTGGAAACCCAAAAATAATATCCAGCCAGCAACCTGAGTCCAGCTGTAATATGTGACAGAACTGATGGCTGTGGGGATAAGCAAAGTGTAGCAAAAGCAAGAGATCACGAGGAAATATTAAACTGCATTATTTACACAACAGAATAATGAATGAAAGCACAGCACAAAAGCTCTCCACGTGGCCAGCAGTTCAGCTTTCAGCCAAAGATGGGAGGCTGATCCTAAACTTCCATTATTTTTTTTTCCACAGGCAAGGACAAGTATATGACCCTATGTAATAAGAACCATTTTTTCCAATGGTCTTGGTAAGCAGACCGTGACCTTTAGCTTCCATCAAGCAGAGGTGATGGTTTGTGTGTCAGGAAATCTGCTTTGAGGCTGAAGGTGTCTTATGGGTCCTACACTGCCCTGCAGGCACCTGCTGGCCCCAGAATCACTCTCCTGGGCCTCCTATTCTGCTACAGCATACAATTTCTGCCAGATAGTCTCAAGCATTCCTCCTCTTCCAGATGAAGGGTTTGGGTTACTTTGGGCCAGTGGTCATGTTAAAAGAGCTCAGCTAACAAGCCAGCAGCAAGCAAAGGCAGCAAGTAGTTCTAAGGCACAAGGGTGCCTCTTTAGTGAACACAGTCATGTTGCCCTCAACTTAATGGAGAAGCTGGACCTGGCAAGAGCTGTTGCCATCAACAAAGTCTTACTCCAGCCCCTACTTAAAGGCAAGACAAACATTCACTATTCTTTTCATAAAATGAGATTAGGCTTAAGCTATTCTGGGCAGTAAGGTGAAACAATGGCCCATTGTTCAGTCCAACATCTGTGAAGAAGGGTAGAAGCAATCTTGGAGCTGCTACCACAAGGGTGAAGCTGCAAACATGGTGAGTCCCTCAAGCAGACACTCAGTGTGACAAGAACACCAAATATAAACACATAGGCACAACAAAAACTGGGCTGTCAGAAAGAGAATCCTGACCTTAAACTCTTAAATCTGTAATTTAGCTCTTAAATAAGTTGATGTCAAGACTGCTGAGTATCCAATTAATTTGAGCTAACTGAGTCTTAGCATCAAGAAAATCAGGTCTTCTGTTTAGAGAAGGACCTGGCTACAGATTTAGGAAACTGATTTTGGCTTCTGTTTTCTAAAATTATTGGCTCAGATGACTTTATGTCAAGCTCTACTTGCACAGGACTATTAATAAAATGAGTGCCAAAATTCAAGGTTCTAAACTCTGCTCCAACACTGGAACATACCTATGGATATGAGAGGCAGATGGAGCAGCAGCTGAGGTGGTGGCACTTTTGTGGAATATGGGCCACCTTGCCCTGGGTACAGATACTGACAACAGTATTCGTGACTCTCAGCAATCATAGAATCATTGGTTAGGAAGGTCAATGCCATTCAGGGGTGTCTTAGAAAGAGTGTGGTTGGTAGGTAAAGGTAAGTTCTCCTTTCCCTCTACTCTGCTCTGGTGAGACCTCATTTGGTCTATTGCGTCCAGTTCTGAGCACCCCAGTTCAAGAAGGACAGGGAACTGCTTGAAAGAGACTATAAAAGACTTCTAAGATCATCATGTCCAGCCACCAACCCAACACCATGATCATTAAGCCGTGTTCCAAAGTGCCACCTCTACATGTTTTTTGAACACCTCCAGGGATGTTGACTCCACCACATCCCTGGGCAGCCTGTTCCAATGCCTGACCACTCTTGAAGGACAGAAATTGTTCCTAATATCCAATTTAAACTTCCCCCAGTGCAGCTTGAGGCCATTTCATTTCCCTCTGGGGAATGGAAAATTATGCCTTCTGTAACTCCCCACCCCCCAAAAAAAACCCAAAAAATGTTGGCTAAGGAAATTGCTTGCTAACCTTCTCTTTTTGGATTTGCAGAAAAATAAGTTTTAATTTAAAAAACAACAACAAAAGCTATTTGAGATGTGAGCAGAGCCTGCTTCCAAGCACACATCTGTAAATGGAATAGAGTAGAATTTGATTTCAAACATCTGAGTAGATAAACCCCCAGAAAAATGCACAAAATGAAAATGCTGACAAACCTCTTACACTCCAGCAGTATGAATGGGGTTGCTATAATGATAGAAAACTATTGATTGGCAACTACTGTCTCGTTCAATTGATCAGGTCCTGCAATTCTCAGATAACACTGGTGTCATTAGAAGCCAGCATTGTGCTCTCGGTGGCTCTGACTGATTGCTGTGCTATCAGAGCTTTGATCGTCTGCTAGTACAAGTGTTGGGGAGCTTTGTTATTGATTTGGAGATAAAAATGTTCTGGTACCTTGAGGCCTGCCAGTGAAATCCTTTGGAAGGAAAATAGCATTGTACTTTAATGGTAGGTCATTTGCTAATTAATTTACAAAGAACTTCTTGGGGGAAGTGCTGTTTCATGCAACTACTGATTTGCCACTAGGACAGTGGCAAAACCTACTGAAAGGCCAGGTCAGCATGCTCTATCTGAGCTAACAGCCCCTTGAATAGACATGCATATTTCTAACTTTAAGGTTAAACTTATTCCTGGCTGATTAGCATATGAAAATCAATCTAAAATTCGGAGGAATGGTGCAGGAGATTCTCAAGAGAAGACCTACAGCAGCAAGGTCAAAATCACCACAGCTTGTCCAAAGCTGTTTGGTCCTGTACACCACTGTGCACCTTCCTTTCAAGCCCTTCCTATGCCTGACCCCTTGTGGGACTTCACTGTTGATACAGTGAGGCCATTTCATCAAAAGTTTTATCAAATCTCCATCCCAAAGCCCATAAATCCAATTATTTTCTTATTCAGGTTCTGTTGGCTTTGCTTAAAAACAATTCTCCTCTGAGGGCCACCAACAGCGTTAGTCTAATTACACAGCTTATTCATCTCCAACACTTAAGGATGATGAAATTAGGGCTTATTAGTTGGTAACATTTTAATTTAGTTTTTCCTAAGGTGATTGGCATATGGAAATTGCAGCACTACCTGGGTTGCATTCAATCCAGCTGTAGCCCTGCATGAAAGTAACAGACAAGGTCAGCTGCTGGAAGTGAAGTCTCCCAACAGAAGCTTTTATTCAGAATCGTAAAGCCAAGTGTCCACATCAGATGTGACATTTTCTGTTGCACTGCAGTGGTAACACAGAACCCCAGCATGGTGGGGGTTGGAAGGGATCTCTGAAGATCATCTGGTCAAATTGCCCAGCTAAAGCAGGGCCCACAGCAGCTTGCTCAGGATCACAACATCCAGGTGGATGTAGAATTTCTTCAGAGAAGGAGACTCCACAAGCTCTCCAGGCAGCCTGTCCTAGGGCTCCAGCACCCTCACACAAATAAATGTTCTTTCTCATCTACATATGGAGCTTTTGGGGTTGCAGTCTTTGCCCATTGCTCCTTGTCCCATCACTGGGCACCACTGACAAGAATCTGGTCCCATCCTCTTGTTCCCCACCCTTTATCCCTTGTTGAGCATTGATCAGGGCTGCTCTTCTCCAGGCAGCCCCAGGGCTCTCAGCCTTTCCTCCTCACAGAGATCCTCCAGGGCCCTCAGCACCTTCATAATCTCTTTTGGACTTTCTCCAATAGTTCTGTGTCCCTCTTTATCCGGGGATCCCAGAACTGGACACGTTACTCCAGACATGGCCTCACTAGGGCAGAGTAGAAGGAGAGGAGAACCTCCTGTGTCGATCTGCTATCCACAGTCTTATAATGCACCCCCACAAATCCGGATTATTTTCATCTTCCTGAGATAAATTTTGAATTTATTTAAACCCATTGTGGATTATGGCACTACTGTGGGACTTCAGAATTCACCTTCACTGCCTAGAAGCTCAACATTTCCCAAATGTACCACATTAACAAAACTGTGCATCCAAGGAGGCTTTATTTAAGACCTTAAATCTACCTCAAGAAAATCTTTTTTATTCTGTAGCAGGCAGACCAAAAGACCAAATAAACAAGTTTCTGGATCATGAAAACATATTTCAGCATCATTATTGTAGTGGAGAATTTGAAGCTTTAAAAGAATAGCTGGCATGTGTAGATGACCTCTGTCAGGTTGCCAAAAATGTATTTTTGGAAAAGATCTACTTTCATGTTACAACATGAGTTTCTTTATGTGAAAAATGCACTTTATATACAATGAGATGTAAGACTGGAGCATATAGAGGAGGTCAAAGCAAAGGACTTCTGGTGACCCAAGAAAGGACTCTCTCCAAGTGAGGACATGTTCAGGGGTATTCTATGTCCCTGGATTTGGATGTCCCTTCCTCAAAGCAGATCAAACAAACTATTTTTAAGCTGTGCATGCCAAAGCATGAGTCCTTTGCCTGAATTGAAAGCAGAGACCCAAAGAGCTGTGATGAAGCTTGGATTCATTAATGGCTGAGAGCACCTCTCAGTAGCCTGCCTTGAGCTATTTTCCTCATAGAACCATTTCCTGTCCTACCACTTGAGCAGGAGAAAATTTGGGTCATAACAGAGTGGCTCTTGCTACTCTATTTAAATTACAAGAATAAAGACAGCAAAATTGTGCTTTCCTGTGCTTTTAGCTTCACCAGCTTCTGGCAGCTCTTGAGCACAGGTTTGTTTAGAGAAAACACAATATGGCCAGGCTGTGGGGAGATTCAGCAGCACACACTAGCTCCTGATTTTGTTGATTATAACCCATGAAAATGTCTGATATTTTTAAGCAAATATGCCCCACGAGAGAAAGCAAAAATATTTCTCAATGATATTTTATTCATACAAAAGATGAGGTTTGGCACCACATTTATACAGCCACCATAAAATACAAGAAAAGGGGAGGGGGGGAAAATGTAAAGTTTTCAAAGAAGCTTTCTCAAATTTCAAATTATTTCATACTTCTGACTTTTTTTCCCCCCCAAGTTGACATTGGTTGCTTTTTACATTAATGCTGCTAAAAGGCTTGGCAGAGCTTTATCCTGGAATTGAATCTGACCATGGCGGTGGGGGCATGAGGCCGGGGGCTGAAGGGATCTCTGGAGATGATCCAGCCAAACTTCACTGTTAAAGCAGGGGCACCCACAGCAGATACCCCAGGGGAGTTTGGAATCTCTTCAGAGAAAGAGACTCCACAACCTTTCTGGGCAGCATCCTCCAGAGCTCCAGCAACCTCATAATGGAGCATTTTCTCCTCATGTTCAAATGGAACCTCCTGGGTTCCACTTTGTGTCCACTGTCACTTGCCTTGTCACTGGCATCACTGACAATAGGCCCCATTATCTTGCCCCCCACTTTTCAGTTCTTGTAGAGCATTGACCAGATTTCAGGCTGCTCTTCTTTAGGCTCATCAGCCTCAGGTCTCTTAGCTTTTCTTCGTCACAGATGCTTCAGACCCCTCAGCATCTCTGTAGCCTCCACTGTACTCTCTCCAGTACATCCCCATACCTTTTGAACTTTGCAGCCCAGATCTGCACCCAGTACTTTAAATGCTGCCTCACTAGGGCAGAGTAGAAAGGAAGGAGAAGCTCCCTTGACTTGCTGGTCACACTGTTCCTAATGCACCCCATGATATCAGGTGATCCCTATCAGCTTTCTCTGAGGCTTTTTCTGCCATGATTACAGAATGGCAATGTCTCTAAAGTTCATGATCTTTAATAGCATCTTGGGGTAGGACCAGGCTGATAGGAGGAAAAGAGGTGTCATCCTGCACAGTTGCTGACTGCCTTTCAAATAGCAATATCAATAAATGGAGTGTCATTCCCAGGATCACATTCTGCTCTTCCACTATTCCCATTCCCTTCCTCATCCTCTGATCTCATTCTCTTCCCCCCTGGCAATACTTAATCTTTTATTAAAGCTTGATAATATTTGTGCCTATTTTTATCTTGGTTTGAGGTGAATTACTTCAATTTCACTTAATCCTCTTCTCTGGAGAGAAGTTTTACCCTAACCAGGTGACTTTTGGACTTGGGGCTTTGTAAAAGTGTTTTCAGGATCCCACAGGATGTTTTGGATGGTAAAACAAAAAGCAATGTTTCAAACAGGAAAGCCCTCAAATACAGGAGGTCTCACCATTCATTAGCTCAAAGTCTTGAACCTTTTAAAGCAACAGAAGCAATAATTCAAAGTCCCTATAGGGCTTCTTTAAAATATGTGTTGCTAAAGTGGTCTGCTACCTTTAGCAGTGAAAAAAAAAAATCCCAACTACAAAGGCAGTTAGAAACCCCATTCTGTTAGCAAAATCCACAAAAATAGCCTCAACAGTGGGCTCCTGCTTTTAGCGTAAAAAAAAAGAGAGATTTCTCTGCAGGTACCCCCACACCCCTTCACTTAGGTGACCTTTGCAAAAGTTTAAAACAAATTACAAGGAATTGAGACCATCAGGATCCTGCTTTGCTCTTCTGAAGTCAGGAATATTGACTATAACTGAAGGCTGTGTTCTTTTCTCATCCTTTCAGAGAAGTTAGGAGGGAAAAAAATATTTAGCTGTTGGGCTTCTGGTAAGTGTTGGTGCCAAATTTAGTCCTGGAGTAAGAGTGAATGAAAGAAATGGTGTACAGTGCACAGAGACTGGAAGGAAAGATGTCAAGTTTTGCTTAATTTTGGCATTTGCTGCATTTCTTAGGCTTTGGTAGAGAAGCTCTTAAATCCAGAGATGGATTAAACCCACATTGCTGAGCGATCAAAGCCATATCCTCATCAGCTGGAAAGATCACTTCATAAGTCATATTAGCAGCAGGATTTATGAACTAGGAAGAGGTGAGAAAAAAAAAACCCTGTGAAAGATGGGCACCAGCAGATTGAGGTCTGCTCTGCCTTCAGACTGCATTTTCTTCAAAGACCGACAGCCACATCTGCTTGCTGACCCTAATGCAAAACCCTAGGCTTTTTGCTCACCAATGGTAAGACTCATATCTCAGGCTTGCTGCAAAAAGACAGCAGATAATGAAGTATTTCTGGCAACACTGCCTACACTTCCAGCGTGCATACGTAAGGGAAATTCTGCACAACAAAACAGAAAAGCTTTGCTATTTCCTTCCAGTTAGTTGGGATTCATGCACACTCCCCATAAGAAGTCCTTTTCCATAAAGCCCTTCGGAGTTTAACCTGGTATGCTCTGTGATATTTCACCTGTCAAACCACATCTCTGTCAGCTTTTTCTTCTTCACTCTTGGCCTGACTTTCTCTAAAAACACTGCTTTAAATTAGATCCCATGAGAACCAGGATAGTAAATTCTTAGTTTCATGATGGTTATAGAAGTTGCCATTGTTTCCCCATCATTACAGTGATGTTTGAGGCACTGAAGGAGAGGAATCATTTGTTAGTTCTCTTGTTGTCTGCTTTGTGCTCACAAAAGGGAAACACAGGTGGAAATTTATTGACACCTCTGACAAACAGTGTGATGCTTTCTTCTGCAAAAATTAATTTATCCTATTACACTAAGACATCATCACACATTTAGAATCTGATTCCATGCCCGACAGCACCTATTTTTTTTGCTGTGGAGAGATCACTTCCCCATGTCAGAGAAGAAAGAAGAGAGGCTCAGGATTTCTCTCAGACAATATCCTTGTATAGAATAATTCTGAGGACATGTCATTAACTTGTGTCCAGTACAAAGGAGATGATGTGGGAGGAGGGAGCTTTTATTCCATAATGCTGTATTTCAGTCAATCAGTCTTATTGGTTTTATGCAGCTAGGAATGAAAGATGTTACTAGGTTTGTGTTGCTCAGGATATAGATGCACCAAGGAAGAAAGAGGAACAGAAACCTGACAAATCTGCAGTAGTGGGATCAGAGCTTAGGATCTACATATTTAAGGCTAACTTAGCAGACTCAGGGAGACTCAAAGCTAGTTTCAAAATTTTGTCTGTTCTTTTGAACTAGACAGGTCAAGAGCATGTCCAAAGAAAGGCAACAAAGCTGGTGAAGGGTCTAGAACACAAGTCTTGTGAGTAGTGGCTAAGGGAACTGGAGTTGCACAGCCTGGAGAAGAGTAGTCTCTGGAGAGACCTTCTTGCTCTCTACATTGGAGCCAGGTGGGGGGCATCTCTTCCCTGAAGGAACAACTGATAGGACAGGAGGAAACAACCTCAAGCTGCACCAGTGGAGGCTGAAGTTGGACTTTTTTTTTTTTACCCTGAAAAGGTTGTCAAGACCTGAAACAGACTTCCCAGAACAGTGGTGGTGTCCCCATCCCTGGAGGAGTTTCAAAGCCATATAGATCTGGCACTGAGGGACATGGTTTAGTGGTGATCTGGAAGGGCTGGGTTAAACTGAACTTGATGATCTTAAAAAGTCCCTTCCAACCAAAATAATTCCATGATTCTATGGTTCTATTAAATTAAAACTTCTCCCTCCCTGCATCCCTCCTCCATTATGCTCATCAGTAGAATTTTCTGTGCAAATAATTATATGTCCTGAAATATGTTCTTTTCACCATTTGTGTCCACTCTGACCTATGACAGTCAGTTGCTGAGTTTTTTGCTAATACACAGAGATGTTTCTATACATTTTATGATTCTGGCACAAAAAGGAAGAAAACATTTGGATTTGACAGCAGGAATCCAGCCCTAATGCATGATGGTGGGGATTGATCTTGGCTGAAGTCACTATATCCATTTCTTCATTGCCCAAGATTCACCCTCTCTGTAAATCTATGACTTGGGGTAACTTCACCTAGTCTGCAGACCTTTCATTCTTACTCCTGGCTAAGTGACTGCTCCACTCACATGGAACATTATGAGCATGATATTTTGCAGGAATGAAAACCCCACTGAAGATCCAGTTATCCCAGCAAGAAACTGTCTACAGAACAGATATAAATAATAACAGTGCCCAAAGCACTCTTTGGTTGACATGAACTGTGGCTACAGCAGGAGCTTGTCATGACTGAACTAAAAGGATGCATTGTCTTAACCTAAAAAGACTCCAGCAAGCGCAAACCACTCCAGCTTTACCACAAATGAACTTGCCATTGGCCAGGGCACTGCAATTAGTGCATCCAGCCTTCAGGGTGACATTTCTGCTGGCATCATTCAGATATTTTGCATGAAACATTCATTTGAAAGATTTTTTTTTTTTAAACCAGCAAAGATAAATTCATTGATTCCAACTATTTTTGCAAAACTCCCCAGCACACCCAAAAAATCCTACAGCCAGTGTTTAGGATTTTCATGCAGCACAGGGTTTGGTACCTGCAGAGGAATCTCTAATTTGGGATTGTAAAGCCAAGATCAGAATAATGCAGCCACCAGGCATCATAATACTGTGTCGGTAATTAAGCCCACAATACTACTTTGGATTAAAAAAAAGGCAAACCAAACCAAACCAAAACAAAACCCCCAAAAACAAACAAATGTTCCCTGTGCTTTGTTTTCCCCCACTCTGGCTGCCCAGACAGGTGGTGGAAGTCAATATAAACCTGCCTGGATGCAGTCACAGAATCACAGAACAGTTGGAGTGGGAACAGACCTACAAAGGTCATCTAGTCCACCCTTCCTGCAGAGACATCCCCAACTAGATCAGGTTGCCCAGAGCCCCATCAAACCTGACCTTGGCTGTCATGGGGCATCCACTATCTCCCTAAGCAACCAGTTGCTGCGTGCCACCACCCTCACAGTAATGAGCTTCTTCCAACTGTCCAATTAAATGTACACTGATCCAGGTTTAAACCCATTGCCTCTTTCCCTATTGCTACATGCCTTTGTAAATAGTCCCTCCTCAGCTTCCTTGTAGGATCTCTACAAGGTCCCTGTGCAGAACAGTGTCGTGCAACCTTCTCTGGGTGAATCTGCTTTAGCAGGGAGCTTGAACTAGACTATCTCCAGAGGTCAGTCCTTACCTCTACCATGCTGGGATTCTAGGAACTAGGTATTATCTTTGCCAGAGATACCAGACTAGATGTAACCAAATAAAATACACTCCTTATTTTTGAGAAGAAAAATGGCTTTGATCATTTAGGCTGACCAACCCCACTAGTATAATAAACCTATGGGCATAAATAAGGCTTCATGTTACAACCATGGAGAAGGAAGAGTTAATGCTTACAAATATATGAAAGATGGATATCAAGAAGAAGGAGTAGCTTCTTTTCAGTGGTGCCCTGTGATAGGACAAGAGGCAAGAGACACAAACTGGAACCTGAGAAGTCCCATCTGAACATGGGAAAAAAAACTGCTGTGAGGGTGCTAAAGCATGGGAGCATGCCACCCAGAAAGGTGGCAGTCTCCTTCTCTGGAAACATCCCAAACTGACCCGGACACTGTGATCCTGGGCAACTTGCTGTGGATCATCCTGCTTTAGCAGCGAAGTTGAACTGGGTGATCTCCAGAGTTCCCTTCCAACCCCTACTGTTCTATGATTCTATGAGATCCAGACTCTACAGGCAAGGAATGAGCTGTGAGTGAGGTGTAGGTGTGTTTCCCCACATCATCTGAAAACCATTTACATTTTGAAAGGGTCTCTGGTATTTTACATTAGTCTTCCGCTTTGCTTTTTTCAGTTCACGATTCCAGCCTAGTGTTGACCATTGACTGAAAACAATTTGAGGTTCACAGGAGTGGGAGTGCTCCATACAAGTGGATGTAATAGCTTTGCCTCATCATTACGTGAGAGCATTTATAGTCAAAGACAATGGCACTAATAGATTCATTCACTTACTCAGAAACAACCCCAGACCCTTCAAGCATGCTATTAAAATCTCTGTCACTTTATATGGAGCAAAGAACTAGTGTTTTACTGTCTAGTCACCGAGGTGTAACACACCTTATGTCACTGATTATGGCACTGAAATCCACAAAACAATCAGGATTCATGAATATTTTTGTAGTTGTTGAACAGATATCTGGATTTAATGACTTTGCAAACAGTGACAAAGTCATCCAAATAATCAGCGAAGTTACTTACTACTTGATCAAGTGTAAGAGAAGAAAAAAAAAAAAGAAACATGAGACTGCAAGGACTCTTCTGGGTCACTCAGACTGCTTTGTGTTGGAAAGGACCTTTAAAGCACATCTAGTCCACCCCCAGCAGGGCCACCTGCAGCTAGAGCAGGTTGCTCAGAGACCCAAAGCAACGTGACCTGGAATGGTTCAGTTAGGATGCTTTGACCACACTTTTGGGCAGCTCCCCTGGGCAAGTGTCACACCACACTCAGTGTAAAACATTTCTTCCATTTCTCCAGTTTAAATCTCCCTCTTCTAGTTTGAAAATACCACTCCTTGTCCTGTCACAAGGGATCATCTGTAGTAAGCAGGGATACCCCCAACTAGGTAAAGTTCCTCACAGCTCAATCAAGCCTTACCTTGAAGGTTTCTAGGGAAACATATTCCAAGTATACAAACACCAATGTCCAATAATCTGCTTTCCATCTAGAGATATCAAGAGGAATTATTGGCACATCTGATTGCTGCCTTATTCAAGACAAAACAGACACAAGGTGTTTCCATACTCAGCACTATTGTCTTCTCCTTCCATAACACAGGATGGAAGCTAAGCACAATCATCTAGCAAAAGATGTGTAGAAGAGTGGAAAAGGGCAACAAAACGTTAACCACCACACCTGCTCCCTGCCACGAGCAGCAAACCTTCCCTGTTCCTGCAGCATTTATGAGAGCACTTAAACATATGGATCAGGGACTTCTGGTAGCAGCTAAGAAGCCTGTTAGGATCACTGCATCATTTATGAGTGCAACTGAGAATATTAGCTTATTAGCAAGGGGCCTTTCTCATCAGACAAGGTAGAGGTTGCACTGTCTGTCAAAGCCAATCAGCCTGTACACTTCTGTGGGAAAAGTAGAAGAAAAAGAAGACACTCTGGGTAAACAGATCTAAAATGTTTCCATGTGATGTGGGCTTCTAACTTTTAAGTTCACAGAAACAAAAAGGGAGAGGGAGAGAATACTGAGATAATGCTATCCCATCACTAATATTCCAAAAGTCTGATAAGACATTTGCAAGGTAACTTATCTGTTATCAAATTGTTGTTCTTTGCACCAAATAGGACAACCTTAAAAGATTAATTATAAAAACTCTTTTAACTACTTCACCTCATTTACCTGAATAGCCCAAAGCTCCTTATCTCTTATCAAATTGTTATTTGCACTGAATTTAAAGCCAATTTGTAAATAGTCTTCAAAAAATAATATTTAATCTCATTTACCTGCCCCCAGCCTGAGTGCCATGGAATAAGGAAAATAAAGCCTTTTGTGTAGTAAAATCTCAGTCTGTTGGCAGCTGTTGAAATCCAACTCTTCTCTGGCAGGGGGGTTGGACTAGATGATCTTTTGAGGTCCTTTCCAGCCCCGATACTCTGTGATTCTGTGATCTCAGTGCTGCAACCCAAATTTATCTGGTTTCTGTGAAGACACACTGATGTCTTCACACATGGCTGGATTTACTTAGGAATGAAACCTATCACAGGTAGGGACATTACTGTATGGTCTGTTTGCATTGACCATAAAGGTTTCCTAATAGATGGAGCTGCTGGATATTACTGCAATATAAATAATAAATAATAATACATCATTTTAAATGTAAACAGAGGCATTCTGTATTGAAGTACCTTTTCAAGTGTGTCTGAGATGCAGCACTATTATAGTTCACACTTGAGTAGCCTACCCTTGAAGTAATAGAGACATAGATATGAGCTGTGACATTTAAATTAGCAAGAAACATCAAACATAAATAAAAAAAGTCATCTTTGGTTGCTTCTGGAAGCTGATCAGCCAGCAGCACTTCAGCACCAGGCTTCATGCTGTGGGTAAACTTCTGTGATGTACTGCAGAAACATTCTGATAATTTACATGTTAATGCCTGTTCTCAAAGTTATTTTTCCTGAGACCATTTTCTACTCTGCTGAATTGTTATCACAGAGAGTTGCCCCAAAGCGAGGTAAGTTCCCCTTTTAAGGACCTGCAGAATGCACATCCTTTCACACAAATCTAGACTACACTGACAATTTTGTCTCTTGTGCTTGAAAGCCCAAATTTTAACCTTGGAAAGACAAAGCCAAAGAGCAGAAGAGAAACTCGTTATTCAAGGGTTTGATGGAGAGAGGTTGTGACTGCAGAACAATTAAGAGACACTCCACTTTTAAAGTTTCATTGGATTTTCTCTGGTATTTCCCCTTGTGTCAAGTGCTGCTGTAGAAATGCTGGCCCCATTCCCAGGCACACACAGCCCTTAGGCTGCACCTTAAAGCCTCCCCTCAAGTAGTTGGAACAACTCCCACCCCTGCTTCCTACCTCACTCCCACTCGTGGGTCACATTGCCTGGTTACTCTGGGACCTTGGTGGACTTCTCTAGCTAAAGGGAGAGGCTGAGGGAGAAAAGAAAGATAAAAGGAATCTCAGCCCCTCATTGGATGGTGACATTACTTTCCTTCATAGAGAAAAGAAGAATAAGCATCTTCCTTTGCCTGTGCCCAGCTACAGTACCCACCTTCCAGGGAAACCCCTCTGATGTCCAGTAGTTTATTTTTTTCTCCTTCTATTTTGCTGCTTAGTAGTTTGTTTTGTTTTTATTTCATTTATTTTCTTGCCTATCTGATACTCCCCTATTTCAATTTAAGTTTAATCTTGCCCACATGAAGATTTTGTAGTTGGAAGATCCCTTACAACTGAAACATGCTACTTATTGAAAGACAATATTTGGTCAGTTTTTGTTTATAACAGGCTTCTTTGTCCTCTTTACCATCACTCCATCCCATGTAGCACAGGTCCCACTTCCAGAGTATACACTAATCCTCAGTTTTCAAGCTGATTTTGTACTTGCACTGTAAATGTTTGCTTATGATGATGTTATTCAAAACTCATTTACTCCCCACAAGGATTGTTGCTGCTGTAAACTAGAACTGAACAGGTTTCACATGACCTGTTGTTTTACTTCTTGGTACCCTCCTGTTATCCTTTATGTTCTCACAAATATGCTGGTCAATGCCTATTCTCAGGCAGCAAAAGTCCACACAGTAAGATAAGGAGCAGCAGGGATAAATGGAATATGTAGATACACTACATATATATTAACTATGGCATATATGCGTGTGTGTACACTCATATATGTGTAGTACATATATAATTATATCCTTGTATATTGTTTGGGTGGGAAGAGACCTTTTAAATGTCATCTAATCTAACCCCTCTGCACTTAGCAGGGACATCTGCAACTAGAGCAGGCTGCTCAGAACCACAAACAACCTGACCTGGAATGGTTCCAAGGATAAGGCATTTCCCACCTCTCTAGATAACATTGACCAGGGTCTCACCACCCTCAGTGCAAAAAATGTCTTCCTTGTCTAGTCAAAATCTCTCCTGTTTAAACCATCACCCCTTGTCCTGTCACAACAGGCCCTGTTAAAAAGTCTGTCCCCAGCTTGCTGATCAGCCCCTTGAAGTATTGAAAGGCAACCAGATGTTCTCCTAGAAGCCTCCTCTTCTCCAGGCTGAACAACTGCAACTCTCTCAGCCTGGCCTCACAGCAGAGGGACTCAAGCCCTAAGCTTAAATCCTCACACCATCTTGTTAGATATATGTGGTATTGAATTGAGTATACAGATCATGTCAGCCTGGACAAGATGGAAATGTCTTGCCTCAAAGTGTGTGGTCCAGCCTTATTCTGTCAGTTCAGCATACTTAACCTGCTAGAAGTTCTATAACTCAGAAAATTCAGCCTAGGGAGGAAAGGGCAGATTCCCCTCGATCTCCAATTCAAAATGCAGATCTGAACTGAAATGCTCAGCTGAGGTCTCCATTAGTGCCAAAACAATGCTGTGAACATAGTTATTAAGAGCAAGAAAGTCACAGCAACATTTCTAGGAAACTGGTGGATGTGGCAGTCCAGCCTTAGCCACTGAAGCCACCATAGTGGCTTGGAAGCAAACCACACCTCAGTTCCTAAGGACCAACTTTCAGGGAAGAAACCAAACAGACTTGTCCTGTTCTTTTCCACAGCAATATGAATTTGTTCATTATGGATCTAAAGTGTCTGCTCCAGAGAGCCATCACAGCCAATTAAACATGAAATAGGTGAAGGAGGTGAACTAGGACATGCAAAGAGACATTCACTTAGCAGGGTCACCATCCTATCTATTTCTCTGTGTGCTTTTGGTAGCACACTCCCAAGCTGCCTGGAAAGCCTTCAAAGGCACATCATAAGTGGTGACATTCATGATCAATCCTTAGCTCACAACTAAGGCTACATCTCCCACTGCCATAAAAACAATAAACACAGGGAAGCCAAATTTCCCCCTCCCTACTGCATTAATCAGGAACATTTTTCTTGCTGGTATCAGTTTGCAAGTTTTCTTTCAGCTGCTCTCCCTATGCATCATTTTAAAACTCCTGGTTAGAGATACACACAACTTATCACTGTCAGCTCTGCACACTTAGAGCAGCTCTGACATTTCCACAGATTTAAAAAAATGTGAGTCAGGACAAAATTTGGCAGGTCCACTAATAAGTAATATTGTTTCTCTTTGAAAAGGCCCAATTCTAATCAACCCACAGCTATGTAGTAATTTTTGCATCCATTTGTCCTTGGCAAAAGCTGTCCTTTTCTAGAAGTAACTTTCACCAGTCTCACTGAGAAAATGAAGTTGCTTTTCCAATGTTTGTTCCTTCCTTTCCCACCACTTGCATTTTAGCCCTATTGTCTTAGCAAGCAGGAAAAAAAAAATGGAAAAGAAAATGAGAGCTTTGCTCATGGTTAACTGTTTGGGAAAGGTCATCTTCTGACCTAAAAGAGTTTCTGCTCTCCCCTGCTGTGTTCCACTTGCACCTGGCCCAGAGGTGATGGTATCCACTTCTTGCATGACAGGTTTTTGTTCCTGTTGTCTGCGAGATCTGGAGCTGACACAAGAAATTTGTATCAGAAGATCATCAGATAAAAGAAGTCATGTGAGACTTGCTAAAAAAAGCAGGAAGAAGAAAGGATATGTCAGCAGGACACACTGCTTCATATAAGCCTGGACTTATCTTTATAGCAAATGTTATCTCTAAGATTGATAAATGCATGACAGGCTGGAAGGGGGAGAGAGGACAAAGTCATTGTGCTGAAAATCTAGGCCTGGCAACAATAAAAAAACCTATAAAATAGTTAAAAACCTAATAGCTCACTAGAATTTTTTTTGCCAGAGCAGGTCCTCTATGTCCAATAGCTCTCTAAAGGCATTAGAAAATGAAAGGAGTTTTAATGCACCCCTACATTTCTTCTCTTTCTAGTTTTACAAGGGGCAATGTGGCAATCTAATTATATTGTGTTGTGAACTGGTATTATGTCCTGCAAGCAAAGGTAAGAAGCCTTTTTTATCGTTCCATTATGCAATTGGTGCTACTTTTTTTAACACTTATTTCAGCTTTAGTGCAATAACTCTCTATTGTAGCCTACATTATTTTTTTTCTCTCTCTTAACCATTCATCGTTTCACAGTAATAAAATCTGCTGTGCAAACAAAAGCCTGGTGCCCAGACAATGTGTGAGCAAGGCCATTGCTCCGTGTCTTGCTTCCTCAAGCAGCAGGCGAGCCCCAGAGGAATCTAGAGCAAGGTGGTGAGGGCATCTTAGGATGTGTCTGAGGCTACATCTCAAGTACTGAGTTCAATTTTGGGCTCCTCTCTACAAGGACATTGAGTTGCCAAAGAAGGTCCAGAGAAGGGCAATGAAGATGGTGAAGTCTGGAAAATAGGTCTGGTGGTAAGAAGCTGAGAGAAATGAGATTGTTTATTCTGGAGTAAAGGAGGCTGAGGGGAGACCTCCTGGCTCTCTGCATCTGCCCTTCTGGCTCTCTACAATTCCCTGAAAGGAGGTGGGAGCCAAGTAGGGGTTGGTCTCATCTCCCTAGTAACAAATGATAGAATCAGAGGAAATGGGCTCAAGTTGTAGCAGGAGAGGTTTAGGTTGGATATTATGAACAATTGCTTTCCTCCAGGAGTAGCCAAGCATTGGAACAGGCTGCCCAGGGAGGTAGTAGAGTCATCATCCCTGGAGACATTAAAAAATGATGTGGACATGACACTTGGGGACATAGCTTTCTGGTCATGGTGATGGCAGGTTGACAGCTGGACTTAAGCTTGGAAGAGACCTCTAAGGACATAAATGATTCTGTGATTTTTTCCTCAGAGAAAAATAGAAGCTTAGGGAACTGATTACAGCTTTCTCCACCTGAAAAAAGCACATACCAATGGCTCCAAGAACTGCCCAGGCAAATCCTGACCGATGAAAGAAGCCACCACTTCTGTAAAACCCTCACCCTTTGTCCTTCTCAATTATGTATGGTCATGTTCTTACAATAACTTCTGCTGTCACTATGATTTAAAGATAAGGTTTATTTTAAAAGATCATTTGTTTCCAGTGCCAGATTAGGTAGTCTAACCAGATAAATAAGTGCAGAGTTTTGAGGACACCCCCACACACAGTGGATTTCTTCCCTCCTTCCCAAGAGCCTGCTATCTGAACCTTTTGCTAACCATTTCAAGGCTATCCAGAAGGTAGTCCTTTGCATAATTTTTAGCTTAGCATAAAAAAACTGCCTAATTGTTATTCATTTGGCTTGGCAGCTATTATACACCGAAGTGACCTCTGCTTCTCTGTTAATTATAAACAGTTTTGTCTATTGGATAAATTGAAGTGAATTAGCTCAGTTGTCAAATCTTATCAATAATTTAAATAGCCATTTCAAACAAATAAAATAGAAAAGAAAATAAAACAAGAAAATAGACACAAAATAAAACAGAACAACCAACCTTAGAAAATACCATCTTCCAAGTGCAAAACACCAACAATTTGTTGAGTTACTAGTGAGGGCATAATTTAAGAACAATATAAGTGCTAAACAGGTTTTATTTTCCTGTGCACTCAGACCTGTACATTTGCTGTGGAGCAGAAAGAAGTTTCAAGGTCTGGTCCCTGCCCAGCACAACAGCCCATTAGCAGCAGCTGTTGGAGACATCTGCCCAACCTGATTACCATCAAAGGCAAGTGGCAAGAGCCCATCACAACACCCCTTCCCTCCATGCTCAACTGCCACCAAACAACTGGGCTTCTGCTAGGCTACACTTAGAGCTCAGAAGTGACTTTATTTCTAAACAAGGTCATGCTTGAATGAAATGTACACGCAAGGTTGATGGCATCATCAAGACTTGAAGAAACAACATCTCTTTCTTTCTGCTAGGAAACACCTGCCAGATTTTTTTTTTCTGGTGCAAGGTAGGCAACAGCACCTGATGAGATAAGCTCTAGTCATAAAAAATACATACAGCATAAGGTCAGGTTTCATCTTGTTCTGTGATTCATTTTAAGCCTCTGGAGATGCTATCCACTGTAAAGGCTTCACAGAGAAAATTGCAGGGGGCTACAGGAAAGGGAAGGAGCTGAGCATTGATTTATCTGTGTAATTCTCTTGTAGGCAAAAAGAAAGGGCTTTTATTTGCAAATAACTTGATAAAGGTGAGCACTGCCACCAGAAGATTTGCTGTAACAGATAACACCACTCACCTTACAAAGCCTTAGTGAAAGCTTCACCAATTTGGTGTCCAACATTGGATGTTAGATGAAATGTTGAGTGGGAGCATCAGCAGCATTGAATCTTTGCCTTCAGCTCTTCTTTACAGCACAGAAAGGTGTCATGGCCCCCGACTCTAACAAGGAAAGCTTTTCTCTGAGTTCATAGCTTTGTCTGGTTTTAATTGCTAACACATTGCTAAGTCAGTCAACACGTGGACCCAACTGCCTGCCTCAAATGACAGCATGCAACAAATGTCCAAGGTCAGTTCCACCATTGATTCCCCACAGCCAACATCCTGGACTCTAAGGTCAAAACATATTGAAAGCATTAGCACTTATCACTGTCAAGTGTCCTCCCTTTCCTCTCTGATAACCTCCAACAGCAGCCAATGTTGGCAGGATTCTGCTATATTCCCAAATCTCTCCCAGTGTCATTCTTCAGCAATTCCTTGGGGTTTCCTTAAAGTCTGAAGTATTTACTCACAGCTATGACACTTTCCTTATCTCACAGAGCAAACAATTGGACACAAAATGCCAAGAAAAGCTGTGAAAGACAGAAGAGACACAGCAGAAATAGATAATGACTGGTGGTAACATCACCAATTTTGTTCAAAGCCATTTCTAAACAGAAGAAATATTTTTCTGTCCAGAAAATAACAGATTTGAGAACCTTGCTCAAACATCACATTTCTTTTCATATATCTTCCATTCACAAAAACATCTTTTGCCTCCTAACATTTGCCATGCCTACAAGATAAATTAATTTAAAAACACAATAAAGCAGAGCTATTATAGATGCCTGTTTACTACTTTTTGGGGGGGGAAATTACCTAATAATATTCTGCACATAGAGAAATTCTCGACTTCCAAAGTGTAAAAGAGCCTTTTTGTCCTGCTTTATCATGACAGATGGAACAAGGGTGGATGGGGCCTCAGTATAATCACAAAGGTTGGAAAAGACCTCTGAAATCACCAACTCCAGCTGTCAACCCAACACTAAACCAGTAAACCATGTCCAGAAGCATCTACATGTCTTTTGGGCACCTCCAAGGATAGTGATTCCATCACTTCCCTGAGCCAATCCTGTTCCAATCCTAAAGTGTTGCCTCCCAAAAGTAAACTAAAAGTAGCAGTTATGAAGCTTAGCGAGTGAGACATTAAAAAAGCAAAGAAATACCTAAGCTATTAGAAACAAAACCAAAGGAAAAAGCAGTACTGAGAAAAGGTCTAAGCTTTGGTCATGCATAACAAGGCATGGAAAACAAGGAGGACATCCCATGCGTCCCCAGGTCCCAGCATCACAAATAACTGAGTCTATCAGCAGGGAAAATCTTCCCAATGTATTTGTTTTCCACATTTAATATTAATCAAAGAGCATTATATATTTCACACATCACTTGACTGTCCTAGCTGCAGGGGAAGAAACGCTGTCGTGATGGCAATAACGCAAAACAACAAACATAAATACGTAAAGCAATAATGAAATAATAAAAAAAAAAAAAGAAAAAAAGAAAAAAAGAAAAAGAGGAATCAGTTGATTAAACAAAGGGTCCTTTGAAGCATGGGACTCCATTTACATCAGCACAGGAAGTGTTAGGCTGTTGACAAAACTCAAACATCAAGATAGAGGGTTTGATCCCACATGGTAGCCCTTGCACTTCACTTTGGTTCCAAGGCTTCCCAGCAGCTTCCCAAACCATTGACCACATGAAAGCCTACCAGCCCTGGGCTTGGCTTGGGGCTGGACCAAGGAGCCTCATACTCTGCTCTCAGCTTTGTCTCAGAATCTCCTGTTGATAACTGATCTTAGAGGGGTAATTCAGATACATGGAAAATTTGGAGAGCTAGAGAGCAAAAGCTTAAATATAAGGATAGTGTGCTCATCAGAGCACTACTGAGGAAAAAGATAGTAAATAGCTCAGCAAACTTCAAGCTAGGCATGCACAGACTTGCATCAGTTCTCTGTAGGGACACAAACCCATATGGGACATAAAACCAGAAGCCTTTGTCCATAGGAAGAGTTGCTTGGTTTTGGCCCATTCCAAGGCACAACAACACAACCCCAAACCTGGAGAACCTCCTCTTTGCTGGTGCTGGGAGGTGGGACAGAGCATCCATCCATGAGGCTGGGGAGACCAAACAAACAGGTAGGTGAAAGAATGGATTCTAGAAATGGTAAAAATGCTGAATGCCCAATCTGCATACAGCAAGTGCCAAGTCACCCCAGCTAGAGGGGAGCTAGAGTCCATGCATGTCCCAAACACATCCACCAGAATTTGTTGTTTATATGGAATGGTATTGGATGGAATTAGAAGTACCAAAACTTGCTTTAGGTTCAGCACCCACCAGGTTACAGTTGATGCTGTTCACAGTCATGGTGGCACAATGGAAAAGAAAGCATCTGGAAAAAGAAAGATGTGGTGGCTCCAGAGCTCCAGTACCATAATCTCTGCCATTGGGTCTTTGCTGTTGTTGATGACATTCAGCTTTTAAAGTTTCTGTTTCAGCTATTTTCTGCTCTTTCACAAGAAAACAGAATGCATCTAATAGGGAAGGGAGACCTTATGGCTCTCTACAACTCCCTGAAAGGAGTTTGGAGCCAGGTGGGGGGCTAGTATCTGGTGATAGAACAAGAGAAAGTGGCTTCAAGCTGCACCAGGAGAGGCTTAGGTTGGATATTAGGAAAACAATTCTTTCCTGCAACAGGGGTCAGGCATTACAACAGGCTGCCCAGGGAGGAGGTGAAGCCACTATCCCTGGAGGTGTTCAAAAACATGCAGACATGGCACTCTGGGACATGATTTAGCGATTGTGGTGGAGCTGATGTCTGGACTTGATCTTAGAGGTTCTTACCAGCCTTAATAATTCTATGACTCTACAAATTGTCCTACTTAGTTTACTACTCTAGATGACTAATCTCCTCTGTGCAGATACCCTTGTGTGCTGGGTTTAGAAAACATTCAGCAATGATAAACTTAAAAGGAAATAAATGAGCTGGCAATATTGGAAATACTGGAACAGTTTGCCCAGAGAGGTGGCAGAGGCCAAATCCATGGAGACATCCAAGGTCAAATTTGATGGGGCCCTGAGCAACCTAAGGTAGTTAAAAACATCTTTGCTCAATGCAGGGAAGATGGACAAGATGACCTTTGAGGGCTCCTTCCAACATGATGCAGTCTATGATTCTCTGAAATCCATCAGTATGCATTTTAGGGCTGAGATCCAGCTGAAGGAGAATCACTTCATTTGTTTCTAACCTTTAACTTGTATTGTCCGCATTTTGCTTTCCAGAGCTTCAGAACTTAATTTGAGATCAACGGAATCCAAGGCTTACACTGTAGTACAAGGTATTAAACAACATCAACACACTGGAAAATATTCAGCTTGCCAAACTAAACACTTCTTGAGTGATATTTGTAAATGGTTTTCCTAGATAAAACCTCGTGGTTATTTTTAGATTACACACCAAGTGAGTACACAAAGCATGCTGCATGAAGCTGACTCCACTGCATTTGCCTAAGTGCCCAGGAGCACTTTGAGCACTGTTAACACGGGGGTGGGGTGCGTGTGTGCTTGCTTGGTTTGTTTGCTTGCTTGTTTTGTTATTTTGTTGTGTGGATTTCTTTCCCCAAGCCTGCTCGGATGCTGGTCTCACACTGCAATAAAGACACAGCATCCAATTTCTGTCTCACCTAGAGGATAAGAGACAGGCCCCAGAAAGCAGCACAGGTGTAATTGCCCTCCACCCAGCACTTGTTTATGGTAGGCTTTATGCTCACATATATACCATGCACACTGAGGGGAACCTTTCAGACAAGGACGGCATAACTCATCTTGAGAAACGCCTTCCTCCTGTTTAAGAGTTAGTATAAATTGAAGCTCCTCAAGGGAGCCAGGTGTGATATTTTTTCATTTTCTCAGAATCCATAAGGTTTATTGTTAGATTTAGTCCTTTATTATTATTGATTATACAAGGGCTGAGGATGGGGCTGAGCTGGAATCTAAACTTTTCTTTCCTTTCTGTTTTTGAGCGCATGCTTCATGTTAGTGCTATTGATTTTCCATATAAAAGGGGTGATGAAACCTGTATTTTTTTCCAAAGAAATTTTGGAGTATAGAAAGCAGTGCTCGTTTACCTGGAGTAAGACCTGAACCATAATTCTTTTTTATTCAACTTTCTGTCTGGGCTTCCAGTTTATCTCCTTGCTTTTGCTTGGTTAAACACCATCTAGTGTCCCAGCCAAGAATCACATTTAAAGTAACGAACAGAAAAATCACAACAAAAGGCAAACACTGAATCAAAACCTTCAGCCTTTCTTAAATCTGCAATTCACAAGAAGTCTAAAAAAAAATCCTTAAATTTAGCTCTCACAGAGACACCCAGGCTGAGAACAGAAACAGAAGATATTGCATGAGTTGGGGAAAAACAATAATCACAGAATGAAGAAACTGAATTAACTTTTCTGCAAGTTTGAGTATGTCTTCAACCAAAGCACATCCTCTAGCACCTTCCTCCAGCCAGGCCAGGCAGGTGTATTTCTAACTGAACAATAATATTCTCATCCATATAAGCAGTATTAGACATGGAGCAAGAGGCACAGCCTATCTACAACACACACCCCTAAGCAGAGCAAAATCTCCAGTGTTAGACTGCATGATCTCCAGAAGTCTCCTCCAACTGCCACCATTCTGTGTGATGCTGCACCACAAACACAGGAGATCAAGAAAGAAGGAAGTCTCTTTTCATTATGATGAGAAATAATATGCAGCACATTTAAAAATCAGACTTGTTATCCAACAATTACATCCTTTTAATATTCCTCCAGCTTAACTGAAAAGATAAATCATCACTATGAACATTCCACAGTTGGCATTAGAAGAGAACAAGGACATTTTTGTTGCCTGGGATGAACTCTCGAGAGCTTTGATGCGATCCTTGGCACATAGCTGCATGTCATTGAGGTTTTACTCCTCACCCAACATGTGTGGAGAGTCCTGGTCAGGTTTGGATAGAACAGGAGCAGTCGCTGCTCTCAGTGATTGAATGGATCACATTGCCCTTCTGACTGATCTCTTCATCACTATGCTAAGAATAAAAAAGCCATAGGCTTTGCATTTCTTTCCTCACCTGAACATCTTAGTTCTTCTGTTAGTACTATTTCAGCCATTTAGTAACAGAAAGTCTCTGTACACCAGCATTGCACCCACTGGGTTACACCTTGAGACTGAGCATCTCTCAACACATGATCACGACTGGAAGTTAATAATTACAGTTCTACTGACTGTACTTTAAGTTACATATGATGAGAATGCAGCCACCATTTATTATAGAGTCAGACTGTTTTGGGTGGGGCCCTTCCTTATCAGCCTCTTTAAGTCCTGAAAGGTACCTTGAATGTCTCCCTTGAGTTTCCTCTTCTCCAGGCTGATCAATTCCAACTCACTTAGTCTGTCCTTACAGCAGAACACTTCCAGACCTCCCATCATTGCTGTGCCTTCCTTTGACCCCAATCCAACAGGTTGTTGTGAAGAAGTCAGACAAAACAGGAGGCTAACAGCCAAGGGTTTATTACAACTAAATCTCCTCCCCTTCCAAAACAATGAAATCACAGTTTCATATGTTAGTTGGTAAAACACTGTTGTACAATTAATTAAACTATTCGACTAATTGGAGAAATGAGTCAAAACACGCACATCAAAAGAAAGTCTCCCATGGATTCTAAGGAGATATATAGATGTACACATGTACTCACCAAGCTGAAGGGGTGTAAAGCTCCTTATATTCCATTCTAAAAGGGAGAAGTTCTAAGTTGAAAAGGCTGCATCTATGGAGCAAAAGAGCACCTCTCCCTAGCAGAGCTCCATTTATACCCCTGTGAGGTTCAGCTGTGGTCAATTGCTCAATTAGTTTACTCTCCAATCAAAGGAGAGGACCTCAGGCTCTGGGCCACCAGAGATAAAAAGCTGATGAAGATCAGCTGCTTGCAAACATCACCTCGAGGTCTGTCCTGAGCTGGGGTGGTGGTGTTGCAACTGCCACACATTTGTGTCTCTGTTGTGCCATGGACTCCAGAGCTGGCCCCAGCACTTGAGGTGGGGTCTCAACAAAGTACAACAGAGGGGCACAATCCCCTCCCAGACCCTGCTGCAGGGAATAAGCCCAGGACATGGCTGGCTTTGTACTGTGAGTACACAGTTCTGGGTCGTGTCCAGCTTTTCACTCACCAAGGATGGAAAGTTTACAGGAAAACTTCTCCGTAAAGTTTGCTGAAGCACACAGAGCTTTGTCTAAGGTCAGCCAGATGCTGCAGCAGTTATGGCATTCATTAACTCTCTGAATAATAATGACAAATTAACACAAACTTTAAACAGTAAGCAAATCGTCACCTTCAGACTCTTTAATGAATTCTGCTGTATATATTTTCAAGCTAGCAGAAATCTGACAGACAATATTTTTCAAATATTTCATTTACTCCCTATCTAGCTGCTTTTTTCCCTTCCCAACAGCCAAGAGCCCATTCATTCCACCTTTGATTACTGTTCACAGCCACACCTGCTCCTGATATTAAACAGAAAACATCTCTTAAACACTACAAAGTAATTTCTCATTTACTTTTTTAAATCACTAAGCAACTATCTCTTCTTGTCTACCAGTTTTAAATAGTCCTATGACCTAGGATCAGGGGAAAAAAAATATCAAAACCAGGAGATGAGTAGATTTAGATCGGACACTAGGAAGAAGTTCTTTACTATAAATAAAGTGGTGGAACAGGTTGTCCGGAGAGGTGGTGGAAGCCTCATCCCTGTAGACATTCAAGGTCAGGCTTGATGAGGCTCAGAGCAACCTGATCTAGTTAAAGATGTTCCTGGAAGTTGAACTACACGAACTTTAAAGGTCCCTTCTAACCTAAACCATTCTATCATTCTATGATAAGCTGCTTTTTGGATAGTAAGGAATCAAGTCCAAATTCCAGCTCCTCCTGACACCCATCAATCACTTTAAAATAATTGTAGGAGGTTTCTAACCTGGAGTTGTTCTGCTCAATGAAGCACAGATGAATGAGAGCTGGTGGGGGGAAGGGGTCATTTCAATATCTGGCATGCATGCTTGTATGTCTCTGTGTTCCTGTTTTCCTTGGAACAAATGCTGTTATAATTTCTTCAAGGAATCAATAATGTCCATTGCCAGAGCACTGCACTGTTTGAGATGCAGATCACATAGGGAGACTGGAAATTTATTGCATTGTAAACGCAGGCAGAAGGTGGTAGGTAAGCTGTAATTAAAGTTTTGCTGATAATAAAAAATGGGGGAAAATAAGCAGACTCCATAGTCAGTAAATGTTAGTGCTGCTGCACAATCACACCATTTCATGGAGAAAACTGCAGCACTAGGCTCTTTTTCTGCACAATTAGCCTAAGAAAAGGTGGTTTACATTTCAACACCCCCTAAAATGTTGGTATCCCCTGTGTCCTTCATCAACACTGAACACCTCCAGAGTTTTTTGAAACCAGCTCTCAGTGTTTAAATCACATTCTAATTCTTCGGAAATTGTGTCTTACTCATTATTCTTGGGATCTGCTTTTAGCTGGGAAGCTGAAATTAAGTAAGAACTTCAGCACTGCACAACTGATGTATTTTTTAAATCCTTCACTGTTACAGACCTGGCAGTGCACAGGTTGGTGGGTGGTGAGATATTTAATGAACAGTCAGCAATCCATCCTGCTGGGCTGATCTCCTGGTGAGGCAGAGCAATGGGCTGTGGAAGATACCCCCCTGTGTGACTCTGGAGTGAGGAGCTGCACCTCTACCTGCTCCAGAAAAGTTTTACTTTGATATGGTTGGAGGAGATCTTTAAAATCAAGTCCAACCACTAACTCAACACTTCCAGGTCACCACTAAACCATATGCTTTTGCACCACATCTAGAAAGCTTTGGAACCCCTCCAGGAATGGCAAATCCACCACTGGGAAGCCTGTTCCAGGGCTTGACAACCCCTTGGGGGAAGAAATTGTTCTTCATGTCCAACCTAGTTTCCCTGGTGCAACTTGAGGCCACTTCCTCTTGTCCTATCACTCATTTCCTGGGAGAAGAGACCAACCGTGACCTGGCTCCAACTTCCTTTCAGAAAGCTGCAGAGAGCCAGAAGGTCTCCCCTTAGCCTCCTCTTCTCCAGGGTGAACAATGCCAGGTCCCTTAGCTACTCCTCACAAGACTTGTGGTCAGGACCCTTCAGCAGCTTCACTGCCTTTCACTGGACACACTCCATTCTCTCTTGCAGTGAGAGGGCCAAAACTGACCTCAGTGTTCAAGGTGCAGCCTCACCAGTGCTAAGTACAGAGGCACAATCATTCCCTGGTTCCACAGGTGACACTATTGCAGATCCAGGCCAGGATGCTATTGGCCTTCTTGGCCTCTTGAGCACGCACTGCCTCATCTTCAGCCACTGTCAACCAACACCCCCAGCTCCTTCTCCACCAGACAGTTTTCCAGCCACTCTGTCCCCAGCCTGGAGTATTTCATGGCATCACGAACGAAGTGCAGGATCCAGCACTTAACCTTGTTAAAACTCATACCACTGACCTCAATTCATCAACCCAGCCTGGACAGATCCCTCTCTAGAACCTTCCCACGCTTCAGCAGATCAACATATCCACCTAATCTGATGTCACTTGCAAACTTACTGAGGATGTATTTGATCCCCTCATCCAGGTAATTGATAAAGATATTAAACAGAAAGGTGCCTCAATACTGAGCTCTGAGGAACATCATTTCTTACCAGCCGACAAGTGAGTTTACCCCCATTTGGAAATGTATGACAAAACCCCAAACTTGCTATCTGTTTCCTTTTTCTTTCTCCTCCTTTTGTGACTTCCTTGATTTCCAAATTTCTGTCCTTGTCCCAGGGTTGAGATTGCTCACTGCTAATTATCCAATAAAAACAGAGTTGAAGTATTAAATCTATCCCTAGTTAACCCAATGTCTTTAATAATAAAAAAGATTTTGCACAAGGGATAAATACTGTATCTCATTTTCCCACTCTTACAAGTCTCCTGTCACTCCACACTTATTAATACTGCTGCTAATATACTGCTCCCAGTAAGCCACTAAAATAGTTCTGTTATTCCTATTAATTCACCAATAAAATGTGGCCTCATAATGCAATAAAAAAGGCTTTGTTGCTCGGGGGCTTTATTGGCAGCATCTATTTGCCCAATTTGTCAAGAGGCTTTCCTCAGTTTTCTGATACCATAGCCAAGAATCGCTCCTGTTATGCAAATATGATAAGAAAGCAGTATCTGATCCCATGCCAGATGTCACTGGTTTCTCCCTAGGTATCTGGCAGTGACTGATGGCACAGACAAGTGTCCCTCCCTCCAGGTTAAGGGTGAGTGGATGCTGCAAAAAAAAACCCTTTCCAGAAGGAAAAGCAACTACTTTCTGGTTAACACTCAGAACAGCCTCCCAACAGCAGGATTCATGCTGTTCCTAGAAGTGTGAAACCCCACCACAGGACAGAGACTGCTGTTCATGCCAAACATGATGTAATTCCTAAATTAGCAATGTAGTGATAATTCATGGGCTCCTCAGCCTATTCTATGCAAGCAAGAAGTGGAAAAGCCCCTTCCCCTGCAAACACTGCCCTTGGCAATTGCACACAGCCTTGGAATAGGTGTCTGAATCAGAAGAGCCCACTGAAAGTCTACAGCACACCTCTCTGGACAAAGACAAAAAACATTTGCCCTCAGTCAATAACACACCTAAGAGACCAGGCAAGATGCCCTAGAAGAAGAGGAAAAAGTAGGTCTTTTCATCAGCAAGGAATTTGTTAGGCAAAACATTCTGATGGTGGACAAAATACCCAGTGGTCTATGGTCCATGCTGGTGGGGAACATGATGACTTCAGATGAGGTAACCTCAAAGGACTTAATGATTATTTAACCTGAGCATCTCAGTAGGCTTTGCTGTCCATGAACCTAGCTCAGCATCCTGCCAGCAGGTACAGGCAGATAGACACATCTGCTCAGTTAGGTTTAAATTTGACACAAGGAACAATTTCTTCTCCAAAATGGACCTGGAATAGGCTGCCCAGAGCAGGGGTGGAGTCCCCATCCACAGAGGTATTTAAAAGCCATGTGGATGTGGTGCTGAGGGACATGGTTTAGCAATGGCCTGGCATATCTGGATTAATGGTTGGAGTTAATGATCTTAAGGGTCATAGATTCATAGAATCAGTCAGAGTTGGAAGGATCATCTAGTTCCAACCCCCCTTGCCATAGGCAGGGACGCCTCACACTAGATCAGGTTGTCTAGAGCCTCATCAAACCTGGCCTTAAACACCTTCAAGGACAGGGCTTCCACCACCTCCCTGGGGAACCTGTTCCAGGGTCTCATCACTCTCATGGTGAAGAACTTCTTTCAAACATCCAATCTGAATCTACCCATTTCTAGCTTTGTTCCATTCCCTCTAGTCCTATCACTACCTGACATCCTAAAGAGTCCTTCAGAAGCTTTCTTGTAGGACTCCCTTAAGATACTGAAAGACCACAATAAGGTCATCTTGGAGCCTTCTGCTCTCCAGAATGAATAGCCCCAACTCCCTCAGTCTCACCTCATAAGAGAGGTGCTCCAGCCCTCTGATCATCTTCATGGCCCTTCTCTGGACACCTTCCAGCACATGCATACCCCTTTTGTAACAGGAGCTCCAGAACTGGATGCAGTACTCCAGGTGGGGTCTCACCAGTGTGGAGTAGAGGGGCAGGATCACTTCCCTCGACCTGCTGACCACGCTTCTCTTGATGCAGCCCCGGATCTCCTTGGCTTTTTGGGTTGCAAGAGCATACTGACAGCTCATGTTGAGCTTCTCATCCACCAAAGGTCACTTCTAACCAAAACAACTCAGTCGCTTGCAGCCCTTGGGGCAGTGCTATCTTCTCTGACATATTTTTCCTTTCAGTTTGGACTTCCCCCTTCTCAGACAGTCAGATTTGATGGAACCCATAAAAAATGGCAAAGAACCAGGAGTAGGGAGAGGTGGGAGAATGCCCAACAGAGCATGCTTCCCACTGTGGGGAAGTGTTGGGGTCAAACACTGCAATGGCAAGAATTAAAAACCTGGAGATCTATCTCAGTCTATTAGTGGGCCAGAAGTTTTAAACTGGATAGTGTTATGACTTTGGATTCTGAATCCTAATTAATAAGTAGCCAATGTGACTGTGCAACACTGTCCTCTGTTGGAAACAGCTCACCAGACCACCTGAAGCACTGCTAGACATCCTCTGGCTAAGCTTGTAGGAAAAGCAACCAGTCATTTGTTAGGGCTTAACATCTCACATGATTTGGCTCTGAGGATGTCTGTATGGACTTTCTTAGCCTTATGCATCACCCTCAAGTTGTTCCAAACTCTCACACTGCTTTGACTGCTTTGTGTTTACTTGGTGCTGGCAGCAGTAAAAAGGTGTTGCACAAGAGAGCCATTGAATTAATATCAGCAGATTTATCATGCAAGGTTTTATAATCTTTCTTGCACACCAAGCTCAAAAAATCTCCAGTGCATATATTAGGAGAAAGGATCATGACACAAATGCTGCGAAGTGCCCTGTAAATACCCCAGAGCCTCTGTAGATGGGGAACCTGGTGACCTTCCGGAAGAGGTGCAATTCATAATTCCACTACTTGCAGAGACAAGACCAGGGATAAGGCATCCTTTTTTGGGCTACTACTGCTGAAGACTTCTGGCAATAAGAAAAAAGCTGATTCACAGTGTTATAGAAGAAGGACAATGACTTGGCTTGCTGAGAGGAATTTAATAGCATGGTATAGTGGCTCGCAGCCACACACCTCCTGCACCATCTTACCTCTTGCTCTGAAGGGCTGAGTAGCGAGTGGCTGCTGCAGCAGGTAGGAGCACAGTTCCACACTAAAGCAAACCAGAATCAGCAGCACAAATACTGTCTGCCTATTGCCATCTCCTCCAGACCTGCTCATGCTTTCCTCCCTTCTCCCTCAACATTTCCTGAGTTTACCATATTGTTTTCCATCCTTCTTCCCATGTACTGCTTTTATAAAATGCTATTTTCCTATTTTACTCTAATTTCTTGTCTTCCAGGACATCTTTCTGTCACAGTGGGAGAAGATGGGAAATGCTTTCCTGCCATCTAGGCTGGCTTCCATTTACAATGGGTTTGGTTTGGGAACACTACCAGAAGTCCTGCATCCATGTTCTCTTTCCAAATGGCTGCTGGCCAGGTGACACCACATTAGGATGCAAGACAGAGGAAAATCACACAAGATTTTACAGGACCTAATCTTAGTGGGAAGATGTCCCTTTACTTATGAGTGACCTGGATTCAGGTACTTTTTCTGAAGAGCAAATGCTGCTCTGTCTTCTCTGGGGGTTTATGTCAGAAATTAGAAGCATTTGACTCCCCAAAAGCCTTGTCAAGACCTGAAATAGGTCTCAAAGGTGTTTCTGAGCCTAAACAGTTCAATGATTGTGTGATGCCAGCAATGGTGGCACTGTCCTCAGCAAGACTGACTACAGCACGGAGAGGTCATGTCTGCTTTGTGAGGGGCCTTGCAGTCATTAGTCTTCTAAATTGATTTCCATGGTGTGCAAAAGACATAACAAATGGCTAATTTAATAAAATTGTGTCAGCTCATTCAGCCAGAAGCAAGAATAATTGTAGCCAGTTCTGGAAAAACTGGAAAGTTGTGGGTTTGAACAACTTCCCTTTGAAAAAGGGAATCAGTGGTGTCCAGGCTGAAACCAATTCAACCAATTCAACACCTCTCCACCTACTGTGCATCCACAACAGCATGGCACCAGGATGGTGGGGAGGCAATGCAGCTGAAGAGCAGATTGCAGTAGTGATATTGGTCTCTTCACAAGTTCCTATCATCAGGAAGTCCTCTGTCCTACCATCATTAAATTAAGAGCATCCATGCCTTGGAATCAATCCCAGCAATCATCCATACAGGCACTCAATGTCCAGCCACTTCTTTCTCCACTCTCCCTGACTTAGAGGTGCCAGTCCTCAAGTTAAATGGACAAACTCTCCCTCCCCACTCCAGCCCCAGCTCTTTGTTCAGTGAAAGCTCTTCTGTCATTTTTAATGATCACAACAGGTCCAGACTCAATGTGAAGGATACACACAGATATGGGACTCCCATAGCAGAGACCTGTAACAACTGTGCCAGATGACCCCCGTTAGAGAAGAGGCAGATTTGGCAGTAGAAATCATGAGATGCCTCCATGTCACTCTGCTGTGCTTCAGACAAGGACAAAAAGATGTTGAATCAAGCACCACATCACATAAAGGAACACCAGCAGCAGAGCAGATTGAATTTCTTCATTGGATGTTATGGATCCATAATCATCATTGTCACCACTGCAATAGCAATCAAAGCTGAATCATCAGCTTCCACATTACCTTAAAGGTGAAATGAAATGTTAAAATAAAAATCATCCAAAAGGCCCCTTCAACCTCCTCTTACCCAAGAATAAATCTGAATAACTCTGAGAATGAGCAAACTATTTGATCACAGTGTCTCGTGGATGCAAGATCTTTAATAGAGTTTTAAACAGTCCTTTCCCAATGACCTTTAAACAAATTGTAGTTATCATGTGTAAATTCATTATTTCCTAAAATGTTTTAATTTTTCTAATTAACTGGAATGCATTACTTGTATTCCATCTGGATTCATAAGGAGACTGAGCAGAACAGAAGGAAATCATGCGGATGGAGAGCATCAGGTTTTTTTTGCTTTATCATTTTGGCTGGATGAGAGTGAAAGTTTTCCCCAGGTGCCTGCAGCTTCCAAAAGCTTCCCCCGACTGCAATTCTCCTGCCTCTGCAATGTCAGGGCGCAGCCCAACCCAACTCAACAATGTTCCCCTCCATCACAACATGCTCCCAGCTGTGCTAAAGGTTCAACCACTGGGCACAACATCTGCCTGAGCTTTTGCCTTCTGATGCTAGCAGAGAAAACGTGTTCCAGGAATAATAAAAGTTTATGATGCCTGCTTGCTTGTAGCACTGCTCTGTGTGGTGTTCACTAGCTTTTCCTCTCCCAGCCAACTATTTCTTCTGACATATATTCCCAGGAATTTCAATCTCTGTCAGGATACACTTGAAACAGGTCCAAAAGTTGCCAGGGAGTGCTTTTCTTAATTCTCCCCTGGGAACTTTATTGTGGGACTACCAAAGGCCATTGGGATTCCCAGAAAGCCAGCTGAAAGTCATATTTCAGCTGCTTGGGGCACCATGGCCTGCTCCTGTGCCCAGACATGTTCCTAGGATGGATGAATCCTGATCAAGCACGTGGGAAATGATGAAAACCAGCTGCTTCTTCCTGTGCATTCCTTCCTGCTCTCTTTGTCCAGGTCCCCACATGATACTGAGGCTCCTTGCTTTTCCCTGAGACTCCCTCCTTTCCCAGCTGCCCTTTCCACCACATCAGAGACCTTGGTAAGTCCTTGTGGAGCAGCTGAGTAGAAGTTTGTCCTTCCTGAGCACTGTATGTGTTTTAAAGGACTGCAACACCCCAAGCAAGAGCAAAGAAGCCAGATAGGCACCATCCATCACTGTCAACACCAGCAGAAGTCAAGATGGAGCCGTGGGAAGCACCCACTGACCACAGCAACTCCTTTCTATGACCTGATGGCTTTGCAAGGGGCTCTGACGCATCCAGTGAGGCACACACAGAAACATAGCTTCCAAATAATGAAGAAAAAACAAAAAAAAGCCTAAAAAAAAAGCCTAGTAAAATCTCCCATGCCTGAGTACTTGAGCTTCTTAGTAAACGTCTCAAGTCTTCCCAGCTCCCTGCCAAGCCCTCAGCAGCTGAACACCTGCACACTCCATCTGTCCTTACCTTTGCAGATCACCTCCTGCTTCCATCACTTGCCACCAACCTGTCCGTCACTGCTTCCTCCAGATTATTTCTCTCCAGACCTGATGGGACCAAAACATTACAGCCTGCACTATTTGTTTTCTGATGAAATCTGCTACATGGTGCAGCCTTGGGGAAAAAAAAAAAAGAAAAAAAAAAAGCAAGCACTCACCAGCAAACTGGGTGTCATGCTCTTCATGGGTTTGCTTAACTACAAAAGCTTGTGCTACCATTGGTTTGGCATTTAGGAGACCTCAATGCAAATTAAAAGGTGCTGCAGCAGCAGACACTAGAGAGGGGATGAGGCACAAGAGGGGAAGAAGCACCATCAGGTGTGCCCTTGTAATCCAGTGCTTATTACAAAATACAAGGGTTTGGGAGGTCTAGGCAGGGACAAGAGGAATTTGGCAGAGATGGAAAATGTAACCTTTGATGAGTGACAAGTGAGGTTATATGGATGAATACTAATGAGAAAGCTTTGAATAATTCATACTTGGGGTTCAAGGTAAAATGGTTTAACCTGATACCTTAGTAGCTGTGCTATCTTGCTGGCCTCAGGAATATTATCTCAAAGAACAGGATCTGAACATAGCTCAGGTTTTAGATGTTAATTTGTCCGGAGGTATTTAAAAAAAATCAAAGCTTGCTCACAGGCGCCTGAAAACTGCAGCACAAGCACTGTAGGTTGGGTGACTTTCCTTCAACCCTGCCCCTCCACCAACCTTGCCCCGTGCTCATCAGCACTTGCACCACCAGATCTCAGCATTTTGCTCGAGAGAAAAGTCGGATGATAAATTCTCAGAGAGGTGCAAAAATCCCAACCAAAACTAACACAACCCACACAAGAAAACCCCAACACATTGGAGGAGTTTTGATCGCAATTCTCCAAATCACAAAGGAAAACACATTTCCTAGGGGAAGGTCATTTATCTTACCAAGCTCTCCCCAGGAAGAACCCAGTTTGGAAACTGGGCACAGTTTCAAGACTTCGGATTACATTTTATGCTGTTTCATCTTCTGCCTTGCCCAGTCCTTCACAACACTCATTTTAAATCTTGAAATAAACTTATCCCTTTAGACAGAGTCCCAATTAACCAGTCCTCCGAGAGAAAGCCCTCTGTTCCTCCATTGAACAGAAGGAAACCTGGACAACCACCAAAGCTATTTTTAACCGTACTGTAACATGCTGGTACAAATTCCACTTTCACACATAGCCTTTCAAGTGATATAAAAAATGACAACAAGTGATATAAACTGGGAAGCAGAAGCCATTGAGGGCATCAGAAAAAAAACTCACTCTCTCTCTTGCCAGGCAGGAGATAAATCCAACATTACAAATTAGCACCATAAATATTCCACACATTTGGGATGATTTATACACTGATTTTATCTAAGCCAAGCATTTTTTGCTTTCTAAGGAGGGAGAAGGATAGGAAAAGGATACCCATCCATCCCAGCTGTTGCTGCCTGCATTGGGAACTTCCTGCTCACCTGTTACACTAACACCACAAAGCTCTCCAGAGCTTGGGGTTTTATTATTCTATAGGTCACCACATGCTTATACAAATGCAAATAAATTGTAGGTTTATCCACAGGGCAAATTGGTCTCATTCAACCTGGTGTTTCAGCACTTCTGCTGCCGTTGTACATCTGATTTGCAATGCAGCTGTTATACTGAGAAGCTGTAAAACCCAGACACATTTGCCTATGGATTCCTTTTCTTATTCTTCCTTCCTCTCTTGTGAACTTCATGTCACCTTTCATGTTTTATCATCATGCTGCATAATCTCTGTCTCTGCAGAACTGCTGGGCTCAGTGCAGCACCTAATACAACTTATAAAATATTGCACTGTGCACCCATGCAAAAAGGCCAATTTTCATTAATCAAATATTGAGAAGAGACGGTGCTTGATTCTAAGAGCTCAGAAACCAGAGTGTGAGAAAAAATACATAAAATAGAGTTTTCCCCCACAGGACACCCTGTAAATGGTCCTGTCGGGAAAATCTCAGCTCATCATTTCAGAGCAGCCATCAACCAGCTCCCACTACTGGTGGATGTCCTGCACCTTTATCACAAATCACAGTACCAATGGGTATTTGCCTGTCTCAGGTAAAACATGTCTTTTTTCACTCTCTTTACCTGCTGGCAGCTGGAACTCTAATAAAACATTGCATAGGATATGTTGCAGTGCACTTAGCAGTGCACAGTGTAACATCAACCCGCTGAGAAAATGAGCTACTGCAATCACCCACTGCAGAAAAACAGCTTAGAGATGTAGCAAATGATGCTTTTGGTTTAGAAAACATGGTTTAGTCCCACCTTGCAACAGTCAAGAGGGTAAGAAGTAGCTATAAATGCTTCCAGACCTCTGAAAGAACTGGGCATCATCAGGAGAGGACCTGATGCATCCCCCAGCTGCCAGCCTGGAGGAACCAAGTTGTGCCAACATCTGCTCTGAGCAGGTTATTTATTAGATATACTTGTGCAACTGGATTTGAGGATTTAGTTTCTGAAGCTTCCAGTTTGGTACCAGACGGCAGTCAGAATACAGAGACAGAGAAATCACAAGCTCACATTTATCAGATGTGAAGCTGAATGACCCAAGAACTTCTCTTGAATCATTCCTGTTTTAGTGATGAGCTTTCCCCAAGGTCACATTCCCAAGTTTCTGCTTACAATATGCTACGTCAGACTCCAGCTGGATAAACCTGCCAGTCCAGGATTATATCATCACTCTTCTCATCAAAGCCTTCCTGCAAAATCACCTGCTCCAGTCCCATGTAAACATTGAGGTCTCCTCTTCCCAGACCCTCTGTGATATTCTAGGCAGCTTCTCAACTTAATTACATGGCACCACATGCCCCCAGTTCCCTGTGACATCTGAGCCACAGTAAGAGCAGGGTGCATGAGGAATAGCATCTAAAATCCCACCAAACCCTACCCCAACCCCACAGCTGAGTCTACATGCTCAGAAGCATGCTGCTTGCCAAAGGCTGACACCCCTCCACACCTTCATTGTACACTTCCCAAAAAGAAATAATTTCCCAAAATAAGACATTTCCCAAAGTGAAGGCTCTAAGTTAATTCTAAATTTTAATTCCATTTTACGCAGTACTGCAGAAAAGTGGACACTGAAAAATTATCTGACTGGGAGCTTAGCAATAGAAAACCATAAATCATCCTGGCAGTTATACAGTTTTCTTGTGAGGTGGTGCTTATGGGAGTAGCTGTTAACTAAGAGAAGCACAGGCTAGGCACTGGTGCCTTTTAGAGTCTCCAGTTAGTAGATGCAGTGACTATCAATTTCACTGTCCAGGTGCTGTAGTAACAGCCTTGTCCCAAGGGACAGGAAAGGAGACACAAAGCTCTGTCACTTCCAAAGGTCATTTTGGGACTCAGAAAAGGATTTAGGGATTGGATCGTCTGTGAGGAAAATAATTGTGAGGGTTAGACCTCTGGAGATCATCCAGTCCCTATCCCACTGCTAAAGCAGGGTCACCCACAGCAGGTTGCCAAGGATTCCAGTGTGCGGCTCATTTGGAATCTCTCTAGAGGAGACTGCAGTCTCTTTCTGGGCAGTCTGATCCAGGGGTCCAGCAACCTCACAGAAAAGTCTTCCCTTGTCTTCAGATGGAATGTCTTGGGTTTCAGTTTGTGCCTCTTGTTCTGTCACTGGGTACCCCTGCAAAGAGCCTGGCCTCATTCACTTGCTCCTCACCCTCTAGCTTGCTGACACTAGGATCTCCTCTTAGGCTGCTCTTCTCCAGGTTAAATATCCCCACTCCTCTCAGCCTTTCATCCTCAGAGAGATGCTCCAGGCCCCTCAGCATCTTTGTAGCTTCCACTGGACTCTCCCAGTAGTTTCCTGTCTCCCTTGAACTAGGGAGCCCGGAACTGGACACAATACTGCAGTGATGGCCTTATTGGAGCAGAGCAGAGGGAGGAGGAAAACCTTCCTTGACCTGATGGTCACACTCTTCTTAATGCATCCCAGGAGACCACTGGCATTCTTGGCCACAAAGGCACACTGTCAATTTATTGGCCACCAGGACCCACAGGTCCTTTCCTGTGAATCTGCTTTCCAGCAGGTCACCTTCTCACCTGTACTGGTGCAGAAGTTTCTTCCTTCTCATATGCAGGACTCTGCACTTGGCCTTTTTGAACTTCCTAAGACTCCTCTTCACCCAGCTCTAGCCTGCCCAGGTCTCACAGAATGGCAGCACAGCCTGACAAAATGTTGGCAATAACACACACACACACACAAAAATAAATCTACAAATCAGAAGTAAAAAGCAGCAAGAATACAAAGAAATTGCTTATTGTTAATTAATTCTGCAGTAAGCACAATGACAGGAAAAAAGTAGAAATTAATTTATTGTCTGTATAGCAAATGAAACAAATGGATGTCTGGGGAGTTTTTGACAGCAAAGAGAAAAAACAAACCAAAAACCCCAAGTGAAGCAGCAAATTAAGACTTCTCCAGACTCTACAAGTCTCCATTAGGCAGAACAATTAGTAAACCTTTCGATAAATAAAAACAGAAGAGCTTGTGGTCACACTGTCAGATTTTACCTCAAAAATCACTTGTGTGTGTTATCTGAATCTCACAGAGGATTTTGCTGGGTGTATTCCCACAGGACTAAACTGATGGAGCTCCATGGAGCTGAGACAATTCATCTGATCTAATTTAAAATGCTACAAACAATATTTGGTTTTATAAAATAATTTTGGAAGAGTACTTTAAAAGGATCAAAGAAACATAAAATGGTTTGGGTTGGAAGGGACTTTAAAGATCATCTAGTTCTAACTCCCCCATCATGGGCAGGGACACCTTCCTCTAGACCTTGAAAACCTTCAGGGAGGGGACAGCCACAGACTCCCTGGGCAACCTGTTACAGTGTCTCAACACCACTGTAAAGAATTTCTTCCTCATAACCAGCCCAAATGTGACCTCATCAAGTTCAAAGCCATTCCCTCCCATTCTATCATAACAAGCCCTTGTAAGTCCAAAGTTTATGACCCTAAAAGATGAGCTTGTTTCAAACTTGTAGAAGATGTTAAGATCTTCAGTTGTAAGTCCAGAGGAATAAGCAGAGAGTGTTCTGCAAAGCTACCAAAGCCTGATTTAAAACAAGGAGAACGGAGATACCTAACTCTCAATTTAAGGAGTTACTACCTGAAATATTTATTTTCCCAGCAAATCAATAGCTACAAATCCACAAATCCAAATGGGTAAAACTAGAGAGGGAAAAGTAGTCTGCTTTCAAGCCACTAAAGATGCTTGAGTTGTGCAGCTTAGATTTAATCCCAAAACATTAAACGCAAGCAGAAACACATCAATACTGAAATAGCTCACAACTACAACCATATAAACCTTGTGTTTGTCAAGTTAACTGGCTTGCTAATTACCTATCGTAAAAACAAAAAACAAAAAAGATGAGCAAAGCACATGTAGGTGGGAAAATATTTCAAGAGAGACCTGAGGGGGGAAAAAAATAAAATTATTGGAGCATTTTGCATATTAATACTGCTCTTACTGTTCTGACTGCTCTTACATTTAATTGCAGAGGTTTCAACCACATTAGGATAATCAATCATGACTTTAAAATGTAATTAACTCCTGCAAGAAACTGTTCATGAAGGGAATTAAGAAATTTACTGTCTGAAGCTAAATTTGGGGTTACTTATAGGTTTTTTCTACTTACAGAACAGTCTAATGCACATTATCTTCTAGAACTACAAGTGTGGCTTAGGTTCTGTTTCTTCTGAAGATAGAGAGAACTGGAAGTTAGCAGGAAACACAGGATTTTGGGGGGTTTTAGTCTTTGAGAGAGAATTTCTTGAGGGGAGAGAGTGGAGTGAAAGCAGATTGTCATTATTCTCTAGAGATAGTAATGATTTATTTTACAGTATATATTCTGAACCCTTTAAAAGAAAAAGCAGAGGACACACTTAAGTCAATAATGAAGCTGCTCACAAAGAGGCAGATTTCATTACCATATTAATACATCAGTCTGTTCCTTGTCTTGACACTTACACTTGCCACCAATCCCCAAATTACTCAGTCTTTATCTGTGTCACCAATTTAGAATCATAGAATTGTTCATGTGTAAAAGGCTTCTAAGATCATTGAGTCCAACTGTTGACTTAACACAATCATGGCCATTAATCCATATCCCAAAGTGTCACATTCACATATTTCTTCATTACCTCCACTACCTGGCTGGGCAGCCTGTTCCAATGCCTGACCACCCTTGCAGGAAAGAAATTCTTTCTCCCCTGGCACAATTTCAGGCCATTTCCTCTCATTCTATCCTCTGATACAAAGAAGAGGCTGACCTCCTCACTACAATCTCCTTTGAGGGAGTTGTAGAGAGACTCAGCCTCCTTTTCTCCAAGCTAAACAACTTCAGCTCCCTCAACTGCTCCTCATCAGACCTGTTCTCCAGACTCTCCACCAGCTTCATTGCCCTTCTCTAGTCAAACTTACTTGATGTGAAGCATCTTCCAGCTGGACTACTGCTATATAACACACCAAGCCAGCTGACCTATTTGCAAGAAGTATCATCATTTCACCTGTGGATGGACTACAGGTGTAGCCTTTACAGATTCCTAAAACCAAATCAGAAGCTCAGTTTGCTCTTTTTATTTTTTTTTTCCAGAGAAATAAACCCTAGATGAAATCAGGTACAGAAATCATAATAAGAAGATATCCACTGCACTGCCTCCTCATCAGCTTTCATTGTACTCCGACATATGATTTAAATGGGAGTTAAAATATAAACATTCCGCAGTTATTTGATTTTACTAAAGAAGTCCTAAAAATACACTTGATAGACACTTTGAATGAGACCATTGCTTTGCAGCTTCCTGAACTTCATCATTTACCATGCAAATAACAATAAAAACAAGGGAAACAAACAGCAAAAGGATGGCAAATCATAGAATCATAGAATCAGTCAGGGTTGGAAGGGACCACAAGAATCAGCCAGTTCCAACACCCCTGCCATGCCCAGGGACATCCTACCCTACATCAGGCTGCTCTCAGCTTCATCCAGCCTGGCTGCAAACACCTCCAGGGATGTGGCCCTAACCACCTCCCTGGGCAACCCATTCCAGCCTCTCACCTCTTCATTGTAAAGAACTTCCTCCTCGCATCCAGTCTGAATCTCCTCACCTCCAGCTTTGCTCCATTCCCCCTAGTCCTGTCACAACATTCCTGCCTTCCAGCTTTGTCTGCAACAGAGGTAGACTACTAAAGAAAACAATAAGTCAATATATCATTGCCTGAAAGAGCCAGCAGCTGGCTGGAAGCTTTACTTGCTGTCACAACATGGTTTGCCACAGTGACGATGATACCCATGAGAAGCTGTCTCAGGCAAAAAGCAGCAGCTCAGGTTTCAGGCACATCCAATGGCCAAAGGAGAGCTGCAAAATCGTCTCAACAGGGAGGGTCTTGAAAGTCCTTGTACTAATTAAAAAAAAAAAGCCCCAACCACAGACTATTCATTGTTGGCTTACAAATGGCCATGCTTGTTACATGGAGATGTTTTTAACAGATGGAGCAACCAGCTGGAAGTTCAATACTCCTTTTCCTATAGCTGAACACATACAGAGCTCTATTAAATTTTAAATTTTAATCAGAGAATGTGAAGTTCAAAATTAGAGTTAAGCCTTTGGTTTTAAGGTCTGAAGAGTGAAATATATTATCAATCATAAATGCCCTTTATTTGACGGAGAGGGAGTGTCATTCTTGTTTTAAAAAGCAGGCACACAGCAAGTCATCTCCCCTCTGACCCTCACCAAACACAGAAGTTTCACCTAAAAGCAGGATAAATAGCAAAACAGCTCTATACAAACATGTAGGTATTACTGGCAGTGAATCACCATCTCAGACCCTGAGTAAACCTCTCCAATAGGCTAAGGCTGGTGTCAGATGTTACTGAAGGTGGGATGGACTATGTTGTTTTCATTAAAAACAGACAAGCTATAGCCTGAGTGACATTTTTTTGGCAGGTCTGTAGTGTCCTAGCTCCACTTAACACATATAAAATCTGTGCTGGATACACAGGTAGCATTGTAGGTTGGAAAAGACCTTTAAGATCAAGTCCAATGATCAACCCAACACAACCATGGCCTCTAAACCATGTCTCCAAATGCAATGTCCAATCCTTTCTTCAACATGTTCCAGGGACAGTGACTCCACCACCTCTCCTGGCAGCCTGTTCCAATGCCTGATCACTCCTACAGGAAGCAATTTTTTTCCTAATATCCAACCTAAATCTCCCCTGGCATAGCTTGAGGCCATTTCCTCCCAACCTATCACTAGTTACTTGGACTTACTTATTAAGCATGTAGGAAATCTCTGTGGTCATCATCCAGGCAGACACAGCTTTTATAGAAAAATAAGTCCAGCTCTTCACCTACCTGCTAGGTAGGATCAGGAAACCCTGTGGAGACTGAAGAAACTAAAAAATTCCACTCTGAGCATTAAAACAGCCCTATCATATCCTGCCAAGCCCAGGTTCTTCAGGATTTGACACAGGGACCAGTTAGATGTGTCCATCCAACAGTGCACATGCTCTGATCATAAACCAACTGGCCGTGAAGCCATCAAAAGCTGTTTTGTACAAGGCAAATGCAGTTGTGTTTTTATTACACAGATAAACAGATTGGGAGAGGATCCACCTCAACACTTATTTATGGTTTTATCATAAAAGTTTACAATGAGGACTGGTCTCAATTTACATGGTCTGCCTTTCAGTTTATCAGTGAAGGGCAAGGATGCAAGTTATAATTACTCATATATTACATTTAGTGCTAATAAAACAATGGGGTTTTTTTCCCCCACGTGTCACTTAGTGAAAGCTTTGATGATTAAAAGAACCTTTTAAAACAAGACCTGTCATTTAACCTCAAAATACACCTTCCTCATACAAATCCTATTAAAACAGAAACCAAACCAAAGAATAAGGTTAAGCTATCATTTTTCCCTACCCTGCACTCCATTAAATAAACAGTTAGACAGACTTGGGTCACTCTACTTTTTGGCAGTTCTTTTCTCCAACCCATTTTGTCAGCAATAGTCTTCCTCCAGCACTCAAGCCCGGGGGGTAGCAAGGTTTATTTGAGCACAGCACACGTGCCAGTCCACCTTCCTATTCATCACACCCTGGCATGAAGTCTCCTGGTAGTTTTTGTTCATTTGTCCATAGACTCTAAAAAACCCCATGGAAAGCCTGAAACAGAGATCAGGAAAGGTTAATTAGTTTTGTGGACCATCTGTTTGTGCTGTGAATAGATGCTGAGAATAATGTGTAACAAATAACATCTACAAGGATTAAATAAATCAATTGTGGGGATTAGAAATAACCTCTGGACTGTGTTAATGGAGCAGGAGGTGTGCAACAAAACCAGACTTACTGAGCTACTGAGTTTGTGACCTTTAGGGAAAAGAGAACCAAGGCTTTCCAGGAAGCCTGAGGTGAAATAGGAATATGCAGCAATTAGTTGGCCATGTAAAACCTAAGCAAATGTCTCCAAGAGTACACATGGAGGACAAAAACTGATTCCACCTGATTCCTAAAAACAGCAACAAATCTACAATCTCTTCTAGTTTATCTACTTTTTGTCCTAGCAGTATTTAAGGACTCCTATACTGACAAATCAATATTTTAAGACTTTAATACTACACTTCCCACTCTTTTCTTATCCCTCCAATTCTGAAAGAGTTCAGTGAAACTCACTGAACAGACTCCATCCCACTGTAGACAGTCACCTTTGTAAATCACAACCACCCAGACATCACCTGAAATAAAAACTTGATTGATAACCCATGATGCAATTGAACTACTGGACAACAGAAACATTTTCAGAACATCTGAACACAAGTCCTGTGAGGAGGGTCTGAGAGAACTGAGGTTATTCAGTCTGGAGAAAAGGAGACTGAGGGGAGACTTTCTGGCTCTCTCCAACTCCCTGAAAGGAGCTTGTAATGAGATGGGCGACAGCCTTTTCTACCAGCTAACAAGTAATAACATGAGAGGAAATGTTCCACCAGTTTCACCAGGAGAAGTTTAGATTGGAAATAGGAAACATTTCTTTCCTGAAAAAGTGGCACAGGCTGCCCACAGAGATGATGGAGTCACCATCCCTGGAGGTGTTCAAGGCACATGTAGACATGATACTTTGAACATGGTTTAGTGGCCATGGTGGTGTTGGGTTGACAGCTGGACTTGATGAGTTTAGAGGTCTTTTCCAACCTTAATGATTCTGTGACTTTCTCTCTGTCTTAATGTTAAAAAAAATCAAGATGTTATGGAACTGATTACAGCAGTCTCTACCTGAACTAAACACTGAAAGAGTCATTGGGCACTGAAACAGGCTCACCAGGGAAGTGAGGGAGTCACCATCCTTAGAAGTGTTTAAAAGACATTTGAATGAGGATCATAGGGATATTGTATAACAATTGTGGGCAGGGAGATATTACAGGGCTCAATGACCTTGTGATCTTTTCCATAAGGCAATTCTATAACTTTAAGGTCCAGGCTCTGGCAGATCTGTTTCAGGTTAACTTCCTATTCTAGTGGGTACCACAAAAGTCTCTTAGCAACTGCAGTATTAAATATCCCTTCTGTTCTAACTATGTGATAATACCACATCAACAGCTTCAATCAGCCCCATTGGACATGACACAAACATAACAAGAGAAAATTAAGTAAAGTGGAATTTATCTTCAGAGAATGGCAAGTCTTTTCTCTTGAGCTTCCTCAGGATTTACAGTTGGCATGAATGGCTGTGGTGTTAGAGTTAAAATTTATTCATATAGGAGAAATCTTATAAAATTAAGAGGAGGAAATAATTCAAGTATATTGGAAAAAGCTCAAGGAAAACCAACAAGCAAAAATCCTAAGGGGAAAGAGAAGAAATTTTATACTGACAGGATTCATATTAGAGAGCTTTCAAAGTCTATTATTTTAGCTGAACTCCCATTGCTAATGCAGATAGAGGAAAAAAGCTCAGCAGAGATGGATGTAATGTTGGAGCCACAAATGAGTTACAACAGGTCTTAAAATACATCCTGTTTCCTTGTAATAGACTGTTCCTGTACCCAAAACTACCCTGAATCACAGCACTGCCATGGGGAGGAGTGGGAGAGCCCCAACTGCTTCCCTCTGAATTCCATTCTCAAAATCATAAATATCACTCAAAAGAAACAGTATTTTCACATGAATTGAATGTAATGAGTCATGGAAATTGAAGAGGACGGGGGGGTTTGAATCAAAAAACTTCATTAGGCAGTCCAAGCACAGCAGGAACTAGATGTAGAATCTTGCTCAAAAACCATACCTGGTAGCTGAAGTGCAAGATAAGGGAAAAGAAAATTGTAACATCCCATTTCTTCCAAACATATGAAACTTTGGATTTTGGACCTTCCCCCAGAAGTTTAATGGGATCAAATAAATAGGTAAATAAATAAATAAATTATTCCAATCTCAAAAATGTTTTGGTTAGCTGCCTGGATGAAAGCTGTGGCCCTCAGCATGTAGGTGTAGATAACAATAGCTAAATAACAAACAAACAAACAAATAAATAAATAGATGTTTTATTCTGGACTTAGTCCTCCACGATGGGCCGGACTTACTATGGAGATATTGTACCAATCTTGGTAGAACTGTGAGGCACCCTTGGATGGCTTTACTCAGCAGAAAAGATGGAAGAACATTTGAAACACAGTATCTATATGCGAACCTGGTGAGATAGTCTGGTACAGTATCAGGTGGCTGATCCAATTTAGCAGGTTTTGTTTAAAAATAAAATAAAATAAAATAAAATAAAATAAAATAAACCAATAAAATTTTACTCAATATTTTCATAGAAAATTCCACACCAGTCCTTGAAAAATGTTAACAGGAAAAGATGAATTTAATAAAAGCCACTTTACAAGTTAAAGTGACAAGCTCAGCACTCTCATACAACTGTATCAAGAACCATTAGGTGAGAAATAAGTACAAATACACAGTAAACATGTTTGGAACATCAGCAATGATTGATGATTAATGATCAGCTTATTAGATGTGACGGCAGCTAATGTAGTGTCTCTAGCTCATGCATTGCTCAAAACACTGTAATTCCACTGTAAACATGAGGAAAAAATAGCTGCCAGGTTTCAGCATTTTGCCCTTGAGAGAACTCAACTTGCAGGGTATCTCTCAAACCCTGTATAACTCACCAGGGACCATCAGCCCTTGGGAATGCTTTGCTCTATCAGGACACTTCCACCTTTGTGCCCATAAAATTTCCTCTCAGCAACCCTTTTGACAAACTTGGCTCAGGTACACACTGCACATAGCTGAGAGCCCTTATTTCACAGATTGCATTGGCTTGGAAAGGATGCACAAAGGTCATCTTGGACAACCTCCTTGCAGTCAGCAGGGACACCTCCAAGTAGATCAGGCTGCCCATGGTCTCATCAAGTCTGATATTGAATGTCTCCAGGGATAGGGCCTCAACCACATCCCTGGGCAACCTCTGCCAGTATTTTACCATTCTCATTGTAAAGAGTTTCCTCCTTATGTTCAACTTAACCTCCTTCTTTATTGATTGCAGCTCATAATTAACCAAACACCCATGGCAGTAGCTTCAGAGTAACCTTGATATGAGCACACCATGTTCTCCTGCAAATCTAGAGATCAATCACATTCTGTTCATGCACAGAAAACTCCACTCCATGTCAGAAAGTTAAGATTTACTTATTCCTTGTCCATAGTTGTGCCAGAATTGTGGATCCCAGGAGTGGCTGTAACCTTTGGAAACTACATTTCTTAACAGAGCTCGGCAAAGAGAATCTCAAAGAGCCAGAAGCCCAAGAAATCCAGCATGACGGTAGAGCCTATTTCCAAGGGCATATGAAAATGCATTGACTTTAAAACTAATGACATCCTTTTGCCCTAGCAATGAATCAGTAGAAGCTCTGTCTCTGGAAACAGAGCTTGTCCCTGATTTTCTGGTGTTTCCAGAGTGCCTTGAACCAGCTACCTAAAGACCATAAGAATACAAGATGCTTACCAATATCTAAAGGCCATGGGGCAAGAGAATAGGGGTAGACTCTTCTCAGTGAGGCCCTGTGGCAGGATGAGAGGCACAAACTGGAACCCAGAAGGTTCCATCTAAAGACAAGGTAAGACATTTTATCTTGTGAGGGTGCTGCAGCAGGGTGCTCAGAGAGGCTGTGGAGTTTCCTCCTCTGGAGAGATTCCAAACCCATCTGGACATTGTGATCCTGAATAACCTGCTGTGGGTGGCCCTTCTTTAGCAGGTATGTTGAACTGGATGATCTTCAGAGGTCCCTTCCAACCCTCACCACACAGGGATTCTGTGCTTTTACACCCAGAAAGTGAAAATAGTTCCACAATTTATGCTGGGAAAACCTCTAGCTATACATGACACTCCACACAGCCTGTTGAAAACAGCTGTCAGTGCAGATCTGTGTTTGAGCTGCAATAAGAAGATGAAATAAATCTGCATAACCAAAAACGATGGGATTTTTTTTTTTCTTAGGAGTGAACTGAAAGAAATAACCATGACAGAAAACACTGTATCTCAGGTGCCTTTAAAACAGATTCTCGAGGGGTTTTTATTTATTTGTGTTAAAAATGGAACAACCTAGAAAGAGATCTCGTGTTTGATTTCAGCACCTGGCAAAGAAAGATGATGTCTGATTACCCTGGTTCAGGTAAAACCTTGGTGTGAATGATGAGAAGGGTCTGATCTTTAGCAGTTATCTGAAGAACCTAATAGTGGGATGCTAACTGTGCTTATGTTTGATGGTGCCTCACAAAGGAATGCTCCTCTGCCTCCATCCTGCACTCCAGTTAATTCACTAATTGCCATCACTTTGACCACTCTTCTCCCTGCTTCTGCAGCTGCAGAATAATGCTGTCCAGAACATGTAAATTATTCAGTGGCTCCTTAATGCAAAGACAAACTGCCAGCCTTAATATTTGCACCAGATGAAACAGCGAAACCTCCAAGGATCCCCATATTCACACAGTTCCTGTCTGATTTAATCTTATTTACACACTAGCTTAAACCTCTCTGCCCTCATCAAATTGCTTTTGCTGATACTTGATGAAGCCCCAAGGCACGTGGTCATCTCTTAAAGCAAAAACCTATTTTTGAACTATATATTTATATTCTGAATAACCACACTTGTATTTATCCTAACTGGAATCAGCAGCATTACATCCCACAAAGTCAGTGTCACCCATTTACTCCATCTGTTTGCTTAATTCTGCAACCTCCAGAATTATAGGTGTGGGTTAACATCTCCCAGCCTCACCCTCCTTTGGTATGAAGGTTTGGGACCACTGCAGCCATACAGGCTGTGTCAATGGTAGTTAAATGCCTTCTTTCCATTCCTGAGTTTCAATTTTGTTTTTTCCCCTCTTTGTCCTTTGCCCTTTGGACACATGACCACTCAACCAGAAAATTGCGTTAAAATTATCCATAAGGCTCGAGTTAATAAACTGATGTTCCTGGGATTCAAATATGGGCTCCCAAACATTCAGATTTTGCAGTAAGAGGAAACAAGCTGCTTCTGGAGCATGGAAATTGCCAGCCCAGCCCTTCCCAGGAGGACTTATTCCAAAAGTTTTCTTCCAAAATTTGTTTTCCTCTCTTGGCAATCACACAGTTCCTTTATATTTTGCCCACAATTTATCAAAGTTAAATAAAGACATAATTTGCATCTGTTGCCCATATACAGAACTAGTTATGTGTCACTATCATGCCATCTGTGTTAGTTCTACAGAGAGTCTTCACCACTGAGCCCTTCCCCATTGGCACTCTGGATCAAAGAGAAGCCTTTTTTCCCTGCCAAATCCTAGCAAAATAAGTTGAGACCACAAATGTAGCTTCTCAAGTTCCTCATATTCATGAACAGAAGAGTATGTCTCATTTGGTAGCCTTCAGTATTCAAACCTGTCAGGTAAAGTCTCCTTCCTAACAACCATGAAGGACAGCCACTTTTAGAAACCCCTTGGTTCTTAATCTGCTCCTACACTGGGCTTTGGGATTTTGAACACCCTGTATACAAGAGCAGACTAAATTTCACTTAGCAAAAGAAAACCTGACTTAATCAGAGTTCTTGTCCACTTTGAATCACCACTGAGAGTCACAGATGTGAGCAACAAGCATGCCACCATCATATTTTTGATGGCATGTTTCCCACCATATTTGCTACTTTTGCCTTAGAATTCACTTAATTTAACACAGAATCACAGAAATATGCAGGTTAGAAAAGCCCCTCAGGATCACCAAGTTCAACCTAGAACCCTACTCTACAAAATTCACCTTAAACCATAGCCCTAAGCACCACATCCAAAGGACCCTTAAACACATCCAGGGTGGGTGACTCCACCATCTCCCTGGGCAGCTCACTCTAGTACCTGACCACTCTCTGCATGTAAAACTTTTTTCCTAATATCCAATCTAAACCTGCCCAGTCTCAGCTTGAGGCCATTCCTCCTTGTTCTGTCTCCAACTACCTGGGAGAAGGGACCAGCTTCAGCCTCTCCACAATGTCCCTTCAGGTAGTTGTAGACAGCCATGAGGTTTCCCCTCAGCCTCCTCTTTTTCACACTAACCATCCCCAGCTCCCTCAGTTGCTCCTCATAAGACTTATTCTCTAGGCCCTCCATCAGCTTTGTTGCCCTCTTCTGTGCTCACTCCAGCACCTCCACATCTCTCTTGCATTGCAATGCCCAAAACTGAACACAATACTCAAGGTGCAGCCTCACCAAAGTCGAGTTCAAGCAGACAATCACCTTCCTACTCCTGCTGGCACAGCATTTTTAATACAAGCCAAGATGCCATTGGCCTTCTTGGCTGCCTGGGCACACTGCTGGCTCATATGCAGCTGCCTGTCTATTAAAAACCCCAAGTCCCTTTTTGCCAGGCAGCTCTCCAGCCACACTGCCCCAAGCCTGCAGCACTGCTTGGGGTTGTTGTGACCCAAATGCAGGACCTTGTTGAAACTCATCCCATTAATGCTGGCCCATTGGTCTTGCCTATCCAAGTCCCTCTGAAGAGCCTCTCTCCCCTCATTCAAATCAACATTGCTGCCTAGCTTGGTGTCATCTGCAAACTTACTGTTGACACTCTCTATGCCTGAATCAAGGTGTTAAAAAAGAAGTAATCCCAACACAGATCCCTGAGGATTTCATTTCAGTGTTACCTCCTTTAACTTCTCTGAGCCCAGGGAGCAGCACTTTGGATGGTATCACTTGCTGTGAGCCCAATACAGTAATATCTATTTGGTTTCTTCATTTCCTGGACATATTTTTTCATTTCTTTCCATAGGATGAACCCTTTGTTTGCACTTCACCTCATCCCCAAGCACAGTGCTTCTGTGGTATGACAACTAAGCAGCCTGCTTTTGATAAACTGTGAAAAGTCACTCCTCAATAGTTTTGCTGATTTTTGAAGTAGGTTAAAGGTCAAAAGTAAGTTTGATTCCACAGGAACACTTTGTAAGCTGTGCCAAATCTGTAACCAAATTATCTGAGAGCAGAGTGAGAACAGAAGCTGGGTGTTGGTCTTTTCTCCTTAGTATCAAGTGATAGGACAAGAGGAAACAGCCTCAAGTTGCAGCAGGGAAGGTGCAGGTTGCATTAGAAGAAATGTCATTCTTGAAGGGTTCTCAAACACTGCAACAGGCATTGCAGAGAGGTGGTTGAATCCCCATCCCTGAAAGTGTTTAAAAGCCACAGAGATGTGGTTCTGAGGGACAAAGATTAGCACCAGACTCAGTAGAGTTAGAGAATGGTTGGACTGGATGATCTTAAAGGTCTTTTCCAACTAAAATGATTCTTTAATTCTATGAAACCTGTTTCAACCTCCATCAAGACATAACAAGAGACTGAAACAGTGCAGTACAAGCCGGAGTAGCAGGTACATAACCACAGAGATTTGCCCACTGCCTAGCACATCCAAACTCGGGATCCAAGTTTAAGTTTGCAAAAGAAATACTCTTTTCTGGAGCAGAACACAGTGCCCAGGGGAAGGGAATGGAAGATGGCATTACAGGGAGATAAGCAAGACCAAAGCTGTGCAACCTGCTCTGGGCAATGCTGATAAAGCAGGGGAAGGTGGAGTACATGATCTCCAGATGTCCCTTACAACTCCCACCATTCTGAGAAAGCTCAAGTTATGTAGCTTAAGGATAACACTAAACTTACATTCCTTAACCCCTGGCTGAGGCGATTGGTGTCCACAGAGGGATGGTGAGGAGTGGGAGAGATTAAAACCAGCTACTTCCAATTTTCTGGTTTCGGTAAAATTTCTATTCAAAGGTCCAGGCTAAACTGGATCTCGTGAAGAATCCTCCCAGGGGTGGCATTCACAGCATTAAATCAAGTCTAAACATGACAGCAATATTTGTTTCAACTCGAGTTTCCAAAGTAATTTCTTCTAATGGAACTTGAATCTGTGTAAAACAAAGATTTAAATATTCTGCTTGCAGATCACATTGTGCAGAACCCCTCTCATTTATCTTGCATAATGAAGTTTTTTAAAATTAAAAAAAAAAAAAACATTTCTATCTCCCACGGAGAAGGGATTTCACACATGCTTTCCACATATGTCAAAAACTGTGAAAGGATGGAGATTTTTTTCTTTATTCTGTGTATTATTAAACATAATAGTCAGCCACCTCTAGAGCCCATCATTGATTGAGATAAATGAAGCTATTTGGAGAAAGAAAAAAAAAAAAAAAGCCTAATGAAGTCTCTTTGGTGCCTCTGAAACTCGGCAGTAAAGATAAATGAGAAACAATTTCTTGATATCCATTATTTTAAATTACAGATATCAGCCCTGATGCTGTACTCAAGGTTTATTGAATTTTCATAGAATATCATCAACTTCTACATTCCACATGTGTAATTGAAACCCCAGACTGACATGGATTTCTCTGGTATGAAGTTTAAAAGGTGGAGATCACCTCTGCCACACCAGGACCTCACAGGAAGGTGATGTGATACCACAGCTGATCTGACACCACAGCAGAACTGTGTGGGGACATCATATGGCACCTCTGCTCTTGTTGTTTATTTGCCACCTCAAGTATCCAGCAATACTCTACAGATAGAGCTTTGTCATAGTCTTTCACCAGAGAATTAGTTTAGCCTAGTGCTTGTTTAAGTAGCCAGTGTGGCAAATGATTTTTGGTTAATACTGGAAAAAAAAAAAAGTAAAAATATAGAAGAAAGGAGGGGGAAAAAAGTGAAAACAAAGAAAAGACATTTACAAGCCAGGGCTTCAAAATTATGTTACCGGCTTAAAATTCAACCTATTTTCCATTTGCTGGCTCTGCAATTTATTTGGTCCCCAATAAGCAACATTCAGGACAAGTTGTTCTGCCTCACACTCACTGGGGTTTGGTTTTGGGACAATACAGACAAAAGTAAATCCTTACCTTGTGACTTCCCTGCTTCTCTCCTGGCAACCCACAATATGTCCTGCTGCTGCTCTCAGCTTAAAACCATCCTTGTATTTCCTTCTCTGTATTGTAGACACGGAGCAAGAGTTGCAAAATATCTCAGCAATTGGGAGAAAAGTTAATGACACAGCAGGAGGATGCTGCTGGATTCGTCTCTTACAGTTTTAGTATTTGCTTTATTACATTGGTATGGGGGGTAGCAGAGCTGCTAGTGGGTAATTTAAATTTAATCATTTATTTTGACACTTTTAACTAGAATGCCAAAAATACCTGCAACTGAGAAGCAGCACTTCATTGTGAGCTGCCATAAATCTACATTACTAAAAAAATGCTCTTCTTTATTCTACTTTGATTTATCTTTGAGTAAGAGCTATCCAGGATTGCATAACCAAATGTAATACTGCTTACATTTAATATGGCATTTTATCTATAAACTGGAAAAGGGTCTAAAACTCATTATTATAATCTCTGAAAACAATGAATTTTTTAACTTCACAGCATTTTATAAGAACTTGAGAAATAAGAATTTAATCAGGGCAAGGCTAGGGTTCAGGACTCTACCATACAGCATCTTTTGGATCAAAAATTCTTCCACATGGTAGAAAACAAAATGTTGTTCTATTAAAAGTAGCCTATTCTTTAATATTATCCTTTATTTTGCCAGGTCTGTTTGATTGATGGTTGAAACTTACTTTCTTTTCTAATCCTTGCACACCCAGCTGGCTATCTGCTGCTTCTGACATAACCCTCGCAAAGCTCATCTCATTCTGGAAGTTAAACCCTGGATAGAGGTTTCTTTAGTTCCTCAAGCTCCAAGAGCTGGTGTTCTGAACCACTGACAGCTGTTTCATCTCCTGTCTTTTAATTGCACAAACTGCTTGGAGATCTCAAATGAGGTAAAAGCAGAGCAGCACCTTCCAGAGCAGTTCCTGCCGCAACAGTTGACAGAAGCAGCACACCATGACCACAGCAGTTTCTATCGCTTCCAATGTACTGGAACATATGGAGCTGATACCCAGGAGCACTAGGAACACACTGGCACAACTCTATCAACTTCTAGTGTTGAAGCTACAGGCTGACGGATTTTTCTGTCCCGCCTATTGTCATATCTAACCCACATACTCGACCTGGCAGTGCTGGGTTAATGGTTGGACTTGATGATCTTAAAGGTCTTTTCTAACCAAAACGGTTCTATGGCTCTGTACTGAGGGATTTAAATTAAGTTAAGGTTGTAGTAGTAGAGTCTTTGTGGGGAAAGAATAAAACAATATTGACAGTTCACTGTGGATATTTGCTCAAGGTCTATTCCTAGAAGCAACCTTGACAAGGAATTAGCCACTAATATATTTGATAATAGACTAATCTCTTCAATGCAGATTTCAGTCTCCCTTTTTAGCAGTTTACTCTTCTAGTTTTGCACCATACTCACCTGAAAGAACTTGCTGGGTGTGTGTGCTCTCAGGCATGGTGTATGACATCCAGTTTCTTCCATTTCTGCTTCTTATCATAGAATGGTTTGGGTGGGAAGGGACTTTTAAAGCCCCAAGGACATCCGCAACTAGAGCAGGCTGCTCAGAGCCACAAACAACCTGATCTGGAATGGTTCCAAGGATGGGGCATTTCCCACCTCTCTAGACAACCTTGAACAGGGTCTCACCACCCTCAGTGCAGAAAATGTCTTCCTTCTCTAGCCTAAATCTCCCTCGTTTAGTTTAAACCATCCCTCCTTGTCCTGTCACAACAGGCCCTCCTGAAAAGTCTGTCCCAAACTTTCTCATCAGCCCTTTTAAGCACTGACAGACCATCAGAAGGGCTCCCTGAAGCCTTGTCTTCTCCAGTCTGAACAACCCCAACTTTCTCAGCCTGTCCTCACAGCAGAAGTGTTCCAGCCTTTGAATCATTGTTGTGGCCCCCTCTGGACCCACTCCAACACATCCTACTTGTGGTGATAACTCCAGAGACTTCTTGGGAAGGCTTCATACATCTACTCACCCTACAGTTCACACTGCTCTTGAATAAAAATCTCTTTATACTGAGTAATTTTCTAGTAGCTTAATCCCAAAGGACCTACGATGATCTCAAAAAGTAGCATGGCTATATATGCCAGATGGTCTTCTGAATGTTTTCTGAGTTAAACCTAAACCAAACCAACCTAACCCCCTCTCCTGTCACATCACATGCAGTCGTCTACTTGTGCAAAAACTGCCAGAGCAGTGACTTCCCATATTACCAAGATTTCACAGACAAAAGATTGTATTCATCTGTCAGTTTTATGGTGGCAGAAGAAATCTAAATTATTTGTGTTTCAGTGATCCATCTATGTCAGTGAAGTGGTTAGTGTATTAAGAAAAAGCAATCAGTAACTGGGAGTTTATAACCTCCTGCTTGCTCAGGAGTTGGCTGTCAAAGATGCATCTGCTGGAGATGCACATGATGTGAACCAGCTCAGCATTTAAGCAGAGGAGCTCTCACCCCACCACAGGAAACCCAAGTACTTCCAGCACTGGAAGGACCCATTGACTTTCCTTGGTGGATTGTCTCTACTTATCAGCACTCTATCAAGAGATCTGCTTTATTCCCTCCTTCTCTTTTTAGTTATGAAAGAGCCATGTAATTTTTCAAAGTCCAGTTGCATAAGCAGGAAAGATCAGCACTGAATAGAGGCAATGTGCCTGTGGCTTCCATCACCCAGGAGGACTTTGAGACATGCTGAAGAAGAGATGAACACCAGGAAAGCAAGAGACCTCGAGAGAGTCAAATTCCTTCTTAACTCAGCTGGGCTTGGGGTGACCACTCTGCAAATCTTCCTTGCTACTGGGCACAGGGAGACTCAAGGTTTCACATCCTGTCCTCTGTGATCTCAGGGTTATTCCCACCTTACAAATGAAGCACTTCAATATAAGTTGAAAAGACCATTAACACACTCTGGAAGGGAGGGAAAGCTTTTTATGTTTTACTGCAGCTTGTAGTTTTGGCAGCCCCAAGCTCCCCAGGCTGGCTGGACTCTGGGGCTCGGCAGCCCCTGGACATCTTGGTGAGGAGCAAATGTGCTCCTGAGACATCCAACATCAAACAGAAGTTTCCTGATGACTTTGCTGAGCTTTAATTAAGCATACACAGTATTATAAGAAAATATAAAACTCCAGGCTCCACAATCTCAAGGATTTAGCAGCCTTTAAAATGAAATAAGATAAAGCTGTATTTTAGGGAAGCATAGAAAAAATGAGACATCAATTAAATGTTGTTAACAGATGCTGAAATGTTCATCCATGTTACAGTATCATCCTGTACTGTTTAGAACTAACTAATTAAGAGAGAGACACAACTTACAGCAAATGGAAATATCTGTCCCCATTAAGAGATTTTTTTTTTTAATTTTCATCCCAGAAACAAAATATATCAGGCAATGTTCTTAACTGGTGTAATGGGAGGCTGTCTCACTGATTTGAGTAAAGCACAGAAGCCTAAAGACTCTGGGCCCTTTGGCATAATCCTTTCATTTAAAGTCAGTAAATCACAATAAGCTCCACTGATTTCTGGAGTTACTGGGTAAGTTAGAGGAGAGCCCGGAACTCCCTTCCAGAGGGATTATCACTGCCTCATAATTCATACTAAATCATCATCAAGACAAAGATTTTTAGCATGATCTGCAGAGAACAGGAATTCTTTCCCTCTCCAATTCTTCCTTTCCCAGGTGCATGCTGTCCCCACAACCATATGCTGCTGACCCAGGCACTCGGCAAATGCTCCACTCACTTCCCATGCTGCTCCATCTCCCTCACCTTCACTGCCAGCTTCTTCCCCAGAGGCCAGCTTCATGAAGGAATCAACTTTTGACATTTTTTTGCTGGATCTATGTTTCTCTAGATCTCTACCCATGATATATCACTGCTAATCAAGCTGCTGCCTGCCTCCTATGACTCTTTGGAGAAGTTATTACCCTTCCCATTCATCACTGAGTCGAGTTAATTCAGGCAATCTTCCTGATCCATGGCCCTGCACACTCGATTGTGATATTTCATGTGATATGATATTTCCCTATAATAATAGTTTCACCCTTTGAAGATTCAGATAAAGGACACCAAGACATTTTCAGTAATTAGTGCTACAGTAAGATTCAACATCATTTCTCAGTAGGCAGGAAGAGAAGAGCTGCTCCATCAACACAATCTTTGACATCCAGGGATTGAAGGGGCAATGTGGAGGGGAAACAAATCAGAATTTATATTCGGCTTCTCTGTTTTCAAGTGCTTTGACCCTAAGCCAAGATGAGGTTGACTGTTTTGTTTTCTGGAAATATTGCATGTGATGAGAGCAGAGTTGGGAACACTCTGCAGGAATCTTATCCAGCTTTCTGTGCCAGCTGGAGAAGGTCAGTTCATGCCATACATCCTTTGATTTCTCCATGGGTAGAGTGAGCGAGTGACGAGGGAGACTGAAAAAAACCAAAAAGCTGAACTCAAACAATCTTGGTGCTCAAATCCTTTTAAAGCTACCAGAAAGCTTTGTGGGTTTGGGGAGCTACATAGTACATTTTAACATTTGGATCAAAATGCATTTATGGCAAAAAAATAACTAATATTCAAATGAATTTTAAAGAGATTAATGGAAGGAAATGTAGGTTCCTTGATCTGCCTAGGAAAAGAGACAGTCTCCAAATCCATTTACAGTGATGCAAAATTTTCCACTGCTGACAGTAATGCAGAAGACCAAGGTTTTAAGTCTTATGGAAATTTGAACATGCTACAAAACTGCATTTGGGGAAAAAAAAAGAAAAAAACCAAAAACCAAAACTCAGCAATGTTTTCAATGGCAAGTAGGAGACATGATAGCATCAGCCACAGTCTTCTGGTAAGCATGCACCCACTTGAATATTAAAAAAAAAAAAATCAAATCAATTCACAGAATTATAGAACAGTCTGGGTTGGAAGGGACCTCCAAAGTTCATCTAGTCCAACCCCTTCTGCAGTAAGATCATAGTATCACAAACTGGATTGAGCTTTTAAGGCCCATCAAAGGTCATCTATTCCAATTCTCTGTAGTCAGCAGAGACATCTGCAACTAGAGAAGGTTGCTCAGAGTCCCAAGCAATCTGACCTAGAGTGGTTCTAAGGATGAAGCATCTACCACTCCTCTGGGCAACCTGGGCCAGTGCATCACTAACCTCAGTGCAGACAATCCTTCCATCTAGCTTACATCTCTCCCTTTTACATTGAACCACCATCTCTTCTCCTGTCATAATGGGCCCTGCAAATAAGTTTGTTCCCATAAGACCCTTTATCAAAAATAAAAAAAATCTGAGTTTTTAAAATTCATACAGCAAAATGAACAGCTGTTGATGGGATGCCTTCACAAAACACTGATGCTCACCATAGTGCCCTTTCACATCTGAGCTTGAATGCACATTGGAGACTATCAGGAATTAAGTTACGTTCCACCTAGAAATTAGGAGAAATTTCTTTGCATCAAGGGAGCCCTGGAGAAGGCTGCTCAGAGAGGTTGTGGAGTCTACTTTGCTGGAGAGACTCCAAACCCACCAGGACATTGTGATCCTGGGCAAGCTGCTGTGGGTGAGCCTGCTTTAAGCAGGAGGGTTGGACTACATGATCTCCAGAGGTCACTTCCAACCCCCACCATGCTGCATTCTGAACATAATACATAAGGAAACTAAAAAGAGAGGCTGTATTTGCGTAGAAATTCAATTAACCATGGCAACAGGTAAGAGAAGAGAATCAGAGGTAAATTACATGCCCATTCAGTTTCCTGCCCTCTGCCCACCTCCAGCATTTTCTCCTTCCTCCAACATCAGCACTTTCCTTCTGTTGGGCTGGAGAAAGAGAGGCTGGCCACTAAACCCAGATTTATAGCCAAGCCAGAAAATAAAACAGGCTCTCTGGCAAGCACTGGAATTGCCAGAACTGGCCCCAGCTCGTCTGTTTGCTGTGTTAAGAGTGATGCTGATGAAGGCAATGCAGGAGATCACCTCCTGCGTCCCAGCACCCAGCATTACTTTTGTAAATTACAAAAGGACACAGTGGCTAATAGGATCAGGACCTGGAGTGCAATAGAAGAAGAGAAAGGACAAATGAATGATGTTTAATAGAAAGTGCAGTTTTGTTTGCTCTTCACCACCTGAAGGCAGCTGGCTCCTTCACAATATTGCCTGCATTTATAAGGTCACAGGGTTCTCTCCTAACATGGTTACAAGAGTGCAGTTGTCATTAATTTCAATAGAAGTCTCAAACATGCAGCAACAGCAAAATAAGGTCTTAAAATTCCACCTGTCCTGCAAGATATTTATTGTCCTAGAGGATGAAATCCACTGCAACATGCAGTTATTCTTAAAAGCCAAGACTAGGAGAAGAGGTTCTGGTTTATCTAGCAAAACAGGCAGAAATGTAGTATAGAACATGGGGGTTTAGCGAGCATCATACCATCTTCAAATTAACTCAACCTGAAAATCACATCATCTTTTTTCAAGGGTCAGGATTGGGCTAGTCACCAGACAAGTGCCAAAGGTCCTCTTTGAACTCCCTCAGAGGGAAGAAGGAAGAGAGACCGATGGGGTGAGGAAGAAACTAAGTCAGCTGAGATGGAAAGAAGAAATGGAGACAAAAAGATGCAGACCAATATGCAACCCAGCCCCTGATGGCAATGACATTACCATTGACACCCACTGATGCTGGGGACAGGCACTGCAAAAGTCCCAGACTAGACTCAGCAGCAGATGAGAAATGGATTCAGGAAAACACAAATCAGGATCAGAGGTAGAAGAGACAGAGTCCTCCCAGGACACTGGCTAGTGAAAAAACAGCTTGACCCTGGTGATCTCCCAGCTTTCTCCTAAAGATGACATCCATGGGATGCAATCACTTGTTAGGCAGTTGAGGGTCACCTCTTCTGACTGATTCTTTCTGTAGGTGCCACCTCTGACTTCCTGCCCCACAAGGTGGGGCACAAGCTGTGGCACAAGCTGTGGCAGTACCCTTGGTCTGCATAGGAGCAAGTCTAAGGCAGAGCCTTTCTGCAGCCCAGCCCTTGGCAGGAACTCTCCTCATCAACATTCTGACCGCTGCCAACAGCCACTGGCTGTGTAAACCTTCCCTGAACTTCAGAAAGTGCCTCAACGAGCAGAGACTGAGCTGAGAAGTGACATCATTGAACAGATTTAGTTCTATTCCAGCTCAGACTGGGACCACTAGCTGTAACTGGGAAGATGCAGTTCACTGGGAAAACCCAACTCAGCCAAACCAAACCCCAGGTTTGCAAATGGTTTGTTGTTGCCAACAAGGCATCACAAAGGCTGTCCTATGCAATGACAGCACAAAATTCAGACAGACTGCCCATTTCCCTGTACACAGGAAAATCACTCCAGCTCCATTATTCATGCACTTGGGCTCATTTGTCAAGACTTGGGAAAAAAAAAAAAAAAAAAAAAAAAAAGAGTTTAAACCCAAGAAAACCTCCAGCATTTTTATGATAATGCTGGTAAGTCTGTGGGATAGAAGATTAGGCAGCACACTGTGCTTCCTCCCAGAAAATCCCTCCCCACCATTTTTGATGATTTACAATCAAAACAAGGAGAGAAAAATGAGCTGTTTAAAATATCAGTAAACAAACAAAGGACTCTTACAAGTGGGCCTTTATCCTCAATTTATGTTGCTTTTTTATTTTGTTTCATATGAAAATGTAGTGCCTTTAGCCCTCCAATCTTCTGTTGCTGCTTTAACAATTTTACCCATCCAGACAGGCATTTATTTACCATTTCCTTTTTTTTTTTTTTTTTTTTTTTTAAATTCGAGATGAATTCTTTCTGTTATCAGTTATTTATTTAGGAGGTCAGTAAATTGATTTTTTTTTTCCCTTGATGTGCACTGAACAGCTAAAATATTCTAAAAGATGAATCTCATTCTGCTTATTGGTATGATTTATGTCCCCTTACTCATCTGAGTTTCCAGATTCTCACCTGACAGCTCCCCTGCAGCATGTCCCAATGCTTTCAGTATTCCAGTGAAACACAATTCCAACCCAGTCATAGAGAAACAGAATGCATTGGGTTGGAAGAGACCCTTGAAGGTCATCTTGTCCAACTGCCCCTGAAGCAAGCAGGGATATCTTTAAATAGATGAGGTTGCTCAGGGCCCTATCAAGTTTGACCTTGAATGTCTCCAGGGATGGGACCATCATCACAATCTTTTAGATGACATTCTAATAGGAATAAGCTGTGGCAAGAGAGAAGGTGGATGAACTTAAACTTGCACATAACAGTGTGAATATTTGACCTTATCACACCTTAGGATGCTCAGTGTTCAAACAGCCCCACAGAGCCCACATACCCAGAAGGATGCCCAGTTCAGGTCTTCTACCTTGGTTTGAAAGTACCCCAAAAATCAAAGCACTGAAAAGGATTCTCCCCAGTCCCCACAAAATCTTCTCTTTGCCATCCCACAGGAAAACAAAAGTGCAATTTTGCAGCCTTTTTTCCTACCCATTACCAATGCAAACACATATGTGCTCATCTCTCTGCTTTCATCTCCTCAAGCCTGGCACGTACCCAAAAGACCATGAGGAGAGACTTGCCTGGCATGCTGGAGGGGAAGAAATAAGTACATTAAGGAAAGGGTATAATAAATCCACACCTGTCAGGGAAAGGTGCCCATGGAAACAAATCACACACGAGCAGACTGTTTCAGTCAGTTTTACAAAACTCACCCCAAAGTGATAGAAAATGTGACAGAGATGGGCAAATTACAAAGAGAAACTTGAATGCAAATGTCCTGACACAGTTCTGCACCTACGTTCTCTCCTATATTTTCTCTACAGCCTCAGATGAGCTTCAGCAGATGCTGCTTTCTTCTGCTTTTATCAGTGCCTATGCAGGGTCAAGCAAAGAAGTTTCCATAACTCATGGTCTGTATGGATACACTGAATGATACAGATGGAAGACAAAGCATCTTTATTATCCTGGAAAAAAGCCGGCTGAGGGGAGACCTTGCTCTCTATAGCTCCATGAAAGAGGTTGGAATCAGGTGGGTGTCAATCTGTTCTTTCAAGTAGCAAGTGACAAGATGAAAGGAAACAGACTCAAGTTGCACCAGGTGAGCTTTACATTGGACGTCAGAAACAATTTCCTGCCCAAAAGGGTTGTCAAACCCTGGAGCAGGCTGTCCAGAGCAGCAGTGGAGTTGCCACCGCTGGAGTGGTTTAAAAGTTGTGTAAACTTGCTGCTGAAGGATATGGGTTAGTGTTAACTGGGCAGTACTGAGTTAATGGTTGGACTCAGTCAGCTTGAAGGTCTTTTCCAGCCTAAACAATTCTATGAACCCCAAGCTGAAAACCAGAAGCTCCTATACTTGGCATGCACACACTACACCAGGTAGAAGTGACCTTCGAGTCTTTCACTTCTCCACCACAATGGTTTAAGTGAACACCCATGCCTTAGCAAAAGCACCACGTTCTCCACAGCACTCAGCACCCAGGAAGCCAGCAGCATGTAACATGCTTGGCAAAATCATAAAGTCACTGTAAAAATCCCTTTCATAATTTTCCCCATTGAGGAACTTAAATCTCTTCGTTCTGTTTTAATAGAGCAATTTATCACCCAACCCCTTTTAAAAGTAACTAATATAGATAGATTAGATAAGTAAGATGTGGTACATAAAGAATAATAGTCCATTATTAATAATAAGTTTCCAATATATTATAATTCTGTGTGATTGATTAGAAAGTCCATTGTTTTATTCTAACATCTTTTTAAAGACGTCTCAATATCAGTTCAAGATTAAAAAGTTAAAGGGAGCTTAATCATCAGGTCTAAATGTAACTTGGAAGAGTATTGGCCAGGATCACTTGAAATTGTCATCTGGTTTCTTGAACAAGGAGGGAAGCAGTTTATTCCACTCTCCTCATTTCAGTATCACTGAATCCCAGTTGTTTAGTCAGTGCAAAAGCCATTCCCAAGGAAGTGAAGAATCAGGTTACAAGTTAAACAGGTAGGACTGATCCATTGCTTCATTACTCTTTAATAAGCAGCATATCTCCATTAATTTGAGTAGAGATTTGTTCTTACAGATGGCCAGCAGTCTAGTGAATAGATATACCTAAAGCACACATTCCATCAACATCTAAGCAGTATTCCTTCCCCAGCACAAAAAAAATGTGCCCATCAGTGAACTACAGCCAGGAAGCATGGGGAAACTGAGAGATAAGTCTAGGAAATGAGGCAGGGGGGGGGGGGGGAAGATATGTGAAGAGGTGGAAAAAAGCAATAAAAAGAACACTAATAATAGATTAATTTACACCAAAACACAGTTCCCTTGTCTAGAACAGAGCTACTGTCCAGGTACTGCATTCAGTTCTGGGCTCCTCAGTTCAAGAGAGACAAAGAACTGCTAGGGAGAGTCCAGTGGATGCTACAAAGGTGCTGAAGTGCCTGGAGCATCTCTGGGAAGGGGAAAAGCTGAGAGGGATGGGACTGTTTAGCTTGGAGAAGAGCAGTCTGAGAGGGGATCTGATCAATGCTCAGCAAGCGATAAAGGGTGGGGGAGTAGGCAGATGGGGTCAAACTTCCGAGTGGTGCCCAATAATAGGAGGCAACAAGAACGAACTGCAACTCTTCTTTGGAGAGATTACAAATCTGCCTGGACATTGTGATCCTGGACAGCCTGCTTTGGGTGACCCTTCTTTAGCAGAATGCTTAAACTAGATGATACCCAGAGGTTGCTTCCAATCCCCACCATGCTGGGATTCTGGGATTCTATGAGTCCAGAGCCACAGTATTCCAGCATCCTACAGAAAGTTACTTATTTATTACAGTGCAATAATTCAGCCTCTGTGATGTGTCAGCCAAGATATTCAGCATGTGCTGCACATCTGTGTGAAGAACATTGCAGCAATTTCTGCTTCCAGACACAGAAATTGTGAATAAATTCAGCCGTGATGTAGTTCTAATGTCCTTGATTAAACCTGAAGGAAATTGTTTCTCCCGTGAAACTAAACATGTATTACAAGAAATATTTTTTTTAACCTCTATTCTAATTCAGGCACTTTAACATTTCAGCCTGAAAACCATCTCCAGACTCTTTCATGAATGGTAATTCAGTGAGATAACACTGCAGAAACAATCCTGCACCTGGATGTGATTATCCCTCTGAAAAGGACATTTTCAACCAACCCCGTACAATAAAATCTAAGCTGTAACTCATGGAGCAGGTGGTAGTTTAAGGTCAGAAACTTTGGATAAATGGTTTATATAAGTAGCAGTAGGCTGACTGCAGACACCTCCTCTCCAGTGCAGGACTCTCTTGCACCAGATTGGAAACCTCTGGGATTGCTGAGAGGCCAAGAATGGTCTTCAGCCAAAATATCAACAAGAATAATCACTTGGTTTTCTTCCCTTCTCTGCAGGGGTGAGGAATTGATCTTCCTGAGTTCCTGGGACCTGCACATGTGTGCACAGAGCCACAACCCAGGGCAACAGCAGAAAATGAGTTTGCGCTTCAAACGATGAAATTAATACACTGCAATAGAATATGCAATTTCTTTGTTTATTGCCTTTCAAGTCAAATTCATTGTGATAGGTTGTCATTTTAACAACGGGGAGAAAATTAATTTGACAGAATTTTAAAGTGGCCCTGTTAATTCACAGACACCTCTTGGCTCTGCTGCTGAATCCCAGGAGATGGGGAGTCCTTTTCTTTTCCATCCTTGCCAAGTCTTCTGGGCTGCATCCCCAGAGCATGGGCATCAGGTTCTATGCCTCTGCTCTGCTGAGCCCCTACCTGCAGTGCTGGGGCCAGTTGTGGAATCCTCAGCACAGGGGAAACACAGACCTGTTGGAACAGGACCAGAGGAGGCTACAGCAATGATGCCAGGGCTGGAAACCCTCTGCTGTGTGACCAGGCTGAGAGAGTTGGAGTTGTTCAGTCTGGAGAAGAGAAGGTTCCAGGGAGACCTTCTAGTGGCCTTTTAGTGCTAAAAAGGCTGATCAGAAACCTGGGGAAAGACTTTTTTTTTAGCAGGGCCTTTTGTGACAGGACAAAGGGTGATGGGTTTAAACCACTGAGGGTGGCAAGACACTGTCCCAGGTTGCCCGGATAGATGGGAAGTGCCTCATTCCTGAAACCATCTGAAGTTAGGCTGTTTTGTGGCTGAGCAATCTGCTCTAGTTACAGATGTCCCCACTGACTGCAGGGAAGTTGGACTAGATGACCTTTAAAGGCCCCTTTTTCCTGTCTCTGGCTGCAGCCCCTTTCCTTGGACAGCAAACAGGTACCATGGGGAGCTGTCGCAAAAGTATCCTTAAGGCAGGGAAACTCTAATGTGATTGAAAAATGTTTATTTTTCAGCCTCATGATAATCTACCAGATTTCTCTGCTGTCAAAGAACAAACAAAAATATTGTTTGCCATCAGAATGTCTCTTTTAGTTCCTCTGATTTAAAAGAAAAATCTATATCCTGACTAGCTTTACGCTCAAATCACACTTTTGGAGCCAAAGAGAGAAACACTTTGTTTTGGAAATGTCAAAACAAGATGTACATTATTATCCTGAGACATATATTATAAATGATGTATTAAATATTTCAATATTCCCCACTTTGGCATTAATTCATAATTTCATCCAAGACTAACTTCACTCTGGAACAGCATAGCAGAGATGTATACGACCTGTCTGCACACATAGATCAGCATCACAGCACCTCTTTCAATATTAACACCCAATTCAATCAACTCAAGAAAGTGCTCATTAGCACCAAAAAAATCCAAACCATGGCTCAGCTGCTCGCCAGGTTCCATGTCCTCTTACAGTCCCCATCCCAGGCACCCATCAGCAGCTGTTAGAAGAAGGGTACAGCTGGACCAGAGTGCTGTGTCTCAAATCAATGGCTAGATAAAGAAGTGCCCTTTCTTTTCTGATAAGGGCACAGATTACATTTCCGTCCTTCTAATCAGCAAGGAGAAAAGAAAAGGAGTATTTGGACAACAAATGCCTGCTGAGGAACAGGATGAGCTTAATCAATAGCCAAGCACAAAATTATCTCAGCAGATTTCAGCTCATTTCCATAGAAAATGCAGATTCTGCAAAACCCAAATAAATAAATAAACAAAACATGATTCTCTCTGCCAGCTTGGTGGGGAGAGGGCTCTGGACCACCTGCTCCCCTGCCTTAGCACAGGCAGACTCTGCTTAAAGCTACTCAGGCTGGCAATCCAACATCAAAGCTTCTGTGGGGGAAAAGAAAAACAAAACCCAGCACCAAACCAAACAACCAAACTAACAAAAAATACTGAGATGAAAGCTTCATCTTGAAGAAAACATCCTGCAGCCTTTCTGGCCTGAATTGAATACATCTAGGCTTTGTTCTGCTCTCAGTCACATGTTGGCAATTCAGAGCAATTTGGGTAAGTCATTAACTGTATGCTAAGCAGGGCTTCTTCTCCTGCTGTCTTCTTTCAGATGGACTTGATAGACACTGGTTCAGGTATATTTGTGATTTTTTTTTTTACTTTATAAAGCATTGTAGTTTGTTTTAATGTCATTTCCTACATGCAACACAATCCTGTTCAACACTTAATGTCATTTCCCTATATCTAGAGTAAAAAAACATTCAAGTGTTTCACAAACTCTGTGATCACTGTTGATAAACATGACAGAGGTCTTCTAGAAGTGACTATTGAGTGCAAATCCACCGTTAGGGAGGATGAATTTCCTGACCTGACTGCATTCTCTGCACACAAAGCCTTAGTAGCAGCCACGAACAGCAGCAATGCCTGTCTTTTGCTCGCTGCAGTTGCAAACACTTCCCCAGCCCAACTCCAAATGTTTAGCCCTGGATCTACATTGTCAGACCTCAGGCTGCTCTTCCTTCCTATTTTGGTGCTGTTCACGGATTGCACTGTGCTGGAAGGGACTCTCAAAATCATCTTGGCCAACCTCACTGCAGTCAGCAGGGACATCTCCAACTACATCAGGCTGCCCAGGGCCATATCAAGTCTGATGTTGAATATCTCCAGGGACAATGCCTCAACCACATCCTTGGCAACCTGTCCCAGTATTTCACCACTCTCACTGTAAAGAACTGCTTCCTGATGTCCAACCTAGATCCAACCTGCTCCAGTTTCAAACCATTGCCCCAAGCCCTTCTAAACAGTCCTTTCTCAGCCTTCCTGTAGGTTTCCTTCAGACATTGAAATGCACCTGAATCCACCTGTATTTAAACCAGAAAACTCTAACTTGAACGTAACTTGAGATACTGGGCAATATTTTTCCTGTTGGTGATCCTGCTCAGTGTGCATCTGTATCAACATATTGCTCTTCATTACAAAAACAATAAAACCCAAACACTGAGAGAGCCAAGAGCAGGGGTTGCTGTTCCTTATCAAAAGCTGAGCTTGGCCATAATACTATTAATATGAAAACTGATATAAAACCTCCTGGGTATGATGATTTTCTTTATATTACAGTAAGTTCAATATATTAAGGATGCAGAAAAAAAAAACTCATTTGGGACTGCAAAGCAGCCAGGACTTCTTGCAGATTCCCCGGGAGCTGGAACAAGAGCAAATCACAGCAGCTCTCCCAAGTGGTGCAGAAGTAAAATAACCCTGTGTACCAGCATCAGCATCCATCCAAGGCAGCACAGAGTGCTTTACAAAGTCTGAGAAGTGTAAACCTTATCAATCTCTCCTCTTTTACAGATGGTTTATCACTACCACTCCTCACAGAGACATCTGCAGTGCTGCACATCTGGATGTAGCTTCACCCTGTTCCAGCTGTGTCACCCTCCATGGCGTTACCAAAGCACAGCCGTGTTGTAGCCCAACACAAAGCTCCTGTGCTAGATCCACAGATCTCTCATCCCTGCAGGACCAGCAAGATCTCCAACAGAGACAGCATGCAGTCCAACAATCTCTTTGCAGAGCAGCTCAAGACCACAGCAACAATGTCATGCCAGAATCCTCTTTGCTAAAGACAGCACAGCAAGGGTGAGGACATGTAGCCTGTTACCTAGACAAAGAAATGTGCAGAACTCCATGTTCAGCTTTAATTAATCATTCCATAATATTTAATCATCTGTACACAACTTTCTCCATTGCTTGGGAGTCCAGGCTGCCTCCATGCTGCCAACCAGGAGCATCTGTCCTTGTTTCCTGCACCAACATCTCAGAGAAAGCAGGGTAAGGACCCCATCATCCCAATATCCTTGTTGTAGAGATGCTCAAGACTCACAATACTGTTTGAGATTTGTCCATCCTAGCACAAATTAGGAAGTCCAGGAAAGAGGCTTACTGACTGAACAACAAATTCAGGACTGGCTGAGGCAAGTTCCGCCACAAGATTCCTTAAACCATCTGGCTTTCCTGAGGCTTTGCACACCAGCCAAACTCCAGCCATCTCCTCTCATCATTTCAACCACAGCAGAGAAACTGCATCAGTCTCTCTCCAGGTCTTGGCTGTGAGCGAACATTGGTGCTTGGCCTCTTGCTGCTGGTGGGGAACGAGGACCCCTCTCCATGGAGTCCCAGTGCATGGCTCCAGAGATGGCTTCAGCTACAAGTTTTTCTTTAAGATACTGTGTTTCTTTGCCCCCTCCCTGGAAGTATTCAAGTCCAGGTTGGATAGGGACTTGAGCAAACTGTTCTAGTGGGAAGTGCCCTTGCCCATGGCACAGGAGTTGGAACTAGATGATCTTTAAGGTTGCTTCCAACGCAAGCCATTTTATGATTCTACAAATTGTCTCCAGACAGAAGGAGCCCATGGGAAGAGGCTTACCTAAGGAAGAGCCCCAGCACATCCCTGCAGGAAGGAGTAGTCTTAGCATGCAGTATCAGCACAGATTCCGACATCCTCCTCCACTGCAGGTACCAGCCCACTGAACCAGAGAGCTGTTAGATCTGGCACAAAGAAGGTAGAACAATTCTCTAAGGAGATGTCATGAAATCCCTGCATGCTGTTATCATTTTGTTTTAGAGTGCCAGCACAAGATTTATTTCCAATGCCACTCCAGCAAAGACAGAACATTTATCTGTCACTCATTCAGCTGGCATGAGCCCATTGCACCAGTTATTGCCCACCAGGTACACAAGCTGTGTTAGGAACTTGATGTGGTAGCAACAGCATCACTTCAGATGTAACATGACACAGACTACATTGTGTACAGAGTTGGAGGGGATTGGGGGAAATATTATTTGTCCAAAAGGTTCCTGCCTCAAAAGGAAACCTAGTATGTTTTCCACTGTTTCTATCCTCCAAAAGAGTTTTGGAGAATGGACAAGCCCTCCAAGGGCTTGTGGGTCAATGAAACCTAACTCTCTAAGGCAGCTGATGCCACCACCAAGAACTGTCCACTAAGAATGCTTTGCCTCCATTTGCCAGATATTCAAAGGCACAGAGACCTGTCAAAAGCATCCCAGCCATGCACAACTACCATAATTATCTACAAGGAGACACACTGGAGGAAAAGGCTTCTTTGAAGCTTATTTATTCCAGTGAAAATGTTATCAGAAAGGACAAATTTTCAAGCCAGCAAGAGCAGCTTCTTCCCTCTACTTCCCACCCCTCCTCCCAAACCCATACATAGCTCTTCTCTGGGCTATAAAACACTAAGATTCAGAGCAAGATCTTAAACCTCAGCAACCCACTGCTCAAGTGACAGCCAGTTCCTGCCTCAGAATCAAGTTGCTCCATCTTTATATGCTCCAAAGAGAGAGTGATTTTAACACTCACTCCAGTGCTCAGACTCATTGGGACAACAGAGCCACACTGTGAGTACAGGGCAGGGTCCTATGATGTTCCCAGCAAAGTTTTTGTCCCTCTATGAACAGGCTGGAAATCTAAGGAATTAAACATTTTCCATTTGTTCTGGCACTGCTCTATACACACAGTGAATAAAACATGTGAGTGGCAGCCACTGAGCAGTCTCTGCTTCAAAGAACAGGAACCAAGTTTGGGATGCAGCTAGGAGCTCATCCAAAACCTTCACTCTAAAGTCCAACAAGATCTGAGGAGAAATCACAAAATTATAGAATTGTTTTTATTGGAAAAGAACTCTAAGCTTGAGTCCAACCATCAACCCAGCACCACCATGGCCATTAAATCATGCCCCAAAATTCCATGCCTTCACATTTCTTGAGCACCTCCAGGGACAGTGACTCCACCACCTCTCTGGGCCTCCTCTTCCAATGCCTGACCACTCTTTCTGTATTTTTTCCCCCCTAATATCCAACCTAAACTGCCCCAGCACAATTTCAGGCCATTTCCTTTTGTCCTAGTATCACTAGGGAGAAGAGACTAACAACCACCTCACTCCAGGCTCCTTTCAGAGAGCTGTAGAGTGCAATGATGATCTACCTTAAAGGCCTGGCCATGGAAAGGAGAGCTGCACACTTAAGTGCCTTTCCCTCATCCTTAGAATTATGGTGAAATTCCAGAACAAACAAACATAAAGAAGTTCTAAAGCTTTATACTAAACAAGTCACCTAAGGGATTTCACATGATGTTACCTAGAAATTGGAAGTAAAACTTAAAAATATCTCTTGTCTGGTCCTGTTAGCCATTGCAAGGGAATTGATCCTCTCCAGTTGCAAACTAATAAAGCTCCAACTTCCCCAGGACTGGGACAAATGAGATCCCACCGCAGTGGGTCCCATGGAAAGAGCTGCATCAGACAGCTGCCACCTCCTCATTTAGTGACCCTCTCATTTTACCACTATTTTTTTTGCCTTTATCAATAAAAGGAGACTCATCTAGAATCAGGGCACATATCCAAGAACACACACAACAGGTTAGCTCAGACACAAAACCAACAAGCTGTAAAGAGAAGGTGTTAATGACCTAATGCAGTACAAAGCTTGTTGTGTAATAATGCTGTGGATAAATAACAGACTGCAAAGATCATTAAAGCCAATCAAAAGTATGGATTAGCCCATAAAATCTCTTTAACATCTTCAATATTCTGATACATGAAAAGAGCAAATCCAGACAGCAAGTGGATGCAATCACTGGGCAGCAACATTCAGCTTTCAGTATCTCCACTATAGATATTTGCTTCCACTATTACATTATCACAGCAATTTTTCACATGGAAGTCCTCCACAAGAAGAGATGTAGCTGTTGACTGAGGCCATATTTCTACCATGTGCTCCCAAAGCCAAAGAGACCAAATCAAGCACAGCTGCTCTGCCAAACTTATTCTCAGAACCCCAGTCCCATTCTGTGACTCCACCAGCACATCCTGGCATCTCCATGGGGACTTCACCTACCCTTTCTGGGGGACATATGTAGCAGCAATAGGTATGGACACAGCTCAGAAACCCAGCGTGGTGGGTGTTGAAAGAGACCTCTGGTAATCAGCCAGTCCAACCCCACTGTTAAACCAGGGTCACCCAGATCAGGCTGTCCATGATCACACCTAGGTGTTTGAACCTCTTCAGAGAAGAAGACTCGCCAGGTGTACAACTTCACACTTGCCCTAGCTGAAGTTTAGGAGGGACCCAGGACTTTTTAGTCTGGAAAAGAGAAGACATAGCGGGGATTTGATAAATGCCTATAAATATCAGAGGGCTGGTCAGGAGGTGGGGACAGGCTCTTCTCACTTGCTTCCTGTAATAGGACAAGAAGCAATGGGTGTAAGTTGCAGCAAAAGAGGTTCTGCCTCAACACAAGGGGAGAACTTCTTTCTTGCAAGGGTTGTAGAGCACTGACAGGTTCCCCAGAGAGGTTGTGGAGTCTCCTTCTCTGGAGAATTTCAAGGCCTGTCTGGATGTGTTTCTCTGTGATCTGTGCTAGATTGTATGGTCCTGCCCTGGCAGGGGGGTTGGACTCAATGATCTCTTTGGGTCCCTTCCAACCTCTAATGTCCCGTGATCCTGTGAACAGAATTTATGTCTCAACCATTTTTTTTTTAGGAGGAATGCACTAGCAAGGAGGCTAAAATGAGACCCTTCCAGGAAAGACTTCATTTTACCTTGCAGAAGATCAGCTCGTTTAAGTCTCTTTGTAGATGTTAATAGAAGCAACTCCTTAAGTTGCTCTTTAGTATAAGAGGTGTCTGGTAGAGCAAGTAAATTCAGCAATTAATATTAGCCATAACCTTAATGCAACAATTTTTCTTAAAGATTTTTTTTTCTTTTTAAGGACCACAACTTGTGCTGAAAGCACATTTCCATTTTATTATCCCTAAATGCTCAACTACCATAACTAATGCTTGATTAATAAATAGCTTTCTACTGCAGCTCCTTTAAACCTCACAATTTATATGCAATTCTCTCTTACCATTAAGTATTGCTCCTTCTTCAGCAGTAACATCAGAATAAAAGGATCAAAATAAAAAAAGTTTAATTTGTGGTGTCTCATAAGCCAGAGTTTATTGTTCCAGCCAAGCTCATTAAATGCTGGGTAAAGCTATAAAGTTTATAGATTGGATTTAAAACTGAAATTGGGGGACAAAAGAAACTTAGGATGTTCCATTTGGCCAATATTCCACATTTGTGCTGGACACATCCATGTGAGGGGAAAAATTCTTCATCCTAGTGGGATAACCTGACCCTATCCTACCTCTAGAACCTCAAATCAACCTCAGAGTGACAGGGTTTGGGGACAGCTGCTTTGTTTTTTCCTGCTTTTGGGCTTTATGTTTTGTTTAGTTTTGAATTTTGGGAGGGTGGTTCAGTTGTTTTCTTTCTTTTGAGGTGTGGATTTTGTGGGGTTTAGGTTTTAAGATGTTTGGTTGTTGGGGTTTTGGGGCGGGGTTGTGATTGTTGGGGGATTTGAGGGTTTGGGGTTTGAGGGTTTTGATTGTTGAAGGGTTTAGTAGGTTTGGAGTTTGAAGGCTTTTGGTTATTTTTTCATGTGGATTTGGAGTTTGAGGGTTTTTGGTTGGTGGGGTTTTTGTGGATTATGGGGTGGATTATTTTTATTAGTTGGGATTTTTATTTCAGTTTTCTTTGGGGTTCTTTGTGGTGATTTTTGTTTGTAGTTTTTGGGGAGTTAATTAGTACTCAGACACTATTTTTCCCTCTTTTTATTACTTAGATTTTAAACATGCCAGTAACTCACCAAGTTTGTAGCTATTGAAGCATGAAAGCTTTGGGACTAATTTGAATTCAAATGAAACATGGTGTATAATATTTGTTTGCTTCCAGGCCTTCACAATGGAGCCTTCAGGAAAAAAAAAAAAAAAATTTGCAAAAGAAAATACAAATTGAAGTTCAAAGCTATTAAAAACAGACTCTGGCTAGAGACCTTACCTGAGGGGGCTGCTTTTTCAAATGCAAATATCTAAGACATTTAACTGTGGATGAAGCAAACCTCCAGTTCTTTCTCTTGCTTCAAATATTCTCTCCCCAAATCCCATTTCCTAAACTCTTGTGCTTTTCAGGTGGCAGCTGATTTAGCAGCTTCAGCTTGGTTTTTTTGGAGATAAGCAACATTCAGGCTGAGAGCTGCAGCACCACTCCCCAGAATCACCCTTTTTGTTCTCCAGCTTCACTCTCCTGTTGGTCCATAAAGCCCAAGAAGTTAAATCTTCCCTGGCCCTAATTGTGCACGTTGTATCAGAGGTCAAAGTAAACAAATTTGGTTTTCAGTTAAAATTATTTCAGCAGAGCTGAATAACACAACTGATAACACAATGACAGAAAGCCAGTAATGGACGGAATAAGAGTCTTCCAGTTTGGCAGGTTTTAAAGAACAATAATGCTGTCACTGGAGATCTGAGTGCAGCCAAAGGGAGGAAGGCAGAACTGACAGCGAAGAATCAGCTCCTGTTCTGTTTTTTCAGGATGTCAGAGGTTAGAACCGTCTGCACAGCAACTGTGGACCCAGCTCCTGATTTGGATTTGATTTTGTAATACCTGCTTCTGAGTTATGCTTCAAAACTGATTAGGAACAAGCTTTTCTTCTGCAAATGCTTATAACATGAAATGCTTTCTCAAGAGTCATACAGCCTTATAACCCTTTGGCTAGCTGTAGAGATACATCATAAAAATTAAAAAATAAAAAATCCACCCCCATAATCACAGTCTTTTTATCTTGGCAGGTCCTACCCAAATGCTTAGCACTCTGAATTCTCCACTGCTATCAATAGTGTTAACAACTAATAGTCTGTAATTTTTCAAAACTCCTTTCAAGCCTTTCAAGAACTTACTTGTATGAAATATTAACAAGATAAATGTTGTGAAGTACTAATAAATTTGTCTCTCTCCAAACTCTAACAGAGATAAAGAAACTGTGCCACAAGTTCTCAAGTTTCTTTTTTGGTTTTGCAAGTCTCCAGGATATCGGTTGGTAACAGCATCCCACAGGTCAGCAGCTCAATTACACCAACATGCTGCAAAGCAATAATGTCTGAGCAGACTTTCAGACATCTCAAACCACAAGCATCCTCCATCCCCATATCCAGGTGTACAGAATGGTAGGGGTTGGAAGGGGCTTCCAGAGGTCAATTCTAAGTCCCTTGCCAAAGCAGGATCACCTAGGGCAGGTACCACAGGAACACATCCAGACAAGTCTTGAAAGTCTCTAGATGAGACTCCACAACCTCTCTGGGCAGCCTGCTCCAGCATTCCAGCATCCTCACAATGAAGCTTTTCCTCATGATGTGGTGGAACTTCCTGGGTTCCAGTTTATATTCACTGACCCTTGTCCTATGACAGGAAACAACAGAAACAAGTCTGCCCTCTCCTTCTTGGCACCCACACTGCAGATAATTATAAACATTAGTAAGATCTTCTCTCAGTCTACTCCAAACTAAGTCCCAGATTTCTCAACCTTTCCTTATAAGAGAGATGTTCTAGTCCATTAAACATCCTCACAGCCCTGTGTCAGCATTCACAGAATCACAGGTAGTGCGGGCTGGGAGCAACCTCTAAAGATCATCTAGTCCAACACTCTGCTACAGAAGAATTACCTAGAGTCACACAGAAACATGCCCAAGGTGACACTGATTTAGCAGAGGGATTGGACTAGATGATTCCCAGAGGTTCCTCCCTACCCCCATTTTTCTATGAATCTGTTTAAGCAGTCAGCCACTTTCCAAAGACAAGAGGTCAAGTTGATAAATGTATTTAACTGCCTAAAGATGCAGAAAATTACCCAGTGAGAGACGTTGAAAACATTTGAGTAACTCAAATTTACGCTCTCATCTAAATACCTAAGCCTCCTGCAAATCCTGCACATCTGGCAACAGAACTGGTCCAAAACCAAGTGAAAAAAAGAGCATTTCTGCTTCTGCAAAATGTTCTCTTTCTACTGATGGGCACCTTTGCTCAAGGTTAAAAAAGCAGCTCCATATGCAGGCAATGCACCTTCAGTCATAAGCATGCTGTAATAGGGACCATCCATTTTCCATCGACAAGCACACAAAGCTAAGGTGTCTGCACATTTAATTGAGATTATGGTGGAAATTAATTATAAGATTAACAATTCCCTAAAGTGATATGACAGAGCAATACCCATAACTGCAGCACAGGCTTGACAGGACTGTAAGGTCACAAAAAAACCCAAAACCCAGTGAAACTACAGCACACGTGAATGAAAAGAAAGTGACAAGTGACACTCCTGGTCATTAAATATGTTTCTATCTACCAGAAGTTCTACAATATAAGAGATGTTTCAAAATGTGTGCAAATAAAGCAGCAGAGTGAGATTAACCCCAGGCAGGCAGAAGCAAGGAAAGAGAAGGACTCATCAGGTGGGTGAAGAACTAATCCTACAAGAGCTGTACAATTAATAATCCAAATTGCTCACTGTTTTCTGTAGGTTGCCTGTTGTAATTCAACATGAGTTATTATACTACAAAATTTGAGGAGATAAAAATCCATTACAGGCTTGCTCCAAGGGTTTTTTGTCTAAAGGAACCATATTTTAATATAATTGCCAAATGTTTTCGATACAGTCCTTTAATACAATAGATGGTGTTGTAAAAGCCAGAGAGAGGATGGTTTGGGCACTATTTCTACAGTTCAGTTCTTCAGCTCTTCTGCCTACACAGATGAGACAACACGGCAAGGGAAAATAACCCTTCCATACAAAGTGTTAATAAACTTTTAATCATAGAATGTTTCTCCAGGCATTAAATCTTGCCTCACTGAGGACACTGAAGCTACCATTAACTTCAGTGGAACCAAGACAAAGCCCCCAGCTATATATTTCATATAAATTACATTGCTATTAGACTTGACTTCCCACAGAAATTACATTCCTACAAGCTCCAATCTAATACTCATGACCTCCAAAATACTTCCAGATATTTTCTTCTAGCTTCCACTCACAAAAACAGAGGGTTTATTCTCTTCAGGTGCTATAGCAATTAAGACAAATTATTGAGATTATTTCTTCTTCCTTTAGGCTTACATCAGGAGTCGCACACAGGGGCTCTATTTTAAAAGCAAATCTTCAATCATTCCAAACTTGGCATCTCCAGACACAAATCCTGGTTCACTAAGGTGCAGAACTGCACTGGAGAGTCCAGATTTAGCCTGGAGCCACCCTTCTTGGGGAAGCAGCTGAGCACCTCATCAGCTGGCTTGATATCAAGAGGAGTTAGATCCTGTTTCAAGAAAAGCACTAAAGAAGGTGGTTTGTGCTCAGAGTTGAAGCACATAAATCATACTTCAGTTCTGCCTACATGCCAGAAAGACCTGATTTCCCTTCCCCAAGATTGCAATTGCTGTGCCCAACTTACAGGCAGCCTGGGGAAGGCAGAGCTCCAGCAAACATTGGGTTTGAGACCATCTATAAAACATTACAAAATTCCATATCATACACACAAGTTCAACCATGTTAAATGCAGGAGGGATGACTTGTCCAAGACAATGCACCTATATGGCCTTCAGTCTAAGCCACCATCCAATATGCCTTGACTTTTAGCATCAGACTTGGTAGTTAGATAATGGTTAGACTTAGTCTTTAAGGGTCTTTTCCAACTCTATAATTCAGCATAACAAAATCTCTTTGATGCCTGATAACTATCGAAAGCAGCCATGCACAGGTTTTGCAAGACCAAGAAGTATGTCCAGCTTATCCTGACTGAGCTTCAAAGCCAAAAGACATTTTAAGATGCTTTTAATTGGATGGAATGCTAGGTCTATTCAAAAAAGGGAGTCAGGAATCATGACCAAGATCTGCCAGGCTTGTCTCTCATCTCTCTGATTCTGCTTGGTGAAGTACCAACCATCCAGTTTGCAGTACAAATAGATTTGGGTGATGTATCATTAGAATGTAGTTTCCTCAAGAACTGTTACTTTTAGGTGAATCCTAGCCCTCTGGCAAGCCCAGTATCTCCTTTTACCATAAACAAAAACCTCTGGTCTGTTATCCTGAGTTTATATCCAACTCACATGAAGATGATTACATGTGGAAAAGAATGAAAACCACCTGCCCAGCAACACAGAATTCATCTCTATCCATAGGAAATTCAGTTTTCTTTTGCATTTCTAAATCTCACTTTCCTCAACCACCATCCTCCTGTAGGCCATGTTCCAGGAATCTCCAATATTAAGTGGTTATTCATGAAAGAACCCAGGGGCAGAAGGGAGTCAGGCAGCTTATCTATATTGCAGGATGCTCCAGTTAACCAAAGCAGCTTTAACCAAGAGGCCAAGCACTAAAAAGTTAATTAACCATGTTAGGCTCCCTGCTCCATGGGCTAGACAGGTCACTTAAAGCTATTGCAAGCATCTTTACCTTATGCAGCAGACAGCAGAAGGGACATTTTCACAACTCACCCTATGAAGCCCTATCTATACTCTAATTAATGTTAGCTTTGTCTTTTGTTTAGGGTTTTACACATTAAGTGGTGGAAAATCAAAAGGGTGCACATAGCAGTGAGTTGCTCCTCCAGCTTATGTCATTGTGGCAGTATTTGCACCAACATAGAAGTGTTTATGTGCCTATCTAAAAAGAACATTGAGAAACATTAGATGCCAGCTAGAAACACTGTGGTCAGTAGACATTTCCCTGTTATTTACAAGCAAGAAGTCATCTAATTTCTTCTGCTTTTTAGCTAACCTCCCCTTCTCCCCAAAGATCTGCATCCCCATAGCTGACAGTTTCTTAGTGCTGCAGCTTCTGGCACCTTGGGTCTTTTCTGTCACCCCACAGAATCACTTTTATTGTGTCACAGAGTGGGTTACACTGACATGCATAACCTGCATGCGACACAGATAAACTACAAATTAATCTCAATCATCAGATTGGTCCTTTCTTCCCTCTGCCTCTGAACTCTTGCAGATGCAATGCTGGCATTCAGGCACTCAGTGAGATCTATGGACAAGTAGGACATCTCTTTTGCTGTCACAAAGCCTGGAGTATGCATAGAACAAACAAGGAAAGAAATCTGTTTGGGATGTTCCTTGCCTACGCAGCACAAAGACACCAACTGGGACAACCTGCCGACTCAAACAGAAGTGGAATCCTCGTTTCCCCTCCTAAGGCTGCTTTGCTCTCTCATGCAGGACACACCTTTTTGTGCAATGTGTCTCTGGGGGCTGTGATGATGGGTTAGCCAATTATACAGGGAGAAAAGGAATTTGATGAATGGATCGTTTTTGGTGCACTCTGCACTTTTGCCTCATAAATTCCACCAAAAACAAGGTAAATGGAGCATAACTTATTAATGAACAGAGCTCTAAATATCAAATGATCTGCTGTGAATCATCAGCTGGAATTGTAGAGCCTTCATATCACGCTAGTTATAGCATGCTGCAGTGGTTCAGCAATGGACAAACTCCCCAGCTCCATGGCAAGTCTCACAGGATAATCTAGGAAATAGCATCCTGCTGTACTTAAAACAAGGCACAGTGAGGAGCTTGCAAAACCTTCAAACTGTGACCTCTGGAAAGAGTGATCTTGTAAGCTTCACCTTGCCTTGCAAGCCTGAAAGCACCACTAAGCCCATGATGAATTGTGAGCCTTGCAAGAGGCACATGCACCTTAAATCTCACCTGGAGAGCTGCATCACTTACAATTCTTCACTGATGGGTAAAATGGACAATCCTACCAGGTTAGGGTGTCTGCTAAGAGCCAGATTAAGCCTGATGCACAGTATTGACCATTCTGAGAGGGCACCTCAGAGCAAGGCCAAGTACATGATAAACTTCCATTTTCCACCTTTCTAAAAGTTTTATATATGAGTTGGAAAAGCAACACAAAAGAGTGTTGGCCACATTCTTAAATGTCTCCCAGGACACCATTGGCTTTCTTGGCCATGAAAGCACATTGCTGGTTCATGGGGAATCAGCACTCCCAGGTCCTTCTCCACAGACCTGCTTTGTAGCAGCTCAGCCCTTTGCCTCTATTGGTACAGGGAGTTATTCCTTCCCAGGAGCAGGACTCTACACTTGCCCTTGTTGAACTTCATGAGATTTTCACCCACCCCAACTCTCCTGCTTGTCCAGGTCTTTTCTACATAATCTATTCTAAAGTGTTTTCAGTCATTCAGCTACAACTTGGTACCATGCTCCACTTAGCCGTGTGCTATAAAAATATCTTTAAAGAAAGTTTTTCTTTCCTCAATAAAGAGTGTCCATTTACATTCTATGAGCCCTTTCTTCCTACATGTGTAGGAATATGTCATCTTTCAAGTGCCATCCCTCTAAACAGGCTTGAAGTGACTTTACCCTGAAAACTCATCTCTCCCTGCAGCAATACCCTCTCTGTATTCTCCTTTCCTCCCTGCCCTTGTGCACATCATTTTGTTCAAATCCACTGCCTGCCAAAATTTCAACCAGTGGATAGCAATTAGAACATAAAAGCAAAATAAACTACCAGGGCTTGATGCTGTGTCATAGGCAGGAAAGTCAATAGAAAGTTTCTTTAGCTGAAATTGATATTTAAAATACAACTATTAGACTATTTTTGCTGAAAGCTCTGAGACCACCCTCTTAACAACCACCCATAAGGCTGCAACCTCTGCCCTGCAGAGCAAGTTTCTAGAGACTGCTACATAAAGCAAAAATAACCAGGCAGGTTATTGCAATCTGACTGAAAAAGCAACAAACTGAAGAAAATAAATAAAATCGACCACTGAACTAAGCAGAGAAAATAACTTCCTACCAGCAAGACAGGAGGTGGTGGATTCACTGCCCCTAGAGGTATTCAAGAAATGTGTGGACACGGCATTTTGGGACATGGTTTAGTGGCCATGGTGGTCTTTGATTGATAGCTGGATTCAGTGATCATAGATGTTTTTCTCCCAACATAAACAATTCTATGATTCTACAATTCTAACTATTTCAAGACTTTCAAGACCTATCTGGATGTGTTCCTGTGAGACCTGTGCTAGATTCTATGGTCCTACACTGTCAGGGGGGTTGGACTCAATGATCTATGGAAGTCCTTTCAAACCCCTAACATCCTATGAACTCCCATCAAAGAGAGCTGGGAAGCACCTTCCCAAGACAACAAGGAATGCAGCTACTCAGGCAAACCAGTATTTCCTCCTTGCTGATATTACAACATGTGATAATAATTAAAACTGCAAATTCAGAGATCAGCAGGATTTAACTATTTGCTGCTCAATCTTACTATTTTTATACAACTCCAACTTCAGGTAAATCTTTCTGGAGGTACTGTCACTGCTGAAGGGAAAAAGGTCCTACTCATTTTGTCATCTTCAAGTGTCTCTTTCATAGGTGCCCTGAGACAATACAGTGTCAATTTAGTTAGCATCTATCAGATAGACAAGATTGGCTGCTAATTCCCAGTGCAGAAAGTGTTTTCTGCCGGAGACAGAAGGGAGCAGGGTAAGGATGAAATTACCCATCTACTTGAGTAATGTGAATACTTTACTGTGGTGTCCCCTTCCATAATTGTCCCTGCCTCCAGCAGCAGCAGCAGCAGCACCTTGACAGGAAGGAAAATAGTGTTAATGCCTTAAATTGAAGGGCAAGGATACATGGGCTGCCTCCCCCAGACAAAGTGTATTAACTACCGAGAAATCCCACTTCTCTACAAAATGAGAATTAAAAAGTCACTAGCCACTATCAGCAGAAAACAAATGACATCCCTAGAGCCATCCAGTACCTGCACTTGGTCCACAGATGCCACTGAGATTCAAAGCCACATGTGAGAAACTAGATCTCATGAGCAGCTTTTTCATTTGCAAAGATGCAGGGAGACAAACTACTCCCAACCCTGGCCAAGAATCCTCTGTTACATCACCTAGCTCCATCAAATCCATCCCTCTCTTCTCACCTAAGGGAGAGATGCACTCATTCAATGTAAAAAGATGAGAAAAGGAGATAGGATATCATAAGGAAAACAAAACAAAATAAAAACAACCAACCAAAAAACCCCAAACAACAAAAACCCAAAACAACAAAGTTAAACTCTCAAAACACAAATGAAGTCATCACAAGCAAGCAATCATCTCTTTGGAGATGCTAAATTACCAGAGATGGCACCAGGGAGAATTTACCATATCTCCTTATGTATATTTGGGTGAATTCAGGAGTGACCAGCTATGCCAAAATAAGTATTTTCTGGTCCACTCCAAAGACTGTCCTCATTCTTCATCTGTTACATCATATTTAACACAGAAAAATGCAGCTTCCCATGGCAGCAGTAGGTGCTACCTGAATAGATATGCTGGTGAGAGCATTCCTAACACAGGAACTCCCAACTTCCCTCCAATACCAGCAAGGGTTTTGCACAGGACCACTTGACACTGCCTACAAACACAACAAATAGACTCTGAAAAAGCACAAATTCTTTTTCTTCCCCTTTTTGTGTTTAGAATAATGGCTCTTTGGCAAGTCAAATGGGAAGCTGTATTAATGTGTTTCCATGGGCAAAGCTGGAGAAGGATGTAAATTGCCTTGCTTAATGGACTCAGGAATTCAGTTATCCATTTGGAAATTCCAGTCCTTTAAGCAAGACCGACTCAAATGGCCCCCAGGAAATGCAGGCACATGGTTCCATAGCTCTGTGGGTATCATTGTTTATGTCTGCTGAATTTGATGGAGCAAATGCCTTTTGGAGCAAAGGAGCACCAGCATTCCCCATCCCTCTGGCATGAAGGCAACAATAGCCCTCCTCCCACCAAGGCACTCTGCAGCCTCTCCATCCTTCAGGGCTCCACATCATTTCCAACAGCACAGAAAACAACAGCAATCAGAGGAACCAGCAAGTATCTGCATCTAGCTCTAAATGCAGGGTAAAGACCAAGGGCTTGAGTGTTTTGGTGTCTTTTTAAAGATATTTAGATGGAAATCAACTCACTGGGTTGTTTTCCCTGCCATAGGCAGTGACTGCCCAGGAGAAGGTGAGGAACAGAGCTGTCCATACCAGGCCACCACCTCCCATACCTGCAAAGCCGCCATGGAACCTGATGAAAGTAGAGGTTGTGCTGGGTGTGGGAAATGCAACACCTGCAGGGGAGTGTTCACTGGTATGTGCTACCTCTTACCATGCACTGAGCTGTGTTTGCTCAGAAGGGAAAAGCCTAGGCCAGAGCTTGGTCTCCAGCCCAGGCTGGCAAAAGAACACAGCCCTGGGTACATTCATTCATGCTCTGGGCACTGTCCATCACTCACACATGATGGAGCTTGCACACATGAACTGGGGATGAAAAAATCAGTCTGCTGTGTCTGCTCTGGTGTTCAGAGGCCAAAAGTCATGCCCATTCTTCCACTGCAATTAACTCGCTTCACTTGGATTTGTATTTTCAAACATTCAAGTTAAAGTGATAACATAGGTGTGGTGATCTCGGCTGGCCTACCTGTCAACTCAGGTAAGATCACCCTCATCTGTGGGCAGATTAGAAGATGAGGGTAGGAACTGATGTGAGGGCTGCCTTCCAGCCCCCTCAACTTACTGCTTTGTATGCTGAGGCACAAAAAGACCATCAGACAGCGAGGCATGTGCCCACCCCAGATCTCAGCCTATCAGACCCTGACTGAAATAGACACATCCAAGAGGCACATTGCCTGCCTGTACCAGTGGGCTGTGAGCTGCTTCCACACCAAACAATTTGGGTAGAAAGGGGAGATTTAACCTACACCTAAGAAACAAGTCTTTTGTGCTGATGGTGGTGAAACCCTGGCCCAGCTTGCCCAGAGAGGTGGTATGTGCCCCACCCCTGAACTCATCCCAGATCAGGTCGTCTGGGGCTCTGAGCAAACTGCTCTAGTTGAAGATGTCCACGCCGACAAGCTTTAAAGGTCCCTATGAACCCAAGGCATTCTGTGACTAGGAAACACCATCCCAGCCCTCTCTCACCAAAATTTTGAGATCCTGAAAATGGTTCAGGATAATCAAAGACTTTTTTGTTCTAAATGTATGCATCCTGTGAGGTAAGAAGTACAAATAAATGAGGAATAAAACGCTAGGTGTCATAACATTATTTGCAGTTTTTCTAATGTACAAAACATGCCACATAGGAAAAGTTCTAGGTCTGATTATTGCTAATTTACAGAAATGTGTAGACACACACCCTGATACCACACCTGTGACCTAAAGCAGGTCTAAAACACACTAAAAAGATTTAATTCTTCTCTCTCCTGTGTACACTAATTGCTCAGAGGGATATTTTCTTTTCCAGTGAAAATTGAAATGAGAGGGGGAAAAGAAAAAAAAAAAATCAATTCTAGGATTAGATCCTGAAAACCAGATTCCAGCTGGGAGCTTGGGCACCTGCAGAGTAGCATTTATAAATGAAAGCACTGACATGACTTTAAACACAGTGTCATCAGAAACTTAATTATACAGCAGCAAGTCTCTAATTGGAAGTCACGGAGCAATATATTGGCATTGTCATGTCGTTTGACACTCTCCAAACTGTTTTCCCAGGGTTGTTTGTGTTATCTGTCTGAGGTTTGAACAGTGGTGTTTGTTTGCAGGCTGTGGTGGGATTAGCCCTATTTATCTTCATGGGCTTTGTTTCCTTGAACACAGATTCAATTCACATGGATTTGTTTCAGTGTGCCAGGAAAAGCCTTTTCCCAGTCCAGAAGCAGCCTCCTCCCAGCCCAGGAGCATGTTTTTACTGGGCTAAGCAGTATACATTGGGCATCCAAAAAACCCTACCGTGAGCTTAGAAACACCAGCTTTCACAGAATCATAGAACTGTTGAGGTTGGAAGAGACCTTTGAGATCATCAAGTCCAACTGCTCACCTACAGCTCACAACCCTACCATTATTGCTAAGCTTTGACCCCAAACCCTTCAATGCTTCAAGCTGTAGGGCACCTGCAAGCACAGGCTAAGTAAGCATTGCTAAGAAGAAAAGCAAGCTGAAGAGAAAGGAGTTGTTTAATAACTCCATTAGAGGGCCTGGGGAGCTCACTTTTACCTCCCAGTTAGCTTTGTGTGTACCCACACACCACATTCCTTGTTTTTATCCTACTTCATTAAACATGCTCTTCAGTAGCTTCTCCCATTTACCTGTCTTGAAGCTGCTGAATCCTGACCTAAGCCACCCTATGGCATCTCTGCAAAACTAAGACTGAGAGGCAACTGAGCTTTGCTTTGTAAGGAGTTAACGTTCAGCTCCTAATTGCTTGAAGCACACCCAGATTCTGACTCTACCATCTTTCCTGTGGTACCTTTCATGCTGTATTGTGGAGGATGTCTCCTCTAGTTTCTGACTGATCACATCACACAGCAGCCCTTGTCCTCATCTTTATGTCCTTTAACAGCTGAGACTTCAAAAAAAACATTTTCATAGCTACATGTTGTGAGAAGCTTAGTCTAAAGAAAGCTAGCATGAAATTAATAGTTTGAAGACTCTTTAAAATACCATAAATTAAACAGTGAGAATTGCAGGTGGACATGTGTGGTGCCATTGCATAGTGATCCTGTAATGGAAACAGTCCTGTAAGGGTGGAAATAAATTGTGTTTCACTTCCAGTCCATAGAAACCCATACAGTGAGCAGGTGGGATGCAGGAGAAGCCTGGGAGTATACATGAAAGAAAAATGTTTAGAGGGAGGGAAGCCTGTGTTGGAGAAACATCTACCTCTGACAAATCAATTTGAAAGGTTTAAATGTAGTGTGATTTCATGTCAAATTATTAAATTAGTTCATGTAATTAAAATTAAATATTCAGTAAAAATGTAAAATGTTACTTCAAACTTAAAAATAATAAGAAATTCTTCTAAAGAAAAGCTCTGAAGCAACCTGATCTGGCTGCAGACATCCCTACTGACTGCAGGGCAGTTGAACTAGACGACCTTTAAAGGTCCTTTCCCATCCAAACCATTTGGTGATTCTATGAAATTAAAGAACTAAGGGTAAATCCTTTGTGTCCTTTGTTTTCCACACAGTCATATTTTCATTTGGCTGAACCTCTGCAGACACAGTAACGCCACCTCCCTCTCCTTGAGGTCCTCTTTTGGCTGCTGAACTGCTCTGTCTTAAAAGCACAGGCAGAAGCTTGTGAGCAGTTTCAGATCTGATTCATTATTTTTCAGATCTGATTTATTATTTAAATGGAACTAGAGTGATTTAAACATTGGTCCTCTTCCCCTGACTTGTGTTTTCTTAATCTAGGTATCCTGTTGGTGCCAATGATAAGAAGATACAAGTATTCCACGTTGGGCCTTTCCTTGAAAACATTTTCTTGCTTTCTTCCTCTCTGCTTCAGTCACACTATAAGTCTCCAAGGACTCTGAGTTAACTGAAGGAAAAGTCAGAATAATGTTAATCACCATTGTATTAATCTTGTGTCTCATCCTGTGGTTGTTTAGTCTGAGGAACCTCCATCCTGGGACATCCTTCCAACATTTCCCCTTTTTTTGGCCAGCTTCCACCTCCTATCCTGCTCATCCCACTGCAGATCCAACCCCTCAAGGTGCAGATATTCCCATAATGTCTGGCATCTGCAACACCAAATTCTGAAGCAGGAGATTACAGAACTCTAATTACTTGAGCTGGAAGCTTTCAGCCTAACTGATTTGTCCTGTCATTTAAAAATCTGCTTGTTTCCAAACACAGTTGGGAAAGATATAAACAAACAACCCTTTGGCACGGGTCCAGCTACTACTGACAGTGCTGTGTTGCATGCAGCATTGCAGAAGAGATTATCCATGGCTAAAAGAAAAACAACAACAACAAAAAAAAAAGGTAACAGTGCAATTGATATCATGTCTTAACCCAGGGGTTAGGAAAAGCCAAGACAATAAATCCACTCAACTTCAGATAGCCCAAGGAAATGTGACCTTTTCCCTGCTGTTTATAACCCACAAGACTGCAATGAGCACCCAATCCAGTTATATTGTATTTTAATTTACTTAATCTACCAGCAGACAGCCTTTAACCTTGCCTAATTTTGGACATCTACTCAGAAGTGGCAGCGCAAGTCACATCTCCTCGGGGGGAAGTGTTTGATGACAGATCCACGCAAGCCATCACCTGGTTATTGCCTTCCCAGGTCTCTGCTGATCAAACCCTTCCCTTGTAACCTGACATCTATTTTCTTTGTCTTCCTGTTGAGTTATGAAGTGTTTAAGGCAGGAATCATCTTTCTGAGCTATGATTGTTCGATATCTAACACAACCAGAGACTAACCCTTGGCTGGAGCTCCTAATCACCACCATAATGGAAATACTTCATTTTCCATTTGCAAACTGAAGAGCCAGTTCTCAATTAACTGGGATAACCAAAAGGATAAATACCTAAAGCATAGCAGAAAAATACAGTTAAAAAGGCATGTAATTTAAACTGAACAAAATATGCTTCTATAGCTTATGTATAAAATTGAATTATTGAATGAAACCACACTCCCTTCATTGTGTCAGCTCTACTGAGCTCATGGAAAGGTTCAAGTTCACAGATTCAATTGGTAACACTTCCTTTGGTTTCCTTTTTTGCAGTTCTTGAGGAACATTTTTGGATGTGATCCCTTGCCTTGCTCCAAGACAAAACACTCTCTACTGCCAAGTGTAGCTCAGATGCAGCCCCTCTGCCAGCTGCAGCATCTTGAGCAGCTTAAACCTCCCACAGCATTGTAGCCTCCACTTCAGACTGGGCAGAAGATACTAAATAACCAGAAAATGATGAAATATGGCACCAGCATGTGCTCATGATTCAGTAAAGTTACTGAAGCTTCATTTTATTAACATGTATAAAGCAGAAGTGCCTGCAGAGACCAAGGATGAACATTTTCTGTTTAATGGTGGTTACAGCTTTACAAGCCACAAACTCCATCTCCATTTGCTTCCAACTTAATCTCCTTAGGAAAAACTTTCATAAAGGGCATCTGAAAAAGGGAAACCCACCTAACTCGTGGACAGATGGTGGCACAGGATTATTGCATCTTCCCCCATAACACACTGATTTCCTTCACCAGTCCTTGCTGTGTAGAAGCTGAAGCACTGACAAAATAAGCGTCCAGAAAAGAGTCTGAGGAATTGGGAATGAGCTTTGCAACTGGAAAAGCAACGCAGCTCAGGAAAGCACAAGGAGATGAATCTAAATCTCTGAAACTTGTTGGCTCACAGGGTTGGGTCTTCTTTCCCCCATTTTCCCCTGCCAGAACCTGAAGGGGCCTAAGAGAAAGCTGGAGAAGGTTCTCTTACAATGGCTTGTAATGACAGGATGAGGAGGAATGGCTTTAAGATAAGAGAGGGATTTAGAGCACAAATTAGGAAGAAATTCTCTACAATGAGAGTGGTGAGAGACAATGGAATAGATGACTCCTGTAGGGCTCAGTCCTATTGTCATAGCTGAGGGGTCAACTCCTAGGTATAGGCTTCTCAAGGTGGTGAGGTGCCTTTGGTGCATTCAGTCTTTAAATTCCCTCTCACCTTCAGGAACAAACCCCAGAAAAAAAATTAAGCAACTTTAGCAGCTCATTTATTGAAAGAAAACCTGAGCTGCAACTGAGATGAAGTTTGTTATCCTCATCTTTAAGTGCTTTGCCAAGCTTCATCTCATCCCTGTATAAAAGGATTCTCTATATACCAAATACCTTGTTCTGGACACTTTTCCCCTTCCTATGGCAGCCCAAAGTAGGGGTTTAATCATCCCTAACATTTGTATTGGAACAGATAATCCTCTGGATGTAGAGCAGCATCCTTACAGATGTGCCTTTCCCATCACAAGAGGTTTAAGCACCTATTAAACTACTGGGACCAGTTCAGACGTTTGTGTGAGTACAACCCGGCTGCAACAGACACTCATGGGGAACACCTTCAGCCTCCAGCCAGGTTTGAATAGCTCAAACATCTCTAAGGATTGCTCAACCATACTACAGAGGATGAGCAGGTCAATCACTTTTTCCTGATTGAAACTGAAACAAAGAGCCCTTAAAAGTAAAATACACAAACTTCAAACAATCCATATTTGCATAAAGCTGTGGTTTTCCTAACCACAATATGTTACGTAAGTTACTCGCAGACACTTTTTCCCCTTTTCCTTGCCTTTTAGCAGAGAAAGCTATGATTTACATTCTGTTTGCAGGCGGATCAAGTGAGATGCTTAATTATAAATAGCACTTGTAAATATAATCCTTTCAGCTGGAGTATTTGTATAATGAAAACGAGTGAGACCTTAATAATGATTTCAGTTACAAAACTTAATTAGGCTTGTTTCTCATTCTGGTGTAAAATTGCACTTACTCGATGGGGCCATGAAACACCCAGCCTTGGTAGCTACAAGGCATCCAAACTCCACCAGCAACAGTGATAACTAGCACTAGCTGAGGATCTGTCCCCAAAGAGATCCAGGTGATCCCTAAAAATTAAAATTAGGCCCCTTATTTTTATTTATGGGGAGCTGAAATACACCCTTTCTAAAGCCAAGTCTGTGTTCAGCAGATGAAATATTTGTATAACTTGCCACCAAGGTTATGGAAAGGTGGAGGAGAATATACATCAGTGTTGATAGGATTTTTTTTTTTCACCCCCAGATATATTTACTAGGATAGATCATCTTCTGCAGGCAATAAGGTACAAGATACTATTTTTATGCTTGGTCTAATTGGATGGACACCATGAGCTGCTACCAAGTTGGAAAGCACTAACTTTACCAATCAACCTGCAGCCTTGAGGCCACCCAAAACTGCTAGATGATACAAAGGTGGAACTAGAGATTAAAAATTATGTTCAAGAGGCAATAAGACTCTATGATAAAGAGCTGAAAGCGTTTCAATCAGGAAAGCATTTTTTTACAACATTTACTGTGCCAGGGACTGGCCATCCAAGGGAATCTGAAGTGCAAATGACACAAGTAGAAACGAAAACATTTTGTGCAGCCAGCTCTTTCTTTAAATTACCTGTTGAAGTTTCATTTGTTCTGAAGAGTTCATTCCTCCTCTTTGCTGAGGAGGCCTCTGCTTGCCAGCACAAGTCTATGTATGATAATGAATGCAATATCAAACACAGAATTCTTCTGACACGAGGCTGAGAACAAATCGAACCAGTGTTTGCACAAATTCTCTTAACAAAATAAGAGACTTATATTTTCATGACACTGTCCCTTATCATAAAAGAAAATAAATAGATAAATATGCTTTAAAAAACCGGGTAGATGTCAAACTGAATCTTTACAAATCACTACAGGCTCCAGAGAGGAGGTGCTGCAGAGCCTGACTGACATTCAATTTACACAAACAAACTTCACCTGGACAAGCAACTACTATGAGATTCCACCTGGGTCTCCTAAATGTGGCATGAAAACTCAAAGAATCGGTGAACAGAAATTGCAAAGAGATTAATTTATCTTAAAAGCTTGGGAATTCAACCAGCTTCAGTGTTTGCTGCGATTTACTTTCAGGGAGGCTCAAGCACTCCTTAAAATCCAGCTAGGCAAGCATCTTCAATGTACAAACCTTCATCCTTTCCCCTAATAAAATGGGGAAAAAATAGATGGAAAACACGCAGAGGGAAGTATCTCAGGCTACAAACAACTAATCTAAATGACCTGGGATTACAAAGATGTTTGGATCCTCGTGGGCAACAAGGCTGTCCTAATCTTCCCAAGTCACAGAGCAGAAACTCCCTGAAGGCTCCTTTCCATCTCCTCTGAACTGTCAGAACTATGCCTGGCTTAACCATAAGAAGGGAAAACCTTACCCCTGACAACACGGAGTCAAAAGTATTAATTTCACTGTAAGCAATGCCTTTGGAACATCTCCCTTGATTAAGAGGAGATATTTTAACTCATACCTAAGGGTTTGCAGAGGCTTCCACCCTGCTAAAGCAGTATCATGTTACCTAGAACATGAAAGTGAATCAAAGATATCTCATCGTTTCACAAGACCAAAGATAACTCGAACTGGCAAAGTCAAAATGCAGCCAACATTTACAGCAACACAAACTAACTCCAGACTCAGACACACCAAACATACTGAAGGGCTTGTCCTGAAAAGCAGCCTTGAGCAACTACACACAGCTTGTTTAACCAAGAGTTTGTGGAAAAAAGGATCGAGGTATTGTCTTAAATACAACTGCTAAAGTGATTCTCCTGAAGGACAAGAGATGCCATGGCTCAGGAGCTCTGCTGAAGCAGGGACTGATACCTGTTCAACTTGGAGAAGCTTTAAACACCTCATAATACCCAGTAGCTTTAAACACATGTTTACACTTCAGCAAACAAAGTATTGGAGACAAATGCTATTAAACAGATTTTTAAAGTGTTGTTTCTGTCCATTAGACCAACGTATTTGTTAAACAGCCAGATGAGAAGAGTGAAGGTAAACAAACACAGAGACCTTTGATGTGCTGATTTGTAAGCTAGGAAAAAAACTCTACCACACAGCGATTACACAGTTGATTAATTTTCAAGAGAAACTTCATCTTTTTATTAAGAAAAAGGAATGCAATTATAAACTTGGCATGAAACAATTTATCCCATACTCGGTATTTCTTCCTCTTTGTCAGCTTAATGCCTCAAAATTATTTATCTTATTATTTATCTCTCTGTTTGTTTCTGAAGGACATCTTTTTTGTGCCTTCAAGCCACTTTATTCATTAGTTCTCCAAAGTTCATGTCCTGTTTCATTATGTTTTAATCTTTACAGTTGTTAATTTGCATTTCATTTCCTGCTGCAGCAAAAAAAAAAAAAAAAACCTAACCAAAAAAAAGTTATTGTAAATATTAATGCAAGTCAACAGATAATCACCCAAGAAAGCTATTTGCAGCAACAATAATTACCTATGTCTAAGGCAGAAAATAGCAATTTGAGCAGTAACAGAGACAAAACACCTTCTCCAAAGCAGAGACTGGGCCATCACAAAGCAGCACCATAATTAACAATGGCTTGCCTCAAAGAGAAACTGCCTGGAGAAAGAGCAAGAGCTGTTTAGTAAGCAGCTATCTGAAGCCCAGCAGAAGCTGTGCTGCTTTAGCCTCTCCACAGCATCTAAGTGCAGGCAACTGCTTGACTAATATCATGGCCGTGACACTGACCTACACAAAGCTGGAAAACAGCAAAACACCACCAAAAAGTCCTACACCAGAAGAACCAACTAGGCAAATAAGGCTTCCCTCACCACACCTTCAGCACTCAACACAGCTTAAAGAAGGAAAATTCTTTTAACTTACCCTGATCTGAGTCATCATCCTGTAGCTCTGAGGTTTGCTTCTGCTGCTCCAGAGCAGTTCACCACCAGGCTGCTTCACAGACACTACTCATGTTCCCTATCTCCAGAACATTTTAAATGGATTCATAAAGTCACACAACGGTTTAGGCTGGAAGGAATCTTGAAGATAATCCAGTTTCATGCCCCCTGCCATGGGCAGGGACACCTCCTGCTGCAGGGAATCACTCAAGGCCTTGCCCAGCCTATCCTTGAGCACGTCAGGGAGGAGACATTCACAACCTCCCTGGAAACCTGTTCCAACGTTTCACTACCCTCACTGTAGAGAATTTCTTCCTAATATCCAGCCTAAATTTCCCCTCCTCAAGCTCCAGTCCACTCCTTCTTGTTCTATCACTACAAGCTCTTGTGAAAAATCCCTTCCCTCCTTTCTTGTAGGCCCCTTCAGGTATTCGAAGGCCTCTGTAAGGTCTCCCCAGAGCCTTCGTTTCTCCAGGCTGAGCAGACCCAGTGCTGGCAGCCTGTCCCCACAGGGGAGGTGCTCCAGGCCTCTGATCATCTTCATGGCCTTCTCTGGACCTGCTCCAGCACTTCCATGTCCCTCTTATGCTAGAGGCATCAGAACTGGACACAGTACTCCAGGTGGAGTCTCGTGAGAGCAGAGGAGCAGAATCACCTCTCTCCTCCTGCTTTTTGAAGCAGCCCAGCACAAGGCTGCCTTCTGGGCTGCAAGCCACCACTGCTGGCTCATGTTGAGTTTTTCATTAACTGACACCCCCAAGTCCTTCTTCTCAAGACTGCTCTCAAGCCTCTCCTGACCCAGTCTATATTTGTGCTTGGGATTACCCCGACCCAGGTGTAAGGCCTTGCATGTGGCCTTGCACTTGGCCTTGCACTTGGCCTTGCTGAGTTTCATGGGGTTGGCTTGGGCCCACCTCTCAAGTCCCTCAGGATGGATCCCTTCCCTCCAGTGTGTCAACCAGACCACACAGCTTGGTGCCACTCACAAACTTGCTGAGGGTGTAAAACAACACTGGTTCTAGCACCAGCCCCTGAGGGACACCACTTGTCACTGGTCTGCATTTGGATACTGAGCTGCAGCCAGCCAGTTCCTTTTGCAGCAAGTGGTCTACCCCTCAAGTCATTGAGGCCTAATGCTCAGAGAAAAATAATTTGTTTGTTTGTTTCCCACTCCAATTCCTCAGCTTTCCTGCAACTCCACAGCTGTTGTGACAGGAACCAGCCCTCCACCACCCACACAGACCTGCGTGACTCTTGGCAGCTGCAGCAGCACACCAAAGGAGCTTGGATTAGGGCAAAATGACCCAACTAAACTTCTGAGAATCTTTCAGGATTGATTCTTGCAATAAAAAAAGAAAAAAAAAAAGCTTAAACCGGGAAAAACAGAGCCCTCCTTGAAGTGAGACCTGAGTTAATTTATTCATTAACTTGGAAATTCTTTGGAGCTGACCTTTTAGGTAAGCACAGTCCTCATGGAGTTGCCTTTTGCAGGAGGAAGAGAGAGGGTGTAGGAAGTCACAAACTCCTGCTGCCCTGCAAACCCACGGAGAATCACAGACCTGCTGTGCTCTGCCAATGGTGCAATTTCCCAAAGAACTGGGAAGAACCATGCTAACCCAACCTCCCATCAGAAGAGCACATGATAAGTTCAGAGGAAGAACAACTTCCACTCACATAACAAAGCACCCAGGAATTACCTGGAATTTGCAGCTGAGCAAAGCCAGCCTCACATCTGCTATGTCCCACCAGATAATATTCCCTTCTTCAGAAAAATGACCCATACACATCTTCTAGATGTTCTCCCTGGCTTCCACCAGTGCTTATTGTTGACTGCTGCAGCCTATGCTAAGCAGCAGCTGTCACCCAGCTTCATTTTCACCAGCCTTGTCCAGGGGGGAGACCATGTGTGGTCTCAGCAGCTTCAGTGAATTTTCACATTCCCTAAAACAAATTGCTTGCTTCTTTCCAGAGGAACAGGCCAAATTCTGCTCTCCCTAGGTAGTCTCTAACAACCTCTTTACAGTTGCTTGAGGTTTGATGGGTTTTAAGTGATGTAGCTGGAAGCAGGGAGGCTTTACCTGACAGATAAAGAAAGTCTGGCAAAGCCATCCCAGATTCTGCAGCAGCTGCTCAGACGTATAGGTGAGAAAATACACAGGAAAAGTTGAATCAAAATGGTAACTGTGTTGAACAAGATGAAGCAAGGACTGAAGTAACAGAAGCTCCCATCCAAAGGTTTGGCAGCAAACAGTCCCACCCCTGCTTTATGATCTCTAATCCAAGATGAGTTAATTCTTCTTCTCCCTCTTTCCAAGCCCATTCATGGAAATCTGGCACAAGGGATGATTTTGTAGTGTCCTGCACAAACACAGAACTGAGCAGGAAGCCAAAGCCCCCACTCTGACGAGCTTAAATGTTAAGCAAAGGCACAATACCCATCTTAATCACCCTCATGTTTTCTCCTTCCTGCTCTCCTTTCTTTTATCCTCTCCATCAAATCCATCTCCATGGATTCTGAAAACCCTGGAAACAGCTTAGGTTTTTAAGCTGTTGAGACAACTCCCAATCCTTCTTACCCCTTTTCTGCCTTTCCTGCTAGACCCAATTCCATCTCTGCCTGGCCATTGCCCTTTGAATTGTTGTTAACTGCAGACTCTCCAAAGTTACTTTCCCAGACTTACACTGGGCTTAGCGGAGTGTTGGATCATGACCAAGGCTCTGAAGCATGACAGGAATCTCAACTAGAAATTTCTGCAATCATAACTTTGGGGACAAAAATAATCTATTTTATAACAATCATGAAATTCTCCTTTTTCACTTGTGGCTGCCTTGACACTATCATGGTACATAATTACAATCAGTAATTTTCTCCACTCAGGGTTGAACTCTAAGTGGTGCAGAAAGATGACTTGTCTTTGAATCATCTTCCCTTTAAAGTGGTGGAATGGTGTCCATAATCTTAGAATCAGAGAATTTTTTTGACCTCTAAGATATTTGAGTCTAACCATTGACCTGACACCAGTACAACTATCAAGCCATGTCTCAAAAAGCCATTTCCACGTGTTTTTTGAACGCCTCCAGGGATTGAGACTCCACCACTTCTCTGGGCAGCCCGTTCCAATGCCTGTACACTCCTGCAGGATAGAAAATTTTCCTAAGGTCCAATCTAAACTTTCCCTGGTGCAAGCTGAGGCCATTTTTCCTCATTCTATTACTTGATACCAACTTGAGACCAACAGCCACCTCACTACAACCTCCTTTCAGGTAGCTGCAGAGAGCAATACAGTCTCCTTCAGCCTCCTCTTGTTCAAGGTAGCCAATACGGTCATCAAGGTGGTAGGAAGCAGCCTGCAGTTCCCTCCCCATGGATAACAGCCAAACACATGGCTCAACTTTGGCTCCTGAAGCAATCATTAGTAATGATGCATCAAAAAGTCTTTGATGAGTGAATGATAAAAGTAAATAGGACACAGTAATAATCAGGTGTTATTTATAGCCAGGTAAAACACCACTCTTGTCAATTTTCTGAAGTGACTTTGAGGGAACTTTTTAAAGGGGATGTTGAGAACGTTTCCCCCCTCCCACCTGCACACAACCATAACCATTATTGATAGCATTCCTCAAATGGCAGGTACAGAGAAACAGAGCCTGTTATTTTGTGTCAAAATTGGTTTATGGCACCATATTTTTCCCTTGTTTAAGGCAGCACCACTCATTTACAACATTAAACAATGTGATTTATGTACTTTAGCGGAGCTTACTACATTTAAATGTTTTAGGCATTTCATTTTTACAACATACCTTGTTCCAATATAATCAATGTGTCTTTCTTTTTTTTTTTTCCTGGGGCTGTGATAGGAATGCAGTTTGTGGTTTATAGCAAAATCAATATAAGAATTAATGGATGACGAACAAAGTAAATTGTAAAAAGTACAGAGAGCTTGTGAGATCTCTTTTGCTGCATCGATTCTATTAGCATTAGGTTGCCCAGTTGTGCAGAGTTTCATATTTGATAAGCAAGCAGCAGACTTCATATTCTGCAGAAGACAAAATGGGAGGGGAAGTTTAGCACTGAAAGAACCGTGCCAAAGTCACTGAGGTTAAAGCAAGAATGGAGAGGAGCCAAGGAGGACACTGAAACAGAGTGAGCAGAAGCCATAAACGTAGGATGGTCAGGAATGGGGCCACTCTGACTTTTATTAAAGGCTGTGATACTGGAGAGATGACATTCTCATCAGGTTTGTACTGATGGGTTATCTAGGTTATAAATAAATCAAAAGAATTATCAGAAGAGAACGTGACTTCCAAGTTTTCCTGCAACTAGTTTTTTTTAAATGCTTGCAACTCAGAATTCTTGTTAGACACACAAAGAGGGAATAGCTCTAGCAAGCTACAAGCAGCGTATCCTGGGAAACATTTCTTTCTTTTACAGAATCCCAGAATGGTGGGGATTGGAAGCAACCTCTGGAGATCATCTAGTCCAACACCCCTGCTAAAGCAGTGTCACTCACAGCAGCTTGCCAAGGAACATAACGTCCAGGTAGGTTTGGAATGTCTGCAGAGGAGACTCCACAACCACTCTGGGCAGCCTGCTACAGGTCTCCAGCACCCTCACACCAAAGAAGTTCCTTCTCATATTCAGATGGAACATCTGCTGCCCCCTGCAATACTCATACACTTGGATTTATGGAAAACTAACAGATTTGGATCAAGTATGTTCATAGACACCTTTTCAAGAGTACAGTTAACTCTAATAATTATTTCACACTGACTCCTATTTCTGCTTCACAGCTGGTATCACCAAATTGCAGTGGTGACCTCCCAACACTTAGAAGCATCTCTGATCATTCTTATTCTAAATAACAAATGAGATGCATCTGTTCATTTTGCTACATTACTTTTCAAAGCTATGACTCAACAAAGCAATTCCTGTTCAAACAAGGCTCTAGATATCTTCCACAGTCAAAGCTAAAGTTATCTGGGGTGCTGTAGCATCTGTTACTATTTTCATCTTCTCCTTTTCCTTTGGGAACATCATTTTCATAAAATTTTCTAGGTTGGAAAAGACCTTCAAGATCATCAAGTTGAACCATTCCAAAACTATCAAGGAGTTTTAAAAGGTGTCAGCAAACAGGTCCAAGACTCGTAGCCATGACATTTTCAGCAAGAATATTATCCTCCAGATGTTCAAAATCATCTTCACGTGGCACCTTTTCTCCACTGTTAGCTGAAGTCAAAAAGTTTATTGCTCCTCAGGATGCACTTGGAGCAAAAGAATTTAATTATATCCTATTTCAAAACAAATTGTTGATATAGCCTCAAAGTGTCAGTAATTAGATAATTTCACAGCACACATTCCATTATCACTGTCATATTGTTGGTTTGAATGCTTCTTAGCTGAAGAGTCCTCCTAGCACTGCAGCTACCCCAGCACTGAATATAATAATAGATGGTGTGATTGGCAAAGGTCACCCATTGCTCTCAGATTTAAAGCTCTGGAGAAATTCCTGCTCAAATGCAGAGATTTAGATAGCAATGATTAAAATGGTGGCCTTAATGAAATTGGTAATAAAATACTCATTGACTTCCCAGGATTTAAATATAATCAGTTCCCTGCAAATAAAGATGATTAGTGACATAAACTAAATATTAAATAAACAATTATGATGAGCTCTAGCCTGACTTAGAGGGCCAAAAGGGCTAATGCAGAAAAACTGTTTATTCACACACGAACCCCTTAACCCAGTTAAAAGCTACACATGCCAAATCTGCATAACAGCACTTCACAGCCTTTGATTGCTATGAGTCCTGCCCACTTCCAACCACCTGGAGAAGAGGAAGGGCTTCAATAGCCATACCTACTCTGGGAGGACAGGAGCAGAAATATTCTACCACATCTTCCACCACTTCCAGTAATGTCAGGCAAAGAGCAAACTCTACATGAGAAACGTGTTGATACCCCAATGTGAGTTTCTGTTTGGGCATGACAAAGGGCTGGCCAGGAGGTCCCACTCCCCCTCCTTGCTCCTGAGCTTCCCACCTGCTCTAGACCTAAAGGTCTAGGGTCATTATTATTATTTTGGAGTGATTATATTAGTTCTAATGCACACCCTGGCTTATGTCAGCAATAGTGTGTCCAGCAGGACCAGAGCAGGAATTGTCTCTGGTGAGGCACCACCTAAATTACTGAGTTCAGATTTGGGTCCCTCTCTACAAGAAGGACATTGAGGTGCTGTAGTGGGACCAAATAAAAACAATGAAGCTGATAAAGGGTCTAGTACAGGAGTCTTGTGAAGAGCAACTGAGGGAACTGGGGTTGTTCAGCATGGAGAAGAGGAGGCTGAGGGGAGACTTCAGCACAAGAAATCCTGCAGCACTTTCTGATTTAACAGAGGTAGGATTTTTTAAAATAATTTTCTGCCTTTTTTTTTTTTTTCAGAGAGCAAGACATACAGATAATATAATGAATTTTTAACGATTCTATTAAAACACTGCATAATTATCTTTTTGTCATAAGTGATTTTGATTCCTTTTTAAGTTGTTGATGATTTGAGACACACAAAGTACTGCTTAAACCACATGCCACCAAGCATAGTGATTGCTAACCTCACAGTTTAGGATTTTATGACTCCACAGTTATTTTAGTAAGGTATGGACTAAATTGAAGCTTGCTTAGTGAGGAAGCACCAGATGAAGTATCCATCAATACGCAGTGATCTTAGCCCCTAGCAGTTGGAGCATTCAAAGGAAAATGCAAGCATCATTATGAGATAGATGTTGAAGACACTCAGCTTTCAACATGTTTAGCTTAGCAAAGGGTTTGGTAAATAGAGTTTTCTGTTGAGTGAAGTGGTAAGCTACATCTGGAAATTAGAGGGAGCTGCATAAAAAAGTTTTAGCTTTAGTCCACTTACTGTAATAATGGTAGAGGAGCCAAGGTCTTCATATTAAATAGGCTGACTGAATTAAGTTGTTGCTATGTATTAGCAGTGAGATTGCCTTTAATGAGGTTTCATCTCATGATCAGATTCAGGTGAGGTTAGTGAAAGCATTAAAAAGTGTTTGGGCAGGAGGTGAATGGCAATGGAGGAAAGGCAGGAAGAACACCCTTATAGTATTAGGTGCTAGAAAGAGAGGAAATGGTATGAAATTGTGTTAGGGGAGACTTAGGTTTGGTATTAGGAAAAAAATCTTTTTTGCAAGAGCGGTCAGGTATTGGAAAAGGCCGCCCAGGTAAAGTTCCTATCCCTGAAGATGTTCACAAAAATTGTGGGCATAGCACTTGGGGACATGTTTTAATGGCCATGGTGGTGGTGGGTTGACTGTTGGACTCAATGATCTTAGAGATCTTTTCCAACCAAAACAATTCTGTGAGTCTATAACCCTGATTTCCTTAAAAAACAATAGGCCTTCCAAGAAAAACAAATCAAATACATAAAGGAGCACTGCACATTGCAATAAGAGCTATCTGAATATGCAAGATGTCATCCATCCTCCTTCCCTCTTAAGTAAAGAAACTGTCAGATAATAGCCAAATAAATCAGTCAGCGTTAGCAGCCACAGCTGATGCCCATGCCTGTGAAGTGCAGTGTAAGCTCTGCTCCAAGACTTATAGAGCACTCCAAACTTCAGACTGTTCTCCATGAGGCATGCTGAGATCTGGATATCATATTTCACTTTTTAATTAAAATGTATTTCTTGCTCCCCATCTACAGAAGGAAAAACAACATAAAAGTAATTGAGACTTCACGTTTCACGTGTCAAACCATGATAGCTTTTCTTATGTGCTGGCATGCCAAATAAGTACTTATAATAAGATTCACCATCAAAAGCAAAGCACCCCCCTTTCCAAGGATGATGGAATCAGGCTCAGATAAAATAGGAACCAGCTCATGCTCAAAATGAATCCTGATGTCAGGCTGCTGCACCTTTGCAAAGTCCTTCATCTCTCTAAAACCTGACATACTTCATTATAGTATATGGTGAAAGGCATCAGCCTCTCCAGGCATTTCACAAAAATTACCTACTAAAGCAGACAGTATTCAGAAATTAATGCCTTGAGTACCCATGAGCAGGACTCAGTCATATATTGCAGGCTGTAATTTCAAGGTCTCATTCATTTCATCCTGGTATCAAGCATTGCGTTGTAACATTTTTTGTGGTGAGCTTTTATTTCTACTGGTTTCTCTGCCTCTAATACACCAGTAAAAGGAAAAGCATAATGAGCAAACAAAGAGAAGAAAAAAAGTGTTTTCTGCACTTGGAAGGCACTGTGGGTTGGAAGGGATATGAAATAATAGGCTGTGTCCCTGGCAATGAGTCTCTGAAGATGAGGGACTATTCCTGTGGCATGGGAGGGTTGTGGTTCTCAAAGAGATAGACATTTTACAAGGGTGTATAGTGATAGGAGAAGGTATAATGGCTTTAAACTGGAAGAGTGAAGATTAGATGAGATATCAGGAAGAAATTAATCACTGTGAGAGTGGTGAAACACTGGCACAGGTTTCCCAAAGAGATTGTAGATGCCTCATTTATTGAAACATTCAAGGCTAGCTTAGATGGAACTCTGAGCAACCTGGTCTAGTGGAAAGTGTCCCTCCCATAGAGGTCCCTTCCAAACCATTCTATACTTCTTCACAGGGGGCCCCGACAGAAAAAGAAGTTTTAAATTTCCCTTTTACACACACACATAAACAACACTAAAAATGGAGTTTCACCAAGTGTTTTTATTCTGATAGGGATTTTTAACAACCATTTTAGTGCTGGAGGGGTGTGAACAGCCCCCCTGTGATGATCTTCTCTTAAAAGAGGCAATGCAAAACTTATTGTAAAGTAAAACATACCTGTCTCTGCCACGATGCGTCTTCAACTGCAGAGGTAATTTGGCAGTATATGCAACTGCAAACTCAGAAAATACAGGGCTGAATGGTGCAGAAATAATGATCAGTGTAGTAAGATCTGGAAGCAACCCGAGATCACTGTTGAGGAATGCCAAATTTGCCCATTACCTCAGCTTAATGGAGCACTTTCAAGTCTAAACAACTAATTTTCCAGAGATTTTCTACAGCTTCCTGAAAATCAGAGCACAAGCTTCCAGCACCAACCCAGTTTCCTCTCCAAGAGAACTTTTCAATTAGTCTGAGTAGAGTAGGTACAGAATACAGAGAATTTACAGCAACCTATGTACCTCTGCATAGCTTTTCAAAAACAAGTAAGTGGATTCAAGGCTGGATAAATAATGAAGGAATGTTATTGTGACACATCTAAGACACTAGAAACCACTGCCATTGAACTCCCTTCTTATTTTCATTTGTTAGTTCCACCTCACTTTGGATCAAATTTTTTATTTCTCCATTAAATGCGATCAGTTCAGAGCCATGAACTCATCGTGTCTGAGATCCATGGGTAGCTGCGACATCAGACACGAAAGAAAGGTGATTAGAAACCCCACGCTTGCCATGCTCTGTCTCGTATCTACTGAAAGGTTGTTACAGTAAATGCAAAACCAATGTGGCCTGACACTGGGGAAAGTGAGAAGACTAGGAGACATAAAACGCATGAGTTATTTCTTACATTAGGTAGCAAACTGAGTTCTCCTTTAACCACTTAATTACCTTTGGCTGACAGGAAAAAACATTGCAATGAAAATCAGTATTACCTTTATTATGGATGTGTCCCTGAAGATGCTGATGCACTGACTTATATATCTATGTACAGGGCCTGGAAGCAATGAAATAATTCTACCTGTGAGCAGATGCAATGGTTTTGTACCATCACCAAGGATTTATTACGTAGTTTAACGGTCATTACTTAGCATCATCTACTCTCTTTATATATTCTCCATCACCATATCCATTTTCCTCTTTCAGTCTTATTATCTTATGTATATGAACAAAGAATATAAAAGGGTGATGGAAATATAAACTGGGCCTAACTGGCCAAATGAGTCAAGCTCAACTGCCCTGATCTCAGATAGAAAATCCTCAGCATAAGGTGTATTTGGTATATGACACAATTGGCACAGTGCCCAAGGGAAGGACACTGCTTAAAACCAAGCAGGAACTGTGTTGCCTTTCTGCTTTGGTGGTACTTTCAGATACCTACATGCTTCTTCCAACACCTCACTTCTCCACTCATGAAACAAGGACAGTATTACTGCCATTTTCTGCCAATATCTTCCTTGGTTTAACCTACTTAGACTTCTAAAAAAATAAATCCTTAAATTGAGGCCATGCCCTGAGAGAAACTTGCATTAGGCTATAATCATAGTAATGTTAAAGCCTACCTTCAGAGAGGCAGATTTCCCAGCACCAGGGGACATCAGCCTAATTTACACTGCCCTGAACCAGGACCCTGAATTGAGATGTTTAAGATACTGATGTTTAAATATTTTAAAAGCCCAGTGTTGGTGGGGAGAAATATTGTCTGAACTGATTGCAGAGGCTACTAACCCTGGACACAAAGGCTTGCACAGGTTCTCCTGCCAGTGATGCATCTCTATAGCCACATTAAGTCATGTTGAAGCTACAAGAAGCCAGACAGGTGGGAAAGATGAGCCAGCTGCAAAATCAGGATTCAAACTTAGAGCCATAGAGTAGTTTGGGTTGGAAGGGACCTTTAAAGGCCACATCTAGTCCAACCCCTCTCTGCATTCAGCAAGGATTATCTGCAGCTGGAGAAGGTTGCTCAGCCCCAGACAACCTGACCTGGAACAGTTCCAAGGATGGAGCACCTACCATCTCTCTGGGCAACCTGGGACAGGGTCTCACATTCACTGTAAAAAATGTCTTACTTCTATCCAGCCTAAATCTCAGTCTTTTAGTTTAAACCATCATCCCTTGACCTGTCACAACAGGCCTGGCTGAAAAGTCTATCTCCAGCTTTCTGATCAGCCCCTTGAAGTACTGAAAGGTCACTAGAAGGTCATCCTTGAAGCCTTCTCCAGACTGAACAACCTCAGCTCTCAGCATGGCCTCATAGCAGAGAGGTTCCATTTTCTTACTTATGAATGAAAATTTTCAATCAAAGCAAATTAGCACAGGTTTAAGGAAAATAAAAAGCAATTTCTTTCATGCATTTGAGTGTGTAGCCATGTGCTATCACTATAAAACCACCTTAATTTAAAAGTCCAACGTGTGGAAAGGCTGCCTCAGAAACACATCCCAGTGACCAACTAGGAAATGGGAGAAAGGGCATGGGAGGCCCATCAAAAATGGGGTGTCACATACATCCCTCTCAAAGCAGACTTTTGGGAAAGCAGCCTGCTAGCTACCTTCCATCTCCCACCACCATGCTAGAGAAATAATCTTTCTACATTTGAATCTTACTAGGCCTTATTTTTCAATGGATTTCCAGACCCTGCTCTAGAAGGACTAGAACTATACTTCAGTGCAGGATGTTCACAAGCACAAAGACCAGTCAGACCAGATTTTTAAAAATGCTTTGTGATTTGAAGCAGCAGAAATAAAGACTCCCTGTGAATTGTGTAGAATGTCACCATGAGTGATAAAATACAGAGAAGAGTTGTTGGACACAGAGCCCTTTACTCTGCTGCAGATACCTCCATCCCATGTGTACAGAAAATCTTCCTCTGCTTTGCAGGATCAGTCAGAGCTTTGAGCAAGAGAGCTGTGAGAAAAATACACATAACTTTTATATAATAGACATCAATAGTTAGAATAGTGATTGTCTGTGGGCTGATTTTCCTTCGCTCTGCTTGTCATTTCACTTCCTGTAAAAATGACACTTGTCTATCTTAGTGTCCCTGAATGACACTTTCCTTCTAACACTGGGAAGTTCATATGTGAGGGTGGGCACAAGGTTACATAATTTCCTTTCCCAGATGAATTCATCCAATACAGCTTTGCTGAAATGTCAACAGAGCAATGCTAAAAACAGGTTCAGAGCACTCCTGATCTGCAAAATATTGAGTAGTTCCATGTCTGCAGGGCAAGTCTTTTGCTGCACAAAAGGTTTTGAAATGGATTTAAAATGAAAGTGGGAAGATTAAGGTATTAGGTGAAAATTCTTCACCATGAAGGTGTTGAGGCACTGGAACTGGCTGCCCAGAGAAGTTGTGGATGTTCCCTCCCTGGAGGTGTTCAAAGGGAACCTTCAGCAACCTGGTCTAGTGTAATGTATCCCTGCCCATGGCAGGTGCGTTGGAAATGGGTGATCTTCAAGGTTCTTTCCAACCCAAACCAATTAAGAATCTATGAAATTCAACTTGCCAGAGCCATTTTTCCAAAGAGTCTTTGCAGGCCCGTGAAGGTGGGGTGAAAGCTTTGTGAAGCACATCTCCATCATCTCCTGAACCCATGATGCTCCTTAAACTCCAACAGTATGGACTAAATACTCATATACAGCAGGGACAGCAGCATCTCAGGGGCTATGGACATCTGTAAAACAAAGTATCCAAGTAAACTTTCATGAGAAAAATAGAGGTGAAGATGTTAATCAGCCAAAAGGAAATTCCCAGTATACTAGTCGTGAAGAGAAGACAAAGTATCAGAGCTACCACAAAGCCCAGGATACTGAAATCCCAGCTACAGCTGGCCATTGCCCAGAGACAATACCTGGTCATTTACATTCATAGATTTTGCTGGAGGAGAATCCTGGTTCAGGAGCCTCAAGCTCCTTGGACCACTGAGCACCTACTTCAAGCCCCTGTTTTGGTAACAATCTGTGAGTAAACAAAGAGAGACCTGCAGCCCTTTTCCAATAAGACAACACCATCTCCACCAAGCTTGGACCCAGGTCTATCCTGCACTGCCTAATCTACTCCACCTTGAATGATGAACTGTGGCAATAACCCCTCAGGGATGCAGCCTATGAGTCCTTGCATTGCCCTTCTTCTAATAAACACATAGTTGGTTGGAGACAGGACACCTCTTTTGCATATCATTTCAAGTTTTGTCTTTTATGGTGTAGTGGAAAGGCAAATGCAGCATCAGTTACCTGTGGTAATGTGTTGCTTGTAGGATCCCCTGACTATGGACTGTGCTCCTCAGCTTTCTCCATGTGCTGGAGTGTCCATGAGCTGGCTGTTCTGGCTCTGCCAGGCATTCTCCCCTCTAAAACCTCTGGAAACAGTCACAGCTAAAGTTCAGCCTATGACAGCAAGTTCTCACAGTGTGACCTGGGTCACTGTTGAGCCTATTGCATTAGAAGCAAGATAAAAAGGAGAGAAAAAAACAGAGATTAATCTGAAATAAAAGCACAACTAAATGATGTGTGAAAACTAAATTGCCATCTCACAGCTTAGTGCCCAGCCCAGATCTGGGTATTATCAGCACTTATGATACAACAAGCCATTGACTCATCAGCAGCATGACAGTTAACTGCTCTGCTGACAAGCATAAATCTATTCCACCACTATTTTGTATTATTAATTAGGAGAGGGGGGAACTGCATTTGTAACGTGTGCCAGTGGCTCATCTACTGCCTAATGTGAAAGGTTTTATTTGGCTTGAGAAATCATCTATTTAAATTGTGCATCAAGGTCATAACACATGGGTAGTTCCATTCTCTGTGGCATTCTGATGGTGCAAGTTGTGAGCTTATGTGCCATATCATTATTTCCCAGGCACCAACCAGAGTAACAAATAAACTTTCGATTCATAATGGGGACACAATGGAAGGAAGCTGAAAACCTGCCCTCAGCAGCTCTAATTAAACACATTAGGAGTTAAGGTACAAGCTCACAGAGGGATAACAATATAAATCTACTTAGTCTCTACAGAAGTATTTATCACTACCCCCCAATATTGCTACCTGTGTATATGTTTGATCAATACTGCAGCATCGCCTCCACTCTAGGCAGTCTGTGCAATATGCTAAATTAGCTTTTTCTATTACCTTATCAAAGGCATGGTTGAAATTGAACATCTCTGTAATTTAGCTGAAATTACAGACAGACCAGGTCTGTCTTGATCAGTTTGCAGAACTCTCCACATTAATCACATTAAAGACACTGCAGATGAACAAATCAGCAATGCAGGCAGAAAATTTGCCACCCTGGAGAAAGTCCTCACATGCTCCTGCCTCTGGAGACACAGAGATGCCTACCAGCCACTGCAGATGGCTGCAAGCCCTGATAACACCTTGCCCACCATGCCCATCCCCTTCCCCAGTCTCCTCACTATCACCATTCATCATCACCAAAGCATCATCTAGATGCTAAAGGCTGGTGGCAGGGACACCCACACTAGATGTGATTAGAAAATACCGTGAATTCCCCCAGATTGTGCAGCAATTAACTTTTACAGATATCTGTCATCAGCTGAAGATGTGTGGCATTATGCAGATGGCTTCAGACATGCAGTATTGGTTTTAGCTTAGAGCCAGTACATTGGTAGCCCAAATAACATGGACATGGGTGGCTGGGAGAGCCTGTGGCAGGAACCTCCATGCATCCAGCTGAACTCAAGCAGTATCTGCCCTCCAAGGATGAGGCAGTTACAATCGCTACCCTTTCTAACCCAGACATGTTTGGTTCCTGGTTCTGTTTTTTTTGCTAAGAACAGGAGCTCTTATCTTTGTCTTCTCCAATGCCTCCACCCTTTGCTGCCCACCTCCTGCTTGCCCTCAAGGCATTTATTGTTCAGTGGCATGTTCTCTTTTTTTCCTTTGGGTGACTTGCCTTCACTCAAGATCTTTCTTTCCGATTTTGACAATCTTTAAATTATGTCCTAAAATAAACCTCACAATCAGCAATATATAAATTATAATTTCCTTCTCCACATGCTTCAACTATTATCTCAATCAAGCAATCATGTCACTTCACATATAGCCCCTCATTATCCAAGTCGTGCCCTGTTTGTATTATCTCATCCTTATCTGATGGTACACCAACCCATCTGGCAAATCCTCACAGCTGATGTGATCCTGAGTCCTTAAACAATTTCCAGTTCTTTGGCACTGCAAGAACTGATTTCTATTGGTTGGATCTTAGGAAACAAATCTTCACTGAAAGGGTTAACAAGCCCTGAAACAAGCAGCCCATGACAGTCGTTGATTCATCATTAAACACCTGAAGGTATTTAAAAGACCTGTGCAGATGATGCTGGGGCACATGGTTTAGCAATAGGATGTGGAAGCATTGGGTTAATCATTGGACTCAACGATCTCACATGTCTTTTCCAGCTTAAATGATTCTAAAATTCTACACAGAGCAATGCCCATTAGATCTCTGTGTGATGAGATGATTTTCTTTAACACATCCATCACATTATCTAACCTTTCAAACAAAATCTAGGAGAAGGAAAGTGTCTCACTGCTAAATATCAAGTAACACACAGAATCCCAGCATGGTGGAGATTGGAAGGGATCATGCAGTCCAACGACCCTGCTAAAGAAGGGTCACCCACAACAGGATCACAATGTCCAGGCAGATTTGGAATCTCTTCAGAGAGAGAGAATCTCCACAACTTCTCTGGGCAGCCTGCTCCAAGGCTCTAGCACCCTCACACCAAAGAAGTTCTTCCTCACATTTAAGCAAAAGATTCTGTTTTAATTTGTGCCCATGGCTCCTTGTCTTGTTGCTGGACACAACTGAAAAGAGTGTGTCCACTCTTTTTAAGTGTGTCCACTTAAAAACCCTAGCTCTCTCAGCCTTTCCTCCTCACAGTCTCCTGGAGACTGGAACATACCTGACTGAAGCAACACAGACTCCTGTTTCTGCAATCACATCCAACCAGTCAGCCAGCAGCAGAGCTGGCAATGCTTTCCCAGACAGGCACTGCCCAGGAAGAACATCTCTAACATGGAAACGTCCCATTTGTATGCTTGCAGCCAGCCCGGCCGCTGGCCCAGCACCCAGCCTCCCTCTATGCATTAGTAATGAGCAGCATCAGCCTCCAGTTTTCAGTCAGCTAATTTGTTCCCACAATCATGATTCCAAATATCACATGAATAATTCAGCAAGTTATTTTAACTGTAGTTAGATAAGCCTGTTAGCCACCATAAATTTAAATAAATTATCCCCTTCTCACACGTGGAAGTGCAAAGGCAGAGCACCTCACCAGGTGAGAAATACCTCTGTGTCCCAGCCAATACATGGTACATAGTGACTTAGATCATAGATTCATAGAATTATAGAATGCATCAGGCTGGAAGGGATCCTTGAAGGTCATCTTTTCCAAACCTCTCCACCCCTGCAGTGAGCAGGGACATCTTTAACTAGAGCAGGTTGCTCAGGGCCCCATCAAGTTTGACCTTGAATGTCTCCAGGGATGGGCCCTCCACCACCAATCTGGCCAATCTGTTCCAGTATTTCACTACCCTCGCTGTAAAGAACTTCCTCCTAATGTCCTAGAGCTACATGAACATGTGCCCTGAAGAGCCCTTTCTATTCTGCAGCAGGGAATGGAGGAGCCAGTCTGGCCACCAGTTCTGCTGCTGTGCTAGGAACCATCTGAGTCACCTCAGACATGTGCAGCTGTGAGATTTCACTGACACAAATATCCCAAGTTGAACAACAAACATACCCCAAAAATGGAGAGCTTTGGCTCGGTCCTACCCCTCAGGAGCTTTTGGGATTTGCTCTGAGATCTGATTTACTTTACAGAACCCAAACATCATCTTCATTGACTTGCTCCACTTCTTGGAAAGAGCAATTTTACAGTAGCTCCAGATTTCCACCTCCTATATATCTCTCTATGTCCTCCCTGAGGCTTCTCATTGCAGAATCTCATCCAGTGCTTTGAAATTTTTCCTTCTCCTGTATCTTTGAGAAACAACAAAATGTGTTGTTGCCAGCACCCCAGAGCTACAAAATGAGAGATCCCAGGTGGTCTTCTGTCACCATAACCGCTTGCTTTGATCACAGAGGCTTACCTAGCTCTAGGGAAAAGAAATAGCTCCTTGTGACCTTAAATTTCTTTAGTCTTATGAGTCTCAGCCTCCCCCAGCAGAAACCAAGAGGATGAGATAGTGCAAGACAAGTCGGGAGAAGCAGCTGTTCCAAACACTGATTTTCATGAGAGAAACCTGTGGTAAGTGACACTGCAGATGAAAATCATTTCAAGGGTCCTGCAAGGAACACCCTTGTGCTGACACTGTTGTCCGAGGGGATGTCACAGGATGCTAGCAAGAGTTCTGTTAGAAAACCACTAAGCTGTTGCCTTTCTCACAGCAGGACGACAGTAAACAGCTGTAAATTATCTATAGGAAAACTAATTTTTGGCAAGTGGAGAAAATAAGTTCCTGATCTTAAAGTAAAATGCTGGTAAGAGGGGGTCTGTCAAGATTGAAGCAATAGCTGCAGAGATTTAACTCAACATTAACAAAGAGATTGAGGCTTGTAGTTAACAACAGGAGAAAACATTGAAAGAATAGCAGTGCTGTGGGGTTTCTGGGACTAAGGCATGCACAGACTATTAGGATCAGATATTTTGAGGCAGAGGATTATCTCACATTGGTGTGACCAGCAGGAGTAGGGAAAGTGATTGTGCTGCTATACACCTGGTGATGCCACGCCATGAATAATGGGTTCAGTTTTGCGCCCCTTACTAGAAGAAGAACATGGAACATGTCCAGAGAAGGGCAATGAAGCTGGTGAAGGGTCTGGGGAACAGGTCTGATGATGAGCAGCTGAGGGAACTGAGGTTGTTTAGTCTGGAGAAAATAAGACTGAGGAGAGAGCTCATTGCTCTCTACAAGTCCCTGAAAGGAGGTTGGAGCAAGGTGGGATTGGTCTCTTCTCCACAGTATCAGGTGGTGGAGAGGAAATGGCCTGAAATTGTGCCAAGGGAGGTTTAGGTCGAGCATTTGGAAAGAGTTGCCCACAACAGTGGTCAGGCATTGGAATGGGCTCCTCAGGGAGGTGGTAGAGTCACCATTCCTGCAGGTGTTCAAAAAGCATGTAGACATGGCACTTTGGGATGTGGTTTAATGGCCATAGCAGTCTTAGGTTGATGGTTAGACTTGATCTTAGAGGTCTTTTCCAAATAAAACAATTCTATGATTCTGATTCTATCTGCCTGTGGTGGGGCTTTTAGAGCATCTGGTATTCACCACCATGTGAAACAGAGATACTGAATTCAGCAAGTGCTGGAGTGGGTTCACTCAGGCATTTTTTAACATCCTTGCATCTGCATGGCTGCCACTATCTATGGGTATGTAGCTCTTTAACACTGCAGATCTAAAGATGCAGATTTAAACTAAATGAGTACAAGCACAGAAGCAGCTTACTTTCAAATATTGCTTAGGAAGCTTTGAGAATAAAAAGATATTTCTCAGTGTAGTTGTCCAACTTCCTTTAAAAAAAATAGCAACGAAGGGTATGAAATCTCAGTGAAAAGGAGCCAGCCTGGGGGTTAGAATTATTCTGATTTCTGAAGCAATCACAGAATATCAACTGCCTTGTATCTCTGAGCTGCACAGACAGATTCAATAGCCTGAGTACGATGGACTTTCTCCTTCACATTCATTGCTGCATACAACCCATGGCAGATACGTGCTCACATCAATCATGGCAGTCATTTTTCTTTAGCATATCTCTTCAAGAGGGCAGTGTAGAGGTTTTCTTTCTCTGCAAGGGGCACTACCGAGGTCAAGATGTTGCCTTGCCTGGAGCTCCAAGTGCTGCAGCAGGGCAGTATGGCCCCCAGTGCTGGGTGATCTCAGTTATCTTCAGGTGGAAATGAGAGCAAACATTGGAACCTAGGTGGGAAAAGCACTTACACCTCAGTAAAAATAGGGAATATGCAAGGGGAGTGACTCAGCCACAGCCACCCACAGATAGAGGGGCACATGAACCCTTACAGATGCTTTCTAATCCTTCTTGCTAACTCTCATTTCCCCAGCCTGTTATTTTTGTCCTTGTCTGAATGCCTTTTTCACAACCCTGTGTCTAGTCACCTTCCAGCTCCTGCCTTTGCTATGCCCTTCTCACTTGCATCTGTTGTTCCCTAACCTCTCCTTCTTGCTGTCCTGTCCTTTCTTATCTGTGACTTTCTGTTCCAAGATACTTCATTTCACTCCATCTGCCCCAGGAGAGCTGAGAAGTGGAACACCATTTGTTTTTTACTTTGTCCTCCATTTCAGCACCCATTTTATCCTTCACTGTACCTACCTCTACTCACAACTGTGTTTAGTGTTGCTGAGCTTACCCTTCTTAGAGACACGGACTCATAGAATTGTTTTGGCTGGAAAAAAACTTTAAGATCAAGTCCAGCCACCAACCCAACACTGCCAGGTCACCACTGAACCATGTCCCTCAGCACCAAATCTACACAGCTTAAAATCCTCCACCATTTCCCAGGGCAACCAGATCCCCAGACCCTTCACCGAGTTGTTGCTCTTCTCTGGACACACTCCAGGACCTCAATGTTGCTCTTCTCTGAACACGTGCCAGGACTGCAATATCCTTCTTGGAACGGAAGGCCCAAAACTGAATCCAGTATTTGAGGTGTGGCCTCACCAGTGCTGATTACAGGGGGAAAAAAAAAAATCACTCCCCAGTCCTGCTGACCACACTTACTGATCTAAGCCAGGATACTGTTTGCCTTCTTGGCCACCCACACACACGCTGGCTCTTACTTAGTTGTCTATTAACCAGTAGTGCCATGCAGCTTTCCAGTCACTCTTCTCCAATCCTGTAGGCTCCACAGGGTTGATGTAAGCACCAGATCCAGAAGTTCCCTTTCATTCCTGCAGTGCTGAAGGCAGAAGAACCACAAAGGTGCAAGCAGCTCTGTTAACAAACCCTATAGAACACTCAGGATAGCAGTGAAGAGTCAAAAAAGAGGTGCCCACGTTCTCACACAGTAATTGGTAGGTGAACTCTGCCACGGACTCACTGCACAGAGCAAGTTACCTGGATCTAAAATGAATCTCAGACCCTGCCGGACTCTCTCAAGACTTAGTTAATAAATATTAGTGAAAGGCAGAGATCTCTGGATGAAAACTGTAGTGGAGATGTAGACTGCCACATTTCATTAATTTCTTATTATCTTATAAGGGCTTCAGTGAAGCTTAGAGGACTGCATGAATAGTGCATGAATCTGAAAAGCTTTCTGTCAGCCTCACCTTCAGCTTGGAAATGTGGCTTGGTGGAGTCTGCACATGAAGGATGGACAAGCCATTGGGAGGGAGCTGTGTCTTGAGGTTCAGCACAACATAAATAGATGACATTAAGAGGAAAATCCTTCCTGAAGGTGGAAGGAACATGCTGCAGCAATGCAAGAAATTGATGGACTGTGCAGATAAAGCAGGAATGGCCACACACACAGTAGGAGGTGACCAGAGAGAAAGGATCCTGCTTTATAGAAGACACTCCAGTAGACAGCAAAGCAGCACTATAAAAGATTTCTGCTGTCTTCTTTCTGGTAAAGAAAGGCTCCCAGCTACCAGGGGAAAGCACTAAGTAGGGGTTTTCATATTTTAGGGAATTTTCTCTGCTTGCAGATCAGGTGGGATCTGGTAGGAAACACAACACTGCCACAATTAGAGATGCATCACGCTGAGCAATTAAGTAATCTCTGTTACTGCTTTACAGAGACTTTCCAGCTGCTCCTCTAATCAGCACAGGGTAAAACTTAATTTGTTTGTATGCACTTCACTACATTGTTCTAAAGGAAAATTATCTCTTTTGTTTAGCTTAGCAGTTTGGAAGCTCATATGGCTGATAACATGGGAACAACTCTCACCCAGTAGCACACAGGTTCTGAAACACACATTTTAAATCCCCACTGGCATTTATTTTACAAGGATAATAGTTCTGATATCAGCTAATTTGCAAAGAAACTCAGTGCTATGGCAACATTTGCAGGGAGAGCATGACACGTGTGTCAGCCATCTCACCTCTCTCCTGCCAGCTCCAGCAAAAGTCTCATACTCAAAGCAACATCCAAACTCTGCACATTGTGTGTTTTACAGCTGAAACCAAAACTACCTGCAGAATGCAGGTCTGAGAAATCAATGAGAGAAATGCTTTAATTTTTTTTTTTTAAAACGCTGAAGTGCAGAGAGACCTGGAAGAAGTATTAATAGAGATTGGTTCCAGGGATCTCCTACAGGTCACATAGACCCAGCTCTCAAACCTCTGCCCCTGCCTATGAAGCCACTGGCCTGCACAAACCACAGCTCATCCCTAGCTGCCTCCTACTGAAACATACAGTAGGAGACAAAGGCAAACACCGGCAGCACAGCCTCAGAACCTGAAGTGTTTTTGAGGTGATGGTGGCACTGACATCTTGGTTTGGTGCTCAGACTGGGTGCAAGAATGCAACTGATAAAGGAGGTACTGCCTCCTTCAGACACCAGTGCATAGATTCGACAGCTCTTTTTGTGACCACTAATTCCAGCCAGAAATGTGTGTCTCCCACTGATACAAAGGCCTTTCAGATGTTAACGACTCAAGCACCATGGGGCTGATCTCGGTTTAAGTCTTTTGAGGTTGCTTTTCCTCACTTGGTTGCCCACTCCTGTGTTCAGCCTCAGTTTTTGCTTTTGGCACTAATGCTGCCCTCCAGTTGCAGGACAAAGATTTAGATTTTTAATAAACCCAGGGGCTCCTCCTACCACTTCACCATAGACATTGGAAGTTTCATCTTCATTGTCAGTGTGAAGCTCAGCAATTTCCACCAGGACCAGAAGTTATGATCCTAAAAGAATCACAGAATTGCCTGGTTGGAAGAGACCTCATGATCATGAAGTCAAACCATAACCTAGCACCTCCCTGTTAGACCATGTTCCTAAGCACCTCATCTTTTAAACACCTATAGGCATGGTGGCTCCACCACTTTCTTGGGCACCCTGTTTCAGTGCTCAGTGACTCAGTCAGTGAAGAAATTTTTCCTACTGTCCAATATAAATCTTAAACTTAATATAAACCTTAAACCATTTCCTCTCATCCTATTACTTGTTTCATGGAAGAAACCAACCCCCACCTTGCTCCAACATCTTTCAGGGACTTACAGAGAGCAACAAGGTCTCCCCTCAGCCACTCCTTCTCCAGGCTGGACAACCCTAGCTCCTTCAGCCACTCCTTATAGGACTTGTGTTCAAGACTCCTCAGCAGCGTTGTTGCCCTCCTCTTGACCCACTCCAGCACCTCAGTGTTCTTGTAGTGAGGAGGGCAAAACTGAACCCAGTAATCAAGGTGTGGTCCCACCAGTGCTGAGTGCACTTCCCTGGTCCTGATACAGCCCAGGAAGCTGTTTGCCTTATTGGCCACCAAAGCTCACTGCTAGCTGACAGCTTCAGTCATCTGTTAACCAGCACTCCCAGATCCCATCTGCTAGGCAACTTCCAAGGCCCCATGCCTGTAGCTCTACTGCATGTCAGCAGTGCAGCTTCACCAGCACACAGTGGAACTATTCTTCTTCCAGCTGGCAGAGAGTATTGACCCCAAGAGAAAACATCCTCCAATAGCACCCACCAGCCTGCCCTCAGTGCCAGCCACAGCCCCTGAGAGCCTGTCTCAGCAACTTGACACCAATGCTGGCACACGCAGGATGAACTTGATGCAGTTTGCCTTCTCAGACGACATTGAAATAACTTTGCAGCAAGCAACTCCCAGACACCCTGTGCTCCATTTACCTCCCCCGACACAGAAAGACTGTGCAAAGCACTTTTCTCCATCCAAACATATCATGGAGATGCAGTAAGCATCTTTGCTTCCTAATTGAAATCATACATCACTTACTTAAGTGATACTAAATCAGGCACAAACACCGCTGGCAATTCAAGCATTAATAACCAGTTCCCTGCTCCAGAGACAACAGGTCCTCTGCCAGTATAAACCTCACAGCTCCCCAGGAAATCACCTCCTGATGCCGTGTCCCACACCACGCACAGACACATCTGTCCTGCAGACAAGCTGTCACATGAATTTTCATTTTAGAGGCTCAGCATAACAGGAAGGTTGCATGTTGCAGCAGTAGCACCTATGTTGGAGAGAAGCCAGCACCTGTCCTTGTTCTCCCCAACCACAATTTGCCCTGTATCTCCACGTCAGCTGGTGGTAGGTGCTGGAAGATGGCTGCAGCTGAGCCATGGCTCCTCTAGCACCAGAGGAACAGGGCAATGGCACACACCTGCTGCTCTTCCCTGGGACCAGAGATTGTGAGACCTCCTTCAGGGCTGCTCCAGGGCTGAGCAGACCAAGGCCACCCAAATCAATCATCCTGTAAAAGCAAACTGTAGCCCACCTCGGTAACCTCTTGCTCAGGAGACAAAGCTGTCCCAGATCCCTGTCCCATGCAAACCCCAGCCCCACAGGCAACCTTGACTTACAGGAGACATTCAAGATATTTTTTATCCAGGACAATGATTTTACAATTGATTTTTTAACTCCTTCTATGCTGAAAATACACTTTTGTGAGAATCAGAAAGAAGCTTTAACTGAGTGTTTAATGTGCTGCTTTCCTACATCTTCTGGATCTCTCCTGTAATGATTCTTCCTCATTTCTGCTTTCAACAGATTCAAGTTCCTACTCCACACAAAAGCTCCATAGCTTTAAACAGGAAAGAAAGATCATCTCAGTCCCAGAAGCAGCTTTTGCATTGCCTTCTCCATTAATGTAAAAGCCATGTAGATGTGTTGCTGAGGGACAAGGTTTAGTGGTGACCTGGCAGTGCTGGGTTAACAGTTTGGCTCAGTGGTCTCAAAGGTCTTTTCCAACCAAAATTATTCTATGATTCTATGAATTTGACTTCTTATATCCCAGCAGAAAGAGGAGCCCTGCATGTGGTTATGAATGTAGCTGAGTTAATATGCAGCAAGTAATTAATTTAACAGATTTTTCCTCTTCAAAGAGACCTAATCCCCGCCCCAGGCGGCTCAAACCTTGGCTGGCAGTTTCTGAAAGAGCTGCCAATTGGAACGGAGTGTTAACATCCCTGTGCTCTCTCCTCTCTCATCCTCTTAAGATCTGCTCATAAAGACACCTATTTAGTTTACCTGTCCTGTGTGGCTCGACTCAAGCCCCACACCAATAATAACAACAGTATTGTGAATAATCTGCCAATTAACTAATGACAAAGCTATTTAAATGGCCTTAAGAGCCAAAACTTCATTTGTTCATTGCCAAGCCCGCCCAACTGTCCTGCCCCTATGTCAGAGGAAACCCCTCTGCCGAACTTTATCTCCACTTCAGTCACTCCCTTTGATTTTCATTTCCCATTCAGCTATTAGAAGAAACCCATTCATCAAAGCTATAGGTAGTCTCTCTGAAAACCTTCAGCTTTTAAAAGCTTTTGACTGAAATATAACATATTAATGGAAGCTGTGATTGCACAGCCCTCTGCTGACCTTCCATAGGCTGAAATTGCTTATTTTGCTAAATTTATTTGCCACCCATTTATCAATCTAAACGTAAGGTGGTTTTAAAGGTCATAAACCAAACAGCCACTGAAATACGATTAAAGAATATGGAAATAAATTACCAACTCATAATGTTATCCCTTCCTGTGACTTGGTGGCAAAATCTTGGATGAAGTATAGGAACTTATTTAATATTTTTGGTGGCTGAGGATTCATCCACTTCCAGAGGGTTGCTTCAGCTCTTCTAATTCACAGCGGGCTGCCTTTTGCCTACTGAAAGGAAGACTGTAAGAAGGAAACTGTGGGTCAGAAGCAAACTAAGAAAAAGCTTTGACCTTCCTTAGAGGGAAAATTCTCTCCCTGATGAGCAGACAGCATCTATTAACGGAGCTGGCATTTGCTGAGAAGGTGTTTCCCATTGACTAAGCAGTGTAGTCATTACCATGTGCAGTTCCCAGACCGCCTCCAAAATAATTAATGGAGTGTTAAACTGCCTTAACACAGCAGGATTAGCACCCAGACTGCTGAAGGTTAGCAAAAAACTGAGCAAATCTTTGTATTTTCTGTCTGGACAACAGAAGTAAAGGTGAATCTCAACATAAAGCTTATAGAGTGAATTTGGTTCCAGTAAAATGTCATTTGGAACAAATTCAGTGGTGAATGCCAGGAAGGAGGAGTTTGTGTACAACTGAGTCTGGGAAGAAGCATCATCACCAAACTACCTTGCAGGAGCTGCTTAAGAAGCCTCAAAGGCATCAGCAGGTCTTAGCACCTATTTGGGAGCAATCAGATCTAAGCAGCAGAGCAGTGATCACTCTTCTGCAGCTGCCACACAGCTGCTATCCATCCTGTCTTCCTACAACCAGCTATGGAGCCCAAAGGGCAGCACGGGGATCTGTGCCGAGGTCCTGCCCTGACATGGTGCAGGGCTTCTTCAATCTGACTCAGATCACAGAAGTCCTCAGGCTTACACAGACCAAGGCAAAATCTCCCTCTCCAAGATGTATTTCAAGTAACTGGCAAATTATATTGGCTGTAAAAACAAGCTGCCTGATCAGAATTAGGCATTAATCCCTACATGTCATCAGAACAAATCTGACTTTATTACCAGAAGCTGCAGCAAAACAACTGTACAGTCACTGATGAATTTTAATTCTTGATGAACCTGCAATTGCTTTGCCCAGTGAGTGCCCACACAAATGTCTGCTTCCCTGCAAAAGAAAAATCACACACCAGCTCCAAAACCACAGTGCTGCTTTTGCTCAGGATCAATCGATTTCCCAGGGAACATTTTGCCATGTAACAAACCTGAACACTTCTTATTTTTAAAGCAGATCTACAAAGACAAGCCTCTGGATGTCTCTGGCAGGAGTGTTGCAGGGAGCACTCACAAACGATGCAGCCTGAGTTTCTAAGCTGTGATCACTTCTGGATGTTGGGGTTTGGTGCCTTTTTTTTTTTCCCCCTTCTTTTAATCAAAATCCATTAATGAATTATTAATAAAAGCAAGACATGCATGGCAGATAGGCACTGTTTTGTGAAGACCTCTTTAGAGACAACAGGATGAAGATAAAACTAAGCAAAGCAGATAAAAAGGCAGGGTGAAAGCAACCAGCAGCCTTTTGAGCCATTTGAGCAACAAACCACTCAACAGATGAACAGTAGGGAGAGTGACTGCATGACACAGCCCCTGCAAGGCTGCTGCATAGATGGATGGCTGGAAAAAAACCAACGTATCCAAAAACCTACTGCAGGCATAATTACAAACTTGCACACCAAACCAGGAACATGAAAAAATTATGCACAACTGTCATCTCTCAAATGTTTCAGGTTTGCATTTACTCCAAGGCAAAGAATCAAAAGATAAAGTAGACAATATGATAGATGTCACAGAACAATTGAATGCCTTGTTGGTTAGTTGAGGGTCACCTGTCCTCTCTGCTCCTCCTCACAGGTGCCACCTCTGACTTTCTGCCCCTCAAGGCGGGGTACAAGCCATGGCAGTGCCCTTGGTCTGCACAGGAGCAAGTCTAAGGCAGAGCCTTTCTGTAGCCTATCCCTGGGCAGGAACTCTCCCCATCAGTAGCCTCATGGGTAAAGGCAGTTGCTGGCTGTGCAAACCTGCCCTGAACTTCAGAAAATGCCTCACTGAGCAGACAGAGCTGTGACACTGCTGACCTGAATTAGTTCTGGTCTAGCTCAAAGCAGGACACTGGTGCTTAGCAAGGAGTTGAGGTAACATTTCAACCTTTCCCATAGTCTAAATCTCTGAAAAGAATTTTCTGTGCTGTCTGCTGCCACTAAATTTGTAGGAATATCATTGCTTCAAAGCCTCTGCTATTGGGAAATAGGTTAAAATGTGCTAATAGGCTCAGCAGCTGCAGGAAGAAGGGATACACCCCCATGCTAGTATGTGCACTGGCAGCCTGGTAACACTAGGCTAAGAAAATAAATTGGTCCATGTTGTGACCTGTAACACCTATGTCAACTTCTATCCAGCTTTTAATTTTGCTGCCTACAAAGCCAAACTACACATACATTATCCTGGGCTTAAAGAATTGGAAAGGGACCAGATGTCAGGCAACTGATCGGACTGACATGGATCCAGATGAATGTTTTGCTGGATCACACCCAATATTCCTAAGATAATTCACCAAATCCTCCAAGTCTAATTAGCAACCGATGTGTAATGCACTGAGAAAGCCTGCAGTTAATAAGAGAAATAATAGGAGACCCCTCCTTACCTGCAGAGTTTGACACATTGTCAGCTTAAAGGGAATTGTAAAGAACTATATTTTAAACAAGGGGCAAGAATGAATAGGCATAAACAGCATTTTATGTCTGTCTGTAATAGAGCCACAGCAATAAAAAATAAGTGTGTTGGGAAGAATACACAGCCATTCTGAATTATATGATCACAAAATTATGTCTTGATTGACTCTTTGCCTTAATGCTTGCACTGGCTGGCACAGTTGGATGACAAAATTTCCTTTGAATATATTAACATTTATTTTAAAAATAAATTATCAATTTTGAAGTTATAAAATGCCTCTCTAATTTACACCAGTGCAATTTACTGCCAGGGAGCCAACCACTTCTCCCAACAGACACCCTGATGTGTCATTTCTTTCAATAAAATTGTTTGAGTTCTATGATAATACTGTTGGGAGATAGCTGGAGGAGATGGGTGAAGGTAGGCAGAAAGATTGCAGTGGCTGTAAGGATGCCACTGGTTCTAAAGGATGGGTCTTAATCCTGGCTCTCTAACTTAAAATAAAAAGTGATTTTCCCCTGGAAAAGTTGCATAACTAAGTCATTTAGAGCAGCTTTAGATTGGATATTAGGGAAAAAAGTTCTTTCCCAAAAGAGTTCAGACCTGGAACAGGCTGCCCATGGAGCAATTGATTCCCTATCCCTGCAGGGGTTTCAAAGCTGTGGAGCTGTGGTACTGAGTGACACAGTTTAGTGGCGACCTGACGGTACTGGGTTAACATGTGGACTTAACCTTAAAAGTCTCCAAAGGGATTCTGTCACTCTGTGAATTCATAAGGCTTCTGACCAAAGCTGCAGATTAAGTGTTTGCTTGATAATGTGCCTTCTCTCAACTGAAATAACAGCCACATTAATTAAATGCATGTCTTCAGAAAACATGTTTCCAAGACAAGAGATCTTCTACCTCACTGCTGACACTTTTCCAGGCTGTCAGGGATTGGACTGTCCAGATCTCAATAGGAACTGAAAAAAGCCATTATTGACTCTGTGATCCAGTGCTTACAGCACAGCTGTTCACCTTGCTGGAGAGCTGGCAGCAAGAGTAATCAGGACAGGAAGCTCTGCTCACAGTACCCCACTTCCAGCAGTTGCTACCCTGAGAGGTGCTACCCAGCCAGTGGGGCATGGGGAGAAACTAGGCAGAGAGATGAGACAGCAGATCATGTGGTTTTTGAGTTGGTAACAGCAAGCAGCTTACAGAGCACATGGTTCTCCGGGCCACACTCTCCTGCAGCTAAAACAGACCATTTCAGTAGCAACAAAATTCAGTTACTTGTCCTTTAAGAGTGTGCTAAAAATAAGAAGCAGCCTTTCCAGTTCTTCAGCTGAAATGTAGAAAGGAATGTACATTAAATATATCCCAGAAGTGGAAAAAAAAAAACAAAAACCACACCACACAACCCAAAGCCCAACCACACACACAAAAAAACCCCAAACGAAAAACCCTTTTGCAGCAAAACAGCTTCATCCATTAACCCAGCATATGCTAAAATTCCCTTGCACTCTTGCTTTTTTTTCCCCCTCTACTTCGATCATTTAATAAACAAGAATTAAAGAAAGGCTTGATTCCAGAAATAAAAGCTACATCTGTGGCAGAGCCTGCTTACATGACTGAGTTGTCTTCAAAATGCCAACCTTGACTGTCTGCTCAGCCTCTCAAAGAAACTTTAAAATGTACTCCAACATGTTTACGTGAAAAAAAGGAAGGTCTTAAATGCCACCACTCTTCTTAAAAGATATCTGGAGAGCTTGGAGGTTACCTCACCCTGACTTTAGTTTCCTTAGCTGTACACACTGAAAGCTCCTTTTCATCATGCACCTCTGCCATGCAGTTCACCTGGCTGTCTTCAGGTGATGACTGTAGCATCAGATTAATTTCTTAGAGGTGTCACTGTTAGACAGAGAGCACTGGGAGATGATCTCAGGAGGCAGCTATCATACAAGTCTCCCCTACAGTGTTTGTGTGCCCTTAGCCATACTAACTGCAGGTGAGTTCTACGTGTCACCTTGTTCGCTACAGTCCCACACAGAGGGAAGCTCTGACACAAAAATCTCCAAGATCTGAACACGCTCCTGAAAATCCTGATAGTGACTCAGATTTCTTTCATTTCCATTCAACATCACAACCCAAGGACTAGAGATTACTAAGGAAGTGCATCCTCTTACCCTTCCCAGCATGCCAGCAGTATCATTTAGAAGGAGGCTGTACTGTACCATGAGCTTTGGCTCACCCTAGGTTCTGTGTCAGAGACTCTGCAGAAGACATGATCTGCTGAATACTGGGGAGGACCAGCTACTACTCTTTTCTCAGCTAAGCTGATGTTCATCTCCAAGGCTCGCTTGCCTTTGCTAAGGTGACAGATGACCATGGCCAAAAAGAAGATGCATATGGCTTGCTCAAAATCAGCACTGCTCAAGTTCTAACTAAACTAACGGCATTTCGAGCATTCAGGGCATTTGTAGGCGAGGTAGTAGCACTGAGCACTGCCAGGGCGGCACACGCCGCTGCAGTATGGCAGTGCCGAGAACTGAACACCGGGCGGCAGCACCGAGCACCTGCCTGTGTATGGGGAGCAGCTCAGCTGGCTGCGTTCCGAACTTGCTCTATTTAAATTTAAAAAAGACAAACAAAACAAAATAAACAAAAACCCCCCAAAAACACACAGAAACACCCACAAAGGAAAATCCACGATTTTTAGTTTACATATACACAAGTTATATTTAAATTTTGAAACCCCACGTGGACCTAAGCCTTTATATAATATATACAGAGGGATCATTTTAAAGTTTTTTTTTATATCTCGATTAACACAATTCTTCACCTCACACTAATACTTAAAGTTTTAAATATCTTTTAATCCCCTCCAAGAATTTTCGGCCATTCAGGGTTGCATGGAGGGCTGCAAGCAGTGTTCTCGCAGGGCTGCCCCATCCCTCACTTACCTGTTCCTCTGCTGTATCACCACCGCCCCCGTGTGGCGCCATGGAAGAAAATACAGAGATGGGGATCGCTGAGGGGATATGCTTGCTCCTCTTCTCCCACCCAAACCAGGGCTGAGATTTGCACCTTCAATACACGGCTGAGCTTTTGCTGTATTTCTATTCTACAGGAGAACTGTTGCAAAGATTTGCATCTCTGATTGTGTCAGATGTCCTGCAGGATTTATTACCTTGAGATCACCTTGCAGTCAGTGCACTTATCACTGGCAATCACAAAACTCTTGTATCTGTTGCTCTAATAACGTAAACCATTTGATTGTTTCAGATTTCTGAACCTCTGTCAGTACAAGTCGTTGTTGGAGCACTGGGAAAAAAACAGGCAAAAATTATTTGTCTTTAGATTAGAATTAGAACATTGTCAAATAGTTCCAGTAAGAGTCCTGGGACTCTTAGACAGGCAGACATGAGGATCTTACCCTTAGATGACATTATCCATGCATTTTAGCAGTGTTCCAAGTATCCGAAGAACCCTGTAAAATATACATAAGAAAAATCAGACAGCACTGGGTTTAGAAACAAAGGATTATTTAATTTTGGCACTAGCTGAATGAATACTGTCAAACTATAGAGACAAGGCCTGTACCTTTGTCCTGATAAAAAAACAGAGAAAACTGTGAGGAATATGCCCCCTGTAACCCAGTTGTGGCATTCCAAGGTGCTGAGCACAGCTTCACCACCTACTTGTGCAAAAGGAATACAGCATCTGTCAGAATTTTCCAGTGTCAGGGAACAAACAGAAGGATTCCACAATGAAAACATGAAATATTTTTGCCATCTAGATTATTTTCTTTAAAGGCTTTATGTTTATGCAACTGTTCTGTTGGAGTCTAGGTTTAACAGAAACTCCGACAACGAGGTAAAAGCCTTAATGATTTACTTCTCAACGTTTCCTTTTTGACAGATGTAGGGGGAAAAAAAAAAACAACCTACTTGGATCCCACATAAGCCAAGTAAAAGTAGATCATCCTGTGAGGATGCAGGACAAGGCTGCACCACAACCAGCATCTATGCTGACGGAGTCACCACAGCAGCCATGGCCCTTGAACTGACCCTGCAACTGCTGCTGCATATCTTGCTTGCTTGGTCAATGAAGTGGAAAGTGAAAAATAGATCTTTAAAGAGTAAAACGAGAAACAGAACAAATCTCAATTACTCACATTGTAAAGGTGTGAGTATGTTTATATGTATCAAAAAAGCATACTACGAAAGCATTTCAATTTCCATTTTGCATCAATTTAACTTTCAGAGCTATGAACTGATACCATTTCAATGATCTACCTGCAAAACACACAGTGAGCATCTGACTGTGAGGTGGTGGAGTGTCACATACATACAACACAGAGAGCTGGCCAGCAACACTGCCCAAGAGGGATGCAACTCAACTGCCAGGGAAATACTATTGAAAGCCACACAGAAATAAAACACCTCAGAGCATTCCACCAGCAGACGGGGAAGACAGCCCATGACATTTGGTTGTCTTTTATTTTGCACATGTAGAACAAACACCAAACTGCTTCAATACACCTGACAAAAGCTTTGCTGTTTGGCAGTTGCTGCTTAAACAATGCAACTCAGTCTGGAAGCTACACAATTTAAACTTTTTTTGGTAAAGCTTCATTTATGACAGAAAAAAAGATCAGGGAGATCAGAGATCCTCCAGATAGTTTGACATCTGGAGAAAAAAAAAAACCCACCAAAAAAAAAAAAAAGACAAAAAATCTCTGTGCTAAACACCTGCCCCCTCCCCCAAAAAAAGAAAAAAAAATTGGCAGATTTGAAACTTTTGCCCCTGCTGACGAACACAAAAGAAAATGATTTCATGAGAGCTCATCTGTTACAGCAATTCCATCCACTTTGGGAAAACAGCCTGTGTGTGGCTCTTTGGAAAGAATGTGACTTTTTCTTCTATTTTTTTAATTTTCCAAGAGAGCAAAAACTCTCATTTTTGATGGCTTCTACTGCCAAGGGCATCTCACCTCTGAATATCCACTCTAAATTGCAGGTACCTCTTCAGCGCCTCTCAGTGGCAGGATTTCAGACCTGTTTAGGCACATGAGGAAGAGTGAGATTCGTCTCAAGACTATTGCTTTTCATTTCCTAATCTCTCTCAGCACGGTTCAGTAATTTTATTGGCATGACAAGTTCCACGATAGCTGCCACATGTATGAAGCAGGCCAGATAAGGCTCTGTGCTGCTCACTTTGCATCTCATACACCATCTCATCCTCCTGAAGAAACTACAGCATACTGCACTGCTCCAGCGCTCTGTAATTTTACCTAAAAAAACTACTCCCTACATTTTTAAAGAACAGAAAGACAGCTGAGTTTTCTGTGCCTAGTTAGAGCAGACTCCCCATCCCCTTAACAGTCTCCCCACAGATGTACTCCAGAAAGTCAAAACATATTCTTAGAGAGCTTCTAGAATACAGGTGGATGGAAGTTGCAATACATAACACTGAGTACTTCTTTCTCTGCATTATCAAGCGCTAACTTTTCAGAAATACTCAAGATACTTACATGAGCTGTTCTAAAGTGTGTCTCCAGATCCATACATGATCCTCCCCTCCAAGAGGGCAGCAGCTCGCAGGCACTTGGGGCTGCTCAGAAGCCTGCCAGAGGCCAAGTGTCAGGCTCTCCGGATCACACCTTCCTGCACCTACAACACACCCTTTAAATAGCAATCAAATTCAGTTACTTATCCTTTAAGAGTGTGCTAAAGATGAGAAGGAAGAGCTTTCCACTTCTTCCACTGACAGCAGAAAGGAACGTACATTAAATATATCCCGAAAGAAAGAGATGGAAAAGATACGGAAAAGAGACAGAAACGAGAAAAAAAAATAAATATCAGAGGCGCTTTATAGGAAAGCTCATCCTTTAACCCACCAAATGCTGAAATTCCCTTCCCCTGTGGTTCCTGTTGGTCAAGAGCCATGGAGCATTAAGCAGGGCTCCTGTAGTCACCAAAAACTTTTACCACAAGTCTGAAAGCTTTCACATTTCAAAGTCTCTTCCAACCTGGCTTATTCTATTCTAGTCTAGTCTATTCCAGTCTAGTCTATTCTAGTCTAAAAACCTCTACTGGGATCCCACATAAAAAAAAACAAAACAAGATTTCACCGCGAAGAACGTAAGAGCCTAACAAGAGAATTGCCCACCTTTAGCCTCCGGAGATCTTGAGGCTCAGCGGCCTTCGTCAGGTCAGCTGCATTCACGATCACGCCCCTGCCTGGCCTCTGCCCCGGGTCACGTCCCGCGCTTTTCTCGGCGGGCGCCCGCTAGTAGGCAGCACGTGGGACGGCCGGAGCGGTTTCTTACCGGGAGGCAGCGAAGAGCACAGCGGCAGCACGCCGAAAGGACCAGAGCGACATATGCCAGCGAGCAGTACCTCCCCAAGGCCACACGGCGGCACTAACGAGATCACTAAGAATAAGTGCGCATGCGCCGAGTCCCTGGCCAGGACCCGCCCTTTGGCGCATGCGCCGCGTCCCTGGACACGCGCCGCCGTGGGGCGCATGCGCCGCGTCCCNAACAAAACAAGATTTCACCGCGAAGAACGTAAGAGCCTAACAAGAGAATTGCCCACCTTTAGCCTCCGGAGATCTTGAGGCTCAGCGGCCTTCGTCAGGTCAGCTGCATTCACGATCACGCCCCTGCCTGGCCTCTGCCCCGGGTCACGTCCCGCGCTTTTCTCGGCGGGCGCCCGCTAGTAGGCAGCACGTGGGACGGCCGGAGCGGTTTCTTACCGGGAGGCAGCGAAGAGCACAGCGGCAGCACGCCGAAAGGACCAGAGCGACATATGCCAGCGAGCAGTACCTCCCCAAGGCCACACGGCGGCACTAACGAGATCACTAAGGAATAAGTGCGCATGCGCCGAGTCCCTGGACAGGACCCGCCCTTTGGCGCATGCGCCGCGTCCCTGGACACGAGCCGCCGTGGGGCGCATGCGCCGCGTCCCTGGACACGAGCCGCCGTGGGGCGCATGCGCCGCGTCCCTGTCAGCGCTGGGCTCTGCAGCTTGGAGGTATTTTCTGTACCAATGCCTGCAGCAGAAAGTCCTCCTCTGGTGCAGTCAGCCCCAAATAGGGATGGACAAAGGGAAAAAAGTGAAGTAAGAAAGAAACCAAATCTTTCTCAGGTTTACGTCCTCCGTCCCACTACGAGACGGCAGCAGCTCACAGGCTTCCGAGGCTGATCAGAACCCTGCCAGGTGCCGAGTTTCAGGCATTTCGGGACTCCCAAGGCAGAGCAATCCAGCGTGTGCTCCACGGACTGCAAAGCGAAGCCTCTCCCAAGCGCCGCAGTGGCGGGACGTGGAAGCCCGACTCGGCTCCGTCCGGCTGGTTTTGGGCCTGTTCAGTTCAACTCGGGTAGGACTGGCTCCGGCTCTATGGCGCATACTTAACACAACGCGGCGCTTTATAACTCATGCACTGACTCCTTAGCAGCGCGTCGCTCTACAACTCATGCCCTCGGTCCGTAGCAACAACGCAGCAACACCGAGAATTACCGAGGTGACACACTTAGCTGCAGAACTGCAGTGCCGATCATTGAACACCGGGCGGAAGCAATAAGCACTGCCGGAGCGGCATGCCCCGCCTGAAAACTGCTGTACCGACAATTATACACACGGTGGCAGCACTGAGCACTGCCGGGCCGGCACACTCCGAAGCAGATCTGCTGTTCCGACAATTAAACACACGGTGGCAGCACTGAGCACTGCCGGGCCGGCACACTCCGAAGCAGATCTGCTGTTCGGATAATTGAACACGCGGTGGCAGCACTGAGCACTGTCGGAGCGACAGAGTCCGCTGCAGCACTGCAGTACCGACAATTGAACACCAGGCGGCGGCATTGAGCACGCCACTGCTCCTCGACACTAAGGTAGCACAACGCGGCTGCACTCCGTCCCTGCAATAAAGCAAGCGCAAGCTGCGCCTCCCCTCCCTCAAGGCGAATGCACAGAGCCCTCCTTTTCCTCCTGCAGAACTGTGCAAAGGGCCCTAAAGTACGGTCACACTGAGGCACACAGAGACAAGGTGAGGCGCACACGTCCCTGCCTGGGCAGCCATCCCTACCCCAGAGCAGGAGAGCAGAGCCTCAGACCTGCTCCCTCAGGCCTGCATGGAGGCCAGAGGGGCCTCAGCCTCACAAGGGCTTTCATAAGTGGCCAAAGGGCAAACACTGCCAACCCTGAGTACAGGGATCATGCTGGCCAGGTCTCTAGCAGCAAAGAAGCTGCTAGGGCTGTGGAAAGTGCCCTCCCCTGCTTACAGGGGGGCCTCGGGGCCCAGAGAGCTCCATTTCCCCCAGGGATGTGGAGACATTGGCTCATGCCCTCCTCACAGGGTTGCCTCTTTCGGGCAGCCAAAGGAGCAAGGCGGCAAAAGGCCAAGGACTGCCAAAGCAAAGGCCCAGCCCTGCTTATGGGGAGGTTGCCCAGCACAAAACCAGCCAGGGCACCCTGGTGGCAAAGGTCTTGTGTGACCACAGCCCCAGTGACTGGGAGGTCCCTTTGCCCAGAGTGCTTTTTCTGTGTTCCCTTCTTCCGCCCAATGCTGCTTCTCTTCCTGCTCTCTCTTTTGCCTTGCTGTTCCCCACCATGCCTTTTCTTCTGCACCAGCTGCTGCCAAGGAACATGCCAAAATGGACAATCTAAATTTAAATCCAAGGTAATTCCTAAATGAAAAAAAAAAAAAATTAGTGAACAATGACAGACTGTGCATGCCTGTCAGATAACTCAGTTTCAAATTATATCAGTGATTCCTGACCTAATTTATATGAGTTTGGTCTACACTAACTCACTAATGACCTAAGTTATCCAAGTTTTTAACCATTCTGTTCCTAGATACTCTATAATTAAATCAAAATACTATCCTCTTTTTAAATGGCACATTTCTTATTTAAGCTGTTGGTTTAAGGTGTTGGTGTTGCAACCAGTCATTCATATAAAAGCACATGAGCATCTAGGGATTGCAGTGTAACAGGAGCTTAGGTGAACTGTATAATAAGATGGAAATACCTAGCATCCTATGACAGATGCTGATTTTGATGAGGTTTTAGGGTTTAGAGATGAATTGAATGATAAACAGCAGTGTCTTGAGGGACCTTGAGTTGTAGCTTTAAGCTTCTGGCTTTGCAGCGTTGCTTGTTTACTTTATAACTCTTATTTGCCTGAATTTGTAGTTAATTAAAACCTTGGAGAGGTGAAACTTCTGTCTGAAATGGTTTCTTTATAACCTGAGAAAGGGCTCTTGAGCAGGATTGGCTGTTTCGTGACAGCAGCTTCCAAAATAACGACTGCTGTGCAGTGTTATAGGGCATTTGCCAGCATGAAAAATTGTCCTTAACAGTTACAGAAAAAAGAAAATGTATGTAGACAGCAGGGATTAGGAATTACATTAGGAAAACTAGTACAAAAAAGCTTTCTGTCTCTTCTTAATGTTCCACTGATTTCAGTAGGGTTCCTTAACATTAAGCACAGGCGCAAAAGTTTGAAGCATCAGTGCATGGGAGTATCTTGATGAGCAATGAATAAGGATACAGATTGTCCCTTACATGTATTTTTAAGTTTTTATAGTACCCTCTTGAGATTACTATAATTCAGATTGGCATCAAAGAGTGGAGCAGTTAAGTTCCAAACCTCTTTTTTGAGGTCTAGGAACTAGCAGTGATGGCAATGAGTGCAATCACAGGGGAAGGGACCTGAGCAGATCCCCAGAGCTCCTATCTTAGCCACACATGTGCAGACAGGGCTTGCAGTGTAATTGATGGAATTGTTCTGTTGGTAAAAGGCAAAGGAAGGGCTAAAGAGCTTGGACATTTTACCTTAAAGGAATCCATGAAAAGTAATTGTTCACCAAAAAAAAAAAAAAAATCCTTGTACAAGAGGGCTTTATTTCTTTGCCTTAATTTAGTTTCCAGAGGAAGATAGCAGGAAAGGAAAAGTTTGTGACAACAAAGTGTCCAAATGAAAGCACATTGCTGTGTGTGACACACTGGTGTGTTACCAACACTCAGCTACATCACTGCAAAACAAGATGCTCTGAGGAGAATTAACTCCAGCTCAGCCAAATCCAATGTTGTAATTTTTTTTTTTTTTCCAAAGGCACTGCAAGGCTATTTGGGAGTCAGGCACCAAGTAGGACGTGCAAATACCTATCACACAGCCCAAGTCTAACCATTTGGCAGCAGGCAGTGCTTGTCTGGGTTTGCACACTGCCTGTGTGCTCTGTAGGAGCATTGCTTATTTCAACCTGATTTCTAAAAGCACCAAAAAAATGCTGTGTATCCAGTCTGTGATAAGGATGCAGATATTTACTTGAATCTTTACTTGTACTTTTGTCTTACCCTCTCTTTGTTATCTACTCATTGCAGTTAAATGTCCTTCTCCCTCCTCTTGAGAGCTGTTTAGTTTCTCAGAAGAAAAATACAGCTTCTTCAGCTTCTAGAAACCTGATCCAAAAACCTGTGGCCATCAGGGCACTCCCATTGAGTGGCTGCATATCCCACAGATCCAAGGACATCAGCTTTCAATTAATGCAGAGGAAGAGAATAGAGCAAGTTGGAAACAAAAAGTTCAGACAAAATGAGGGGAACTCTGGAAACAGTAGTTATGGGCCTCTCATAGAGCAAAAGACTCACTTCCTGCTCTCTCCAGGGTAATACATGTGGAATTATGTACAAGCTGGACAAAATATTACCCTCTGAATTCAGTCTTTAATTTATTTTTTCAATTCAGACCTGAGGTTATGACAGGTCTCTTTTTTGCTTGAATTCTGAAGAGCCCTTCCAGTAGGTAAAGCTAAAGCCAGGGCAATAACTACTAGGGACAATATAGGAAACTGAACTAATAATGAACAGATGAGAAAAATGCAAGGGAATGTATTTGATAGTGGAGTAATAGGCTCAGAGATAGAAATTTAGATCATGTGGGTATACTGCAGATAGATGCCAGGGCTCTCATGGTGCCACTGGCCCTGCAACTGCCAGCTGGGTTTGGCTGCATTGTGGGATCAGCAGGATGCTCTGGGATCCTGCAACTGGGAGAAGGTCTGTGGGGAAGAGCTGTGAGAAACCTCCTTGAACTCAGGACTGCCTGCAGGTAACATCACAGCCAGCTCTCCTTCTCAGGAGCAAAAGAGCTGTAGCCAAAACCTGAGCATCTCAGCCTGCTCTATGAGCAGCCCCTTCTGCTTCTCCCTGACCAGGAAGGTGAAAACAAAAGGCACTTTGGACTTGGCTTTTCAAAATTGGCAGGCATGTATGAAAGGAAAAGCCTCTAGGCTCAGTGAGAGAAGAGATACATAGCTCAGAAAGTTTTCATTCTAGAGTCCTAGTAGTGGCCGTTTTGAATTTCTCTTCAAAAAGTCTTTTACTGATAATTTATTAAAGGACAAAGCACAGCATTAGGCACCAGCGAGCATCTAACAGAAGCAGAATGACTAGAAGAAGATTGAGAACACTGCAGGCTTGTAAATCTGATCTCAGCAGTGGAAAATACATGAAGAGCAATTATGCACACAGAACATTTAGATACATGTAATTGCTTAAGGGATAGTCAGCATGGATCCTGGAAAAGAAGATTAGGCAAGATAAATGTGCTTGGCAGCTCTGAGTAGGCAGAACTGAGAGAGGGGATATCATTTATCTGGATTATGGGGAGGGAGGGGAAAATTTCTTAATCCTACATAAACCAAAAGATGAGTCATTTTCAAAGTCCATAAACATAGCTTGAGAAAAGATAGCTAGTGGACTGGATTATAGCAGATAGAGACAACGGGCATAAATATCATGTAACACTTTTATTACAACAATTCCCCTTCTGCTTTTCTGAGACTGCTTAGTGAACCCCTGAGGCTTTGTGTTTCTCTCTGTTGCATGTAAGTAACCACTCCTAACTTTAGTAGTGTCCTAATATAACCTGCAGCAGTTTCTGTAGTGAAGGCCCGATCCTGTCTTCCCTTATGAATATTTACTTTCACTGAAGTCTAGGAATGAAGGAAGGGCTCAAACCTGGCATCAAGAACCTTGGTAGTAATTAAATCACCCATTTCAGGATGTGGTGGAACATGTGGTAAGACCCTGCACTGTACTAACTCAGGCATGAAAACTACTGCAGTCAGGACAACTCTCTGGGCCTCCATCTTCATTTTAATTTCCATGTCCAGCAACCATTCTTAGGATTTTGCTTTAAGCTACAAGAAACATTCCAGAGCTTAGCTCAGCACAGAGCAGGAACATTTTCACTTTAGGGTACTTTGGCTAGGCTGTTAAACTCTTCATAGCTTGGACTCCAGTGGGTTTTTCCTGTTTTCAGCTGCAGTTGTAGTCAGTCTCTACCCAAGACATGTAAAACATAGGGGCTCTCCTATTTAAGGCCTTATTGCTGGCAGTCTTCAGGAATCTTTTTTTTTTTTTTTCCCCTGATATTTTAGTATTTCTGACTTGTCTGAACTGACTGTTGAGGTGTGGAGCTTTATGTTTCTACTGCATGCTTACTGCTGTCCTGACCTCAGTGACTACCGAGGAAGTGAGGCTTTCTGTGAAAGCTTAACTGTGCCTCCAAGTGCTTGACATGTCATTTTTTAAAATAAAAAGCATTGTTTCTACAGGTCTTCTAGGTAATGTGCATGTCTTGTTCTGATTTCTGGCCACAAAAGTGTCTTGGTCTTATTTGGACCATCTGTTTCTGTGGGCAGTCAGTTGCTTTACCATTGCTCACAGGTATATTGCATTAGGATATCACCATGATTTGCTTGCTCCTTTGTATTTCCCTTTATTTAGATCAGGTGAATAATGTTTGTCAAGACTTTAAGTGAGGTCCAGTATCACCATCGTGGTAGTATGCAAGCACAAGTATGAAGGTGCTTAGTGTTACAAGTGGTGTGCATGAATACTGCAGGTGAAGTTGCTAAGTGGCAGTCACACTCCTGTTGCAGATTAAGGGGCAAGTGTTAAAAGTACTTTTTTGGTTTGGTTTTGTGCTGGGAAGAAATTTTGGAATGGAGAGTTATAAAGACCTCCACCTCTTCCTTTACAGGGGAAAACTGTCCTGTCTTTTTTTCTCGGCCTTGTTCCCTAAGGTAAGTGCTGTCAGAAATTATTTCAAAGCCTGCAGAAACCATAGTTATTCTTTGAGCATGGCCTCTTTGCCCTGCCAAAGGAATAAACAGAACAGGCACTCATGGCTTCTAGTAGTGCATTAAGCTTAACGTGTGATATTGATGTGAACAGTCTGTGAACTACAGCAGCATGGAATTTGTGGAATCTAGTGTTTTTCAGGACAAGTGCAGATGCTGGCTAGGGAAGAACCTTATTCTAGTGCCTAGTCCTGTGCAAGAGCAAGCACAGCTATCCTGGAGGAGTTCACCAAGCTGCTTCTTGAAACCAGCCACTTCTGGAAAGTGGTCAATCTTGTTAAATGATCTCTTCTTATGTTTAACCATTCTATTATGAGAAAGGTGAGGGATTTATTGGGGTGCAGTGTGTGTGTGTTTTATGCTGCACTTTTTTGGGTTTGGTTTTTTTTGGTGTGTGTTTTCTTTGTTATTGTGATTTTGTTTTCTTTTCTTTTTGAGGGACTACTGTCTTGTTTAAATCTGTGTGCAGTGTCAAAGAGATATAATGCATTTGAATGACACTAATGAGGGGACAGAGTGTCTGCTCAGCAAGTTTACTGATGACACCAAACTGGGAGGAGGCTGGGCCGATCCAGCTGAAGGCTATGTGGCAATCCAGCGAGACTTGGACAGACTGGAGAGCTGGGCACAGAGGAACTAAATAAGGTTCAACAAGGACAAATGCAGAGTCCTACACCTGGGGAGGAATAATAAACTGCACCAGTAGAGGTTGGGAGGTGATCTGCTGGAGAGCAGCCCTGTGAAGAGGGACCTGGGAGTCCTGGTGGATAACAAGTTATCTATGAAACAGAAATGTGCCTTTGTGGCCAAGAAGGCCAATGGGATCCCGGGGTGTATTAAGAAGAGCATGTCCAGCAGATCAAGGGAGGTTCTCCTCCCCCTCTACTCTGCCCTAGTGAGAACTCATCCTAAGTACTGCCTTAGTTTTGGGCTCCCCAGTTGAAGATGGCCAGGGATATGCTGGAGAAGATCCAGGGGAGGGCTACAAGGATGATTAGGGACTGGAGCACTGCCTGATGAGGAGAGGCTGAGTGACCTGGGGCTGCTTAGTCTGGAGAGGAGAAGACTGAGATGGGATCTAATAAATGGTCCTGCTCTGGTGGGGTGGTTGGACTCGATGAGCTCTTTGGGTCTCTTCCAACCCCTGTGATCCTGCGAACTGAAGTAAGACAACAAAGAAAATTTGCAATAGGCTTTCCTCTTTGAGCGTTGCTCGCTTAGTCTGTCCTTGGGAGCTGTGGTGTTCATCTTGAGTTTGAAGTGTGTCTGTGGCTGAGAGCCTCTGCCTGTGCCTTGGGCTTTCTCGTGGTGCTGCAACTACAGTGGCAAGTGATTAGCATAGTATATAGAAATATTCCTATGTCCTTAGAAATTAATTTGCTCCGGCGTTGTTTGTCTGCGAAGCTGCCACTGGAGGTCAGCGTTGCCCCACGTAAGCGCTGCAGTGCTGTGCCAGCTTTCTCAGAACAGATGGCACATTTGTTAGACTTCGTTGGGTATATTTTTTCGTTTACTGAAGCGTGAGGGAATTTCATGTTTTCAGGTAGGAGCAGATAGGTAGTTAAAAATTTATAATGTTTATCATTTCTTTATGTATTTGTAGCGATGGAAGCAGCAAAGTAGCTGATTTATCTTCATTTGTCAATTTAAGGGACACATGGTAATGGTAGGAGTAGACGCTGGTTTCCCCTCTGATGTAACACTCGTAGAGTAGATGGTGTCTGTGTTGTAGTGTGTACACATCACTTGCTGGATGCTCTCTGCCGAGCCTGCCATTAAGATTTCAGATGTGATTTTCTATAGGGAGGTTAGAATGGCTGGAGACAATAGGATCGTTTTTGGAGAGGTGTGTGGAAATGTGTCTGCCTGTTCTTTTTGTGCAGGGTAGCCAAGAAGCAATAACAATGGCACAAAGTCTGAAAACGTGTGGGCTTTCAAACAAGTTGTGGCATTGTGCTTTTCTCAAGTGGTAACGAGAAAATCATGAGCACAACTGGTTTGGGATTTGTCTTGTAAAACATACGGAGATCTCCAGGCGGAAAACACTATGCAGAATTTAGTTGCGTTTATCTAATGAAAATATAAACATCTCGTTTCAATAATGTGTGAAATCTCTCTGTTTTAAATGGAATGTTCATCTGCTTAATTTGCAAGTGTCAGTCGCTCACCCATGATGAGAGAATGCATTAGTAAAACAGCCAGGAACAAGATACAGGAGATTTCTTATTTTGCCTTTTGACACCCTAGAAGTTTTAGTGTTCAGTTTTTACTTACGACACAGCAAATTGCAAAAGCATTGAAAAGAAATGCACCTAAATTCTGAAATGTACTTTTGACCTCTTATTTTTGACCCTGACACACATTGGCATTGGAAATAAAATTCTGGCAGTTTTGCTTGATTCAGTAAAAGGCAGGTTTGCCGAGACAGACAGGAAATCCATTCCTTCTCTGTAGATTAATCAGAAAAATGCCTAAAGCAAGCAGCAAAGTAAGTTTGCTTTACTGGAGACAAATTCACACCTTTGCTCTTTCAAAGACCCTGTTTACAAGCTAAAACCGTGGCTCAGTCTGTCTTTATTCTTAAACTACCAATCTATAGGTGTCGCCTGAAGGCACTTACAAAGTAAAAAAAAAAAACAAAACCAGGAGATATCCTGCTGCTATCATGGTCTAACAGAAGCGCTTGATGTTCTGTATATAGAATGATTGTGTTTCAGTAGTCTGAAAGCCTGGAGAGTTGAAGCTGAAATGATGACACGTGTGTGCTGTCAGCAGCAAAATCTGATTGCTTTGCATAAGAAAAGTCCAATTGAAGTTATCCAGACCAAAACAAATCTTTCTGGTGCAAAGTGCATTCCCAATAATCCCATTAATGGGCTATATCATAAAAAGATTTCAGAAAGGTCAGCTGAAATGACTCTGTGTTATCTTTCTCAAAGGCTCTGCCTACACTTGGAATAGAGTTGTGTTTGAAAATGGTGTTGAGGCACAGTTTGAGTTCAGTTCTTGCTGTTCCATTACGACAATGATTTGGCAGCCTGGCAAGAGCTAGGATAAGATGTTAGAAGCTATGTTTTCCTCTTGGAGGAGGAGGGGAAGGATTTTACCTTTGTTGTATTTAAACAAAGTGGCTTCTGGCACAGGTATTTTGACTTTTATTATTTTTTACCCCATAATGTGTCTGGTTTTGTGCTAAACATTTCTCTGTTGTCATTGGTCATAGATGACACAAAATCCATTTTGAATTGCTTTTAAGACTGTTTCAAACATGTTTTTTCTTCTCAGAACAGACAGGATCTCTGCTTGCAGGGGGCAGAGTCAGATGAAATGATTATAGATTATGAAATAGACCCAGAACTAGAATCAAGTTATAAGCACATAACAAGAGATTGCTGCTATTACATGATGATTGTGAAAGTAGATGAACAGGAGGAGTGTGATGGAGAAAAAAAGGTGCAGATTTGTTACACTGGCTAGAAAGTAAATGCAACAAGCCAGCAGTAAAATTTGAAGAAAATCCAAGTATTTTAATGCCCAATTCCTTGCTGTATTTGCTAGAAATAGAGATTTTATTTATACATTCTAAGGAAACAGTAAATGGTGGTTGTTAGGAACGCAGGTAACTTGTCAGTTTTCCACTAGGCACTGCTGTTAGCACAGTTTCTGTTGTGAAACTCCATTTTAAATATAGAAACAGATATGTTAAAAAGAAATTAAAATGTCTGTTTTCCCCTTCTGTCTAGGAAAATGCTGCTAATGTTTTTCTCAAACCATTCTCTTTCCAGAACATGTTATTACAGTTAATCAAGTAGGCACCATAGTAAGGACTACTGAAGAGAAGAAAAGCTCCAAAATTCTTTTCCACGAAAGCTGCTATTGACTCCTTCTTACTTTGTACTACCTCTTTATGGCTGGTTATGCATCATTACTTTCTTATACGTGTTTATTACACTCTCTGTTATGTCATAGAATTTTTCTTTGCAGTGGAAGATCACCTACAAGTATAACAGAAATGGAAAACTATTGTTGCAATGCCAAATCTCAACATTTGCTCATAAACAGGTGCCATTATCTTCAAAATCCTCTTGATGGCACTGAAGCCTTAGATATATATACTCAGGAACCCTTTCTTTTGGGTACCAAATCCTATTATCTAGGTTAGCTCATCTGTATTCAAAAGATCAATGTTGCATTATTACAAAGATCCTTTCAAGTGTAAAAAGGATGGCACTTCATTACAGAAAGTAAAAGAAACTAATCAAACTTTCTTGGTGAAATCATTGACTTTTTAAAGTAAAGGGCAAATTTAAGAATTTGAAAGTCCGAAATGTAAGAGTCTTACAGTTGAGGCTCTGTGCTGCTCTAACTTAAGTCCCCTGTACCACAGTTCTTGGATTTTCCTGTAATCTGAAGAAGGAAGTGGTATGATACAGCTCTTTTGATGGCTTCTAATTAAGCCAAGATGCCCTTTGCCCTCTTGAAATCCGACGCTTTATAGAACTGTACAAGGAAGGTCTTTCTGTGAGCAGACAGACAAGATTGTCTCTTCGCTCAGGGCAGAAGGCTGTGCCTTAGCACTGTGCAGATCTTCAGTATACACCTGAAATTACAGTGGATTTAATTTGAATATTTGTCTCGGTTACATAGAGTTGTGTAAGATCTCATAACAATCAGCTATTTTCTCATTCTCTATTTTTCTTTCTTTTTTCCCCTCCCTTTCATTCACGGAATGACAGCACAGAATTGTATAGCTCTGTGGCTTACTAGTGACAGCTAGCTCTCCTCTCTCATGCTTCTTACTTGTAGCTTTCCACAGGCTTTGTTAGAGAACTGGTTATTACCACTTCACATTGCCTGCAGAGAGATACAGGGCAGAACCCAGACCACTGAACTTCCACTCCTCAGTGAATTGGTACTGATTAGCAGCTCATCTGCGAGCACTGCACTGTGAATATTTGTAATTTGTGCTCCATTTACATATATTACTTTTTTATTTATTTTTATTTTTTGCTTATTTCCCTTTTCTGATTAGGTGACTTGTGTAGTTCACCAGCACTGGCAGACCTTGCCATTGAAAATGCTGCTCAGAATTCCCTTTTGGTGACTGAATGCTCAGTTCATTTTCATGAATAAATCCCTAGCATCTGATCATACACATAAATGAACATAAATAGGTTACGAATGAAGCCAAATAAAAATCCAGTTTTAGTATGCATGTATATTCACAAATGTTTCTTCCAGCCACTTCCTTTCTCACTGGAAACTTCCATGAGTGTGAATTGCCAAAGTTCAGTGCAATGCCAGATCTTGCAGGCAGTTAAACCATATCAGCTGAGGCAACTTGAACCAGTTTTTCTGCTGCACTTGAAAGAGGCAGGTTTGAAGTTAGGGTGTACTTGAGGTCTTAATGAAGTTATTTGGAAAAGATAGAAAATGTGCCTTAAAAATCTGAACCAAATAAGCAAAATCATTGAATTGCTTCAGTGATACTCTGGGAAGGAAGCAGAATAGCTTTAGCTTCCAGCCCTCTTGTTATGGTCATTAGTTAATAGCATCACAGTATCTACCCTATATATAATTTAGGGATTTAATAATTTATTTTTTTTAATTTTTTTTTNNTAATATTTTTTTTTTTTTTTTAAATTTTAGATTAGAATGACCTGTGATGCACTGGTAGGAGAAGACTAAAGAGTTGTTACAAAATAGGAATTATGAAAATTAATCTTGTGGCACATCAAAGAAAATTTGGCAGAAGGAACTGGCTATAAGATACAGTCTTAGATGCTGACACATCCACACTGAGCTAAAATAACCACTCCAGTTAGTTCTTATCTGCTGTTTAGTATTGGAATCAGGTTTTGTGCCTAGTATTTGCAAGATGTATTGAAGTCTACAGAGGAGTTTTCTCAACATGTAGGATTAGAATCCCATTCTTGACTTTGGGATATAGGATAGCAACGTGCTCTATTTAAATCTCATCTGGATTTATGCCAAGGCATCCTTCTTTGTTTAGAAACCATTGCATAAGTGTTGTGCTCTGCCTTCTGACATTGGAACGCTGGAGTGGAATCTCTTAGTTCATTGTGTTGTGGATTCTTTTTCTCCCTTCAATTCTGAGAAATCTGCATCTTCTCCTTGCGTGCAAAGGAAGCTGAGACATGTTTGTATGAGGAGGAAACAATTCTTTCTGTAATACTGGCTTTTGTAACTGTGGTTAGTCACAGCTGAATTTCTCAAAATTCTTCTGTAAAAGAAATAAATAGTCCTTTCCAGACAATTTAGTTTCCAGGTGACTATGTAAAAGGCTTCTCTGGGTGATCTGACTAAGATGACTTGAAAGCCAGGGTAGATCACAGTAAGAAAAGATGTTTGACAATAAATCGGGATTCAACACCTATTAACTGGCTTTACACTCAGGGTCTATGTATCACTCCAAACACTACTGTAGACTTGGATGAAACTTAAGCAGGGTACAGGGCTCAGACTGTTTTTGTGCAGAGTGATATGTTACCCTAAATGAAGGATTGCATTGCTCACATTGTGTTTTTTACACTACACAAAACACAGTGCTAGTTTTTGGCAGAGCGCATATCTTATGCTGGCATTCTTAGTTTTCAGGCTGCTATCATTGAATTCTCTAAGAGACTGAAGACTTTGTGTGGCCAAGGCTTCAATGCTTTTTAGCTCTGTGCTTGTTTGAACTAATTGGAGGATTTTAAGGAGACATTAGGTTATAGGCTGAGAAAGGAAAACATTGATGATTCTACTTCACTCATAGGTTACTGAAAAATGTAAAAAAGTCAGGATCCAAACAAAGGTAAGACAGAGTATATTGAACTGTTCTGGCTGTTGCATCTCTCTCCCCCTTCTCAGCTGGATCATTAAGCAGTTTTTTCTACTAACCCCCCTGGCCGATCTACTTTTCTTACCTGGCATGTAAGACAGATTCTGGGATAAAGTTGGGAAGTGGGGGAAGGTGGTAGGGTGGTTGGGAACCCCTCTTAGGGACTCTGATCTCTGGGAGGGGTGCAGTGTTTCCATATTACCTTTCTATATATGTGTATATATATATATATATGTAATATATTGTAAACATCTGCTTGTATATTGTGCAAAGCTGTAAATTTAAAGCTTCATTCCTTAACTTCCAGCCAGCTGTGTCTAGCCTGGGCAATTTCAAAGTGGGGGGGGGGAGGGGGGGGGTAGGGAACTGCCAAACCACCACAGGCTGTCCCTTCAGCCTCTATTTAACAAGGGAAATGGCAGACCAGTTCTTATTTATTTTTCTCTTTGTATTACATATCTTGCTAACTCAAAAACCGATGGCCAGTCAGTCTGATGTATGGTAGTGATATTTTTCTTAAATTCTTTAATTACAGTAAAGACGTTGATTGCATGAGCCGCTCTAGTTGGTTCTCCCTGTGGTGACTCCAAGGCACTGGAGATAGCAACCCTGATATAAAATACTGGAAATATAATACTTGGTAGTCCAACCTCAATCTTTAGTTCTTCACTCCAAGCTAATAGTGATAATTGGAGAAAACAGAATGTAAGTTACTATTTACCTTAAGGAAAGAAGCATCTTTCCATATGTGTTGTGATGGGTTTACCTTGGAATTTCTGTGTTTGCTGAATCATCTGGTATTGGCTGCTATCAGAAATGAGCTGCTGGATTAGGGTGAGCATTGGATAGTTGTGGGTTTGGGCTTTTTTTTTTTTAATTTTTTTTTTTTTTTACCCTTCTGAAAACATTGCCAACAAATGTACTACATAGGTTGTGGAAGCACATTAAGGAGCAGAAATGTGTCTTGGGCTGAGGTTTTGCATTATTAACTATCCCATTAGAGAATGTTTGTAAGAACAGACAAATGTAGTTAGGAATTATTAGGCCATTGGTGGGCAATAACGGAAGGACAGTGAAAAATACTCTCACTTATCAGTGATTGTATCTACACTTTGTGACACAATTTCTAAATTACATGTTAGATGTGCTTTTAATCTCCACTTGTTTTGTGGGTATTTACATTTTACTGAGTTTGCTCAGGTGCTGTGATAGTTGTTGTAAGTGTCCTTGGCACTCCTGCCCTAGAACAGAATGTGCTAAGGGAAATAAATAGAAGTACCTTTTTCTCCCTCCTCTTCTTCCATTCTTTTTTTTTTTTTTTTTCCTCCCTGTAGCTTCTATTTGGCATTTCTGTCACTGTTATATTGCAGCCTTAGAGGAAGCAGGATTGAAATCCTCTGCCATTTTACTCTGACTTATGAAGGCTAAAGTAGAGTACACAAAGCTATCAAGCCGGATTGCAAGTTCTTTTATGGGGCTGTTTTCTTTACATTTCATTTTATTTGCTCCCAGCTGTTTTGACTGATTCATCATCTTCAGGTGTTGACTTCAAGGGGAACGCTATGCTTAACCTAAAGGACACAAATAAATGTGGATTGTATCCATAACCTGTTTGGTTTAGTTATTTATTTATTTATTTTAAAATGTTCAAAGTAGTCTTAGTACTCTTCTGTAAAAGAGGTAAGATTGAGAGATTCTTTTTTTTTTTTTTTCCAGTATAAATGTATGTTCTCACTACCCGTCTTTGTAGAATATGACCTTATTTTAAGAGGTGTATTAAAAATACTCTTCTGTGTTTTTAGACCTATTTTTTTCTGACTTAGGCAAATGACTTGTAGAAAAGCTAAGGAAGGCCAAGTCAGATGTAACTGGCAAGTGGATTTAGTCAATTCCATAGTAAATTAAGCTATGCTTTTGGTCTGCTTGAATTTTAGTATAAGGAAATTTATCCACTACCTATTTTTTTACCTCTCAGACTCTTTGTCCACAACTTGAAATTTGTCCCTGAACTCCCTGACTCTTCTTGTATCTTGATTTTTCTGGTGCTGTAGCCCATGAGAATTGCAGCAGGTGACTTAAGCCAGTGGTACATGTCACTAGGGGACACTGTCATCAGGGGATTTTGTTTGATGAGCAGGGTGTTTCTGTAGCTAAAAACATTAGTGCCTTAGTATTGGCTTTACTGTTGGGAAGCACTTCATTTCAATAGTATAGTTCAAAAGTCTGACGGGTTTAAAGAATGTTAAGAGTGTATGTAAAGCTCATTTATATCAGATCTTTATTTTGTTTAGCCATGGCCTTTTCTTGGTGTATTAGCCATATGTCAAGGGCCAGCTATCTTAGCATACAAAACCAGCACAGGCCAAATCCCTAATAGCTTAATTTTCTATTTCCTATGCATTGGTGATGGGGGTCTAGCTACAGTCCCAAAGTAGCTTTGATTCCAGCAAAGAACTGTGTCTGACTATAGTTAATTTTCTTCTTCATTATGATTTTGACACATGTGGCCCTGAGTACATTTGTGTTTCCTCTTAATCCTTACAAAAATAAGAATACAAGATGCATCCCCATGTTCTATTAAGCCTGTCTTCCCATCGCTTTATCTCATTAACTGCTTGATCAGTGTTGAGGAAAAAAAAAATCTTCCATTAGCTCTCAACTTCAAAAGGCTCAGATTTTCAGATCAAACAGTCCTTCAACAGCTGTTTAAAAATCTTTAAATACAAGAGGTTAACTTCAAAGAACACCTTGTGGGTGTTCTGAACCCAGCTGACAGGTAAACAGTAATTTATGACCAAAGATATGCATTAATGAAATGTCTTTAAACCATGGGCAATTTCTTCCTCTTTTCCTTTTGATTCTAGTGGGAGGTTCCTAGACTGACAGCAGTACAAGTGGATGGCTTAATTAGCCATGGAGCAAAGAGTGACATTCCAGGCTTCTTAGTATGTTGATAGAATACTCTTCTTAGAATATGTTTCTTTTGGAGCAGCAACCTACTCTAAACGACAAAGGAATAGTTAGAAGTTGTTTTTTTGCCTGGTTGTGGGCTTTTTGTTAAGGCTAGTCATTATTTCATTTTGAGGCCAGCTGGCTAATGTTTTGGCTCTACAAAGCTTTTCAACAGCCACTGTTCTCAGGGATAGTGGGAAGGAGGAGGAAAACCAGATGAATTTGTGCTCTTCTATTACCATCTTAATGAGAAAGGGGTAGAACTATTACTTATTTCTTTACTCAGCAGGTCTAACTATTCTTTGTGCTGTAATGCAGACATTTGTGAAGTGAATTTGGAGAGAACACACAGGAGTGGCAGTTTGGAAGAGAATGGTTCTGGCACAATTGCCCCTTAAGCAAGTCAGCCTGATTCCAAATGCTTGACTGAGAGTGTACAAGAACTGAAGTGCTGTGCAATGTGGTCTGATTGAATAGTTTTATTCTTTTGCTCTGAGATTTGAAATTCATTACCCAATAAAATGCAGAGCATTTTTTATGTTTTAAAGAATTGCAAAGTTAGTGCATGACTACTTTTTGTTCTTGGGTTTTTTTGGTTGTGGGTTTGTTTTGTTTTGTTTTGTTTTGTTTGTTTTGTTTTAAGGGAGAGGAAAATCTTAATAGCCAAAATTTAATGTGACCAATTGTACACTGGTAAGCTACTTCAGCAGTTCCCTCATCTCTGTTTCCTGCTATCATCTGTGTTCTTGTATTTCAGCCATCTCTTGCACTCCCTTCTGAATCACCTTACGTTCTGTGATAGCACAGACAGTCTTGAACTCTTTTGAAGTTTAAGTGATTTCTAAATAGTTGCATTGTTTTGTTCTTGAGAATTCATTTTTTCCAACAAATCACACTTCACAATTGGGTTGACAGAGTTTGCTGGCTTTTATTACCTGCTTCTGTTATGGTAATACCAGAACTCTTGATTCAAGAACTTAGACTTTTCTTTCTAAAGCATGAACGTTTTGGAGTAAGCCCAAATGATCAGCTTTGATTCTGCTCATTCTTCACCTCCCCTAGCAGATGGGTGGGTGGCATCAGGTCTCTCATCTTGGCAGTACGGCTGCCTCTACAATTTAGCTGGTAGAGAAGAAGGGAAAACAAAGCTGTGTCATTAGGTTATTAATAACCTTTTAAAAAGGCAAATTAAGGTCACCTTACTGTTTCAGAGAGTTCTGCTGAGGTGACTGCTTGTCTATTCTGCCAGAACTTGGAATGGTACAGTCTGCTCAGTGCCATACCTACAAACACAAAAAAGAAGACAGGGTATGTGTTGGGGGGGGCATTTCTGAAAATTAGAACAAATGTGAAGAAAGCAAGAGAAAGCAAATCCAGAAAAGCTGTAAGACACACTGGTTGCTGCTCAGCTGGATAGTTTGTATTGGTATTTAAGCAATTTATAGCTGTACAAGAATAGAATGGGCTTTCAGTTAGGATATTAGTAGGTAGCTTCCCAAAGGTGAGGTAAAAATACCTTTATTTAAGACACTTAAATTATTCAGTACAACATAATTCACTAGGAATCCAGGCCTAAGGAAAGGAAAACAGTAAAGGTCAAAGGTCAGGTCACTGCCTCTGACATTTGCTATTTTATGATCCTGGATGGAAACATCTCAGTTATATTCTTCTGGAAGACAGACAGTACTTTTTCCCTTATTGGGATGGGGATAAAATATATTGTTTTTAGTTAGCAAGAAAAAATAATACCACTATTCCAGAGCTTTGAAGTCCCTGCAAACATTTAATCTGTTGCATAAGTAATTTTCTCAACACACTAGGGGATTTTTAATTCTTTGGATGTTGATGCCTTTTATATAACAGTTCAATTTTGTCTAACAGTAAAATACTTCTTTCATGATCACTATGAGTTCAAATGAGATGGTAAAGTGAGATACCTTCTAATACCAGCTTGTAATGATGCCATTGCTGGAGCAGAGTGAACAGTGGAAAAATTTAATCCAAGACAGCTCTGTTCATGAAAACCTTAACCAATTGCATCTGTAGGAGTAGTTTTAAGCTGAGGATCACAGGAAAAACATAGAAGTCTTTCTTCCTTCTTAGTCCTTCAGACTCACAATATTTCGGATACAAGACTAAGAAGTAACCCATTTTACTTCTCAGTGTTACAGTATAAATTATTTCAAGTGATGGTAAGTCAGACATTCTATTGCTTGGAATCAAGATTTCTTGGCACTAGGCTGCCTATGCTGAGCAGAGAAAGGTGCTCTTATACGAAAGATCCTGTAACCTCAGGCCTTACCCCTGTGGTTGTATGCTGAAGAGTAGAGGCTCTTAAATGGTTTTGTAACTAAATAATTAAGTAAATGATTAAATCCTTTTGTAAGGGAGAGATGTGCAGTGCATAAGAGCTGCTGATTAATCTCTGTAGTCACGTAGTCTGAACTTTTATGTCCAATAAAGCTCCTGGTGTGTGTATGACGATTCAGAGAGGTTGTGGGGTCTCCCTCCCTGGAGATATTCAAGACCTGCCTGGATGCATTCCTGTGTGGTGTGGTATAGGTGATCCAGCTCTGGCAGGGGCATTGGTCTTGGATGATCTTCCAAGGTCTCTTCCAGCCACTAACCTCCTGTGATTCTGTGAATATGACAGTAGATCAAACATCTGGTTTTGTTTCCTTTGTAATCTTGGTTTTGCACTGAGTTGAACTGATGGTGTGTGACTTGTCAGGGAATAGATTATAATTCAATGTGAGTATTTCCTGTGCTTCCAAGTGCTGGGCTTTACCAGCACAAAGTACTTTAGTCACTCAGTCTGAGCAAGAAAGCAACCAAATGTTGAATAATAAGACAAACCAAAGGCACAGTTTAATTAACTCTGCAGCATTCTCATAAAAAATATGGGTCTCTGGATTCATTTATTGGTTATTTTTAAGTGGTCATAGGTAAATCATAGTGATTCTTCCCCCCTCCCTTTTATTTTTTTCTTGAATGATTTTGAGACTTAAGAATTCTCCTGTGAACGTCTGCCATCTGCAAAGTGCCTAGTTCCCCTTGCTTTCAGAGGTATTTATATGTTGAGTTTCTTTTGAACTCCGTGCGAATTAATTGCTAATACTTTCAGGGAATTAAGGTCAAAATACACAGGAGCCAAATAGCTGTTAAAAGCTGTTAGGAAGTAGGTTGCTGAGATGTCTGAAATCCAAACTGGCATTCTGTGGATAAGTGATTGTCTAGTAGTCTGCCTGGCTCTGAGAGGAGTGCTGCAATCAGCGACATGGGCAGAAAGAAAACAAAGTGACAAGGAAGAATACTTTAAAATCAACTAATGGAACATGGGTACAAATGCACCACAGAATTAAAATGCAGCATGATGCTGCAGCATGCAAAAGCAGTGAATTTTGTACTATAAAGCTTCACTGATGAGTCTGACTTCAAGCAGAAACCTCTTTTGCAGTGTAAGAAAAACTTTAGATTTTTGGAAACAGATGAATTGGTGCAGTACCTTTATATATGTTTAGAGTATTTGTCACAATGATGTATTTGCACCTGGAGAACACAAAGATGGGAAAATCCACCTGAGTGACAGCTTAGCTGTATTGCAGGTCAGTGCCAATTTCTTTGAAACTGGCCCAGCTTCTCGTTACTGACCAGGTTTTTATTACCTGCTTTGGAGCACAATACCAGTAGCTGTTATTGACGATGGACTATTTATGAGCATATGACCAAAACACCTGTTAGAGAAGCAAGGGGAGAATGCAGGTAAAACTTTCCATGACACTAACAATGCAGTTTCCTAGAAGGAATTAGCAGAAGTCAAAAAGCCATCTGTAGTTGTCTTCTTTTCCTAGTAGTCCCAAACTTAAACTCAGAAACAAGGAGTCTGCAGCAAGCCTTGTCTCTCCTAACAGACTCTGGCTTCAAAGCCATTGACTCAACAGCTGAAAGCTCAGCAATATAGCTTGCTGTCAGCCATTCAATCCACTAAGAAATTTTCTTTCTCCCCATCTCCTTAAAGTGTATAGTAATGTTCAGGCATATTTCTACAGAGGCAGGTAGATGCTATTCTTTACTGCTAAATAATTTTTTCTTCACTTACCTATGAGCAAAGACTTAGAAGTGACTGGAAAGGACTGCCACAGTAGCAACAGCATGTGAAGAATAAAGATGGTATCTGATAGGATGTGATGAGAAAAAACTGAAATTGTTCTAATTCATATTTTTGTATTAAAATACATGGCACCTGCAAAGGTATTCAAACATAATTAGTTAAATGAACTAGGCAAAGTGGTAGGTGGCATAATTAGTTACTCACTGCAGTTGTTTCAGCCAAGCTGTCTCCTGGAAAAGAAAATAAACCCTTAAAATATCTACAGTCTATCATACATATTCAGTATTTCAGTGTCTATTGTTTCTTTGAAGCAGATTGGAGTGGGAAAAGCCAGTTCAAAAGGACGGTTGAAATGACAGTTGTGGATACAAGATGCTTTGTTTAAATGTTGTTTCTGTCTCGTTCTCTAAACCTTTGTCATTCTTGGTTTGCTGACAATAATTACATGGGTATTGTCACTCTGTCAACTTGATTGTTACAGTCTTGCCTCTTAGCACACTTACTTTTTATTTCCTCCCTAACGCTTATGCATCTAAACCACACCGATCCATAATTCTGAAGTTCTCAATGTTCAGACTCTAAGCCCACCCAAGAAGATTAAACACCACAGTAAGGGCTGAGTTAAATGATCTGTGAGCTATGTTAACATTATCTCTTGGTGGTCAGTGTCATAGGAAGCTACCACGTGGAACTGGAATGAAAGATGGGACTGGTGCATATCAAGTATCTATTATGTCAGAACAGTAAGCGAATGTCACTATTATTAGTGCTCCTAATGCATACTTCTTTTAAAAATAAATTGTTGGTGATTTTTGTGACTGACTACACAGTGTCATTTAAAGCTATATGCTGTTTCTCTTGGGTCTCTAGCTCTGTGTTATGTCTATGTGCTAAGAACACAAGCCAGAATCTTCTCTCACAATTTGTCTATAGTGAAATACAACTATGTTGCCATCCCACCTACAGTGAGGTAGTGGTCTGGAGTAAGCCATAAGTTGGCCATTTTCTCTTTTATAAATAATGTTAAAGAACCTGCATGAAAGCTATGATGTCCAAACAAAAAGAGTAGAATTTCTATATGAAGACTTCAATATTGTCCTATACCCAAGTATGAACCAGGGTGAAGCCCTGAGTCATAACAACGTGATACTGAATATCTTCAAGTTGAACTCAACCCATGACAGAAAGCAAAAGCAGAGGGTAAACACTTGGTGCTGTCAGGTGGCTGCTGTTCACCCCTGCTGGCTTCTCTGCCTGTTTCTCTGCATGTCGGCCCCCGGGGAGCGTTGGCAGTGGCTGGGGATGGTTCTAGAATTCCAAAGGGAGCCGCCGGCTGCGGGTGGAGGGATGCTAATGCAATTTCGGCAGCCGGCACTAGAGAAAGTTGCTGCAGGTCTGGCTTAATTAACTATTTCCTTACGTGCATTTAGGATTCTTTCAGGATTCCTGTTTCTGGTTCTTTCTATTGCAGGTAGCTACTCTGTGGAGAAAATTTCAGGAGTTGCTGTAATTGTTTGCATTATTTGAATTTGACGTAGAAGTCCCTTAGGCAGCCTGGAAAATGTCAGCCCTACCTGCATAATAAATACCACCCCTATTAACCTACTACAGGACATTGTTTCCCTTGATCCTGAACTCCTAAAAAGGTCTTTTTCTGCCTTCAAGATAACCGTTCTGGTCTTTTAATGTAGGCATAGAAACCTCTACCTTTGTGTATAAAGGTCACCGATTCAGTATGACCAAGTAACTGACTTCTGGGCACATATACAGGAAGGTAAGTCCATCGAGTTTATTAATGAGCAAGCCACACAGACAATACCCTGTTGTAGGAAGGAATTTCTGCCTGCTGTATCCAATTTACAGTATGCTTACACAAATTTAAATGTGTTTATACTGATGCACAAGAAAATCACTGAAATTATGAGCTCAGGGAAATAACTGATACGAAGCTATATCCAGAATTTGCTCAGCATACCTTCATTTTGTGAGGCAAAAAACCCTGAGTGTTCTTTTGTTGCCAAAGTTTGCATTTTAAGAGCTGAAAACTTGACGTTTCGGGGGTTTTTGACTCTGTGTCTGTGTGCAAATCTTGTGTGTCTTTTGAAAAGACGTGAACTGATTTGAATGTCTTCCATAAGAAAAAGAAAAACACAGGCCACAGCTTGAGAAACCACCTGTGACTAACTGGCTCTTTTATTTTTAGCTTGTTTTGTTTTGTGATGTGTTGGCATATATTGATTACATGGTTAGATTTTTAAGATGATGAGCTAAAGAGATTGAGCAGCACAGGCAGTGAGAATAAAACAGTTGAACAAAGAAGGTTATTTATATCTTCAGCTTGGATGCCACTTGCATTGTGCAGTTTTCCATCTTTACCCCTTCATCATTTAACTGCCCTGTTTGTAACCTTAAGTATAAACAAATTTGAATTTAACATTCCAAGACTACTCTTTTTACTCCTTTATTTTTCACTTTCATGTTTTGCTGTTGTTTTCAATTTAATCTGACTGTTCTATATCTTTCATGGTTTATAGTTGTGAAGTTTTATCTAAACTAACTCCATCAGAAATATACGTAAGTAAAGTGGTAGGACAGTCAAGCACTATTGGTCAGAGTCAGGTTCAGTGAAGTACTTAATACTGTGGAAATTATCACTGCACTTCCACATCTCACTGAAAATCTGAAGATATACAAGAAGAAGAACACTGAAATCTGTTTATTTGGTAACTTGCAGAAAGTGGTGAATGGCTGCTTGCAAGGGCATAGTGGATTTCAGGAAAGAGGTACCAAATTGAAGGTAACTTTTGCTGTTTTAAACCCTGTATATTTAAAATTAGTTTTTCCCAATTGATGCTTTTTCTGGGTTTTAGAATTAAAACAAAAAAACAAAACAAAAAAACCCCCACTAAAACTATTCAGACAGCCATAGGATTTACAGGGAATATACTTAAATGTGAAAGGTTTTGTAAGTGGATAACATTAAATATAATAGACTGCACTGTGATTTGGGCAGGTAGGCTGCCTTCCTCATCTCCTGCCTTGTGGTATTTTTTTTTTCCTCTTCTGTGCTCGAAATTCAATAGAAGTACTTAAAATACTTGTGTTGTAAAAATAAAAATGTAAGCTTTCCTTAAATTACAGCCCACACCTCACTATCCAGTAATATTAAATGGGGACCGGCTAGGGACTCCTTCCCCCCTATCCCCAGTATCTCTGTCTTGCTGATTACTGCAGCAGTCTAGAATCAAGTGCTCAGCTATTGTGAGCATACTTCAGCTTGTTGTAATTGTCCTTTGTTTCAGTCAAGAGACTAGTAATTGCCCCTGTGGGTCATGCCTTTGCTTTAGCAGCATTTGATTGAAACTAGTAATTTATTGTGGTAAAATCTAAGGCTTTCTGCAGTGTTTACAGATAAGCTTTCTGTGTGACAGTCATTTAGTCTACCCAACCATCCATATATTAAAGATATTGCACATTTTCTCTATTTAGGCCAATCAGATGCCGTTTTCAGTTTGATTACATTTCAGTTCACAGAGATAATGCTCTGAGTATCCTCTCCTAGCTGCTTCTTGGAGTAAGACTGCCATTTGCTGAGCTTGTGGTAGTTTTATGGCTGTTGGAAATGCCTGATGTGAAATTTGTTAATAAAATTAACTGAATATCTTTGTGTATACTTGATTCTATTTTTCTTACCACCGCATAAAAGAATATACCACTCCTGCGTGAGGTTTTTTAAACATTAGTGGTTTGGAACTTACTGATGCTTGCTGTATCAGTTACTCACAAATTATTAACTAGAGTTCAGTTACAGCAACATGAATCTTTTGCTTATTTCCAAGTTTTCTTGGTGACTAAATATGTTAAGTCTGAAAGTGCTTTAGTGTTTATGAAAGAAGCCATAAAACTTTGGAATAAGAGAACTAGGACAGAATTCCTCTGAGCACTCTCAAATAGTGAGATGGCTGATATGTGTCACAGGGTTAATTGAGTTGGTTTTGGAGTGGGCAGGCTGGGTAATAGATGATGTTTGGCTGATTTTCTGTCCTAAGAAATTCAGGTAGGCATGTTTCACATTTTACTCATTTAAAATTGGGTGAAAGAGAACCACTGATAACCTGGACTTTGTTATAACCTGGAAGTAAAAAAAAAAAAAAATAAATACAAAATTGCAAGTTGGATTCAGTGACCAGTGAGTCATTATGAGCTCTTTTGCTCATCATGCTGAGCTTCCTGCAAAGCATTATGTATTATTACGTGCTCAGACATGTAGAGTTCTTGCTCCTTTTAAAAAGAGAGCTTTCAAAAAACATTGTACCTTTTCAAACTTTCTTCTGTAAGTGAAACAGGCAGTAGTTGAGGTTTTGAAATTTGAGAGCTGTACCTTTTATGCAAATCCTTCCAAATGATTCATAGGAGTTAGTCTCACATTTTGTGCTTCATTGGTAGTCAAATAATGTGTGGCCCTGAGGGTTATGGGGCTGAATGTTTTGCTTGAGCAATCAAGACTGCTTCTTTTAGGTCTTGTGTAGCCATCTGCCAGGTTTTCTCAGATTAGGAACGCTAAAATCCATAATTTAAAGTCTGGAAATTGCAAGTCAGTATGGACTCCTAAATTATCCTGAGACACTGAGACCCATGGAGTGTTAATGGTGCTCATGAGCAAGTTGTCTTTTCAATAAAGTTCATTTGGCCTTTGCACAGCGTTTTCTTTAGCAGTGTTTCTGCTATATGCCTGTAATAGTGCTTTTGTTGGCAGGGCTACTCGTGAAGGTCATAAGTAGCATAATTCACAAATGAAGGAGTTAAATTTACTAAGTCATGATTAAACTTGGCAGTAGGTATTTTTAACACATCTCACCAAGATTGAAATCCTTGGCCATCTCAATATTTCAGAAAATAAATTCATGGAGTTTGTGGTTGATGCTTTTTGCTTTTATTGCTGATGTGCTAAAATTACAGAATGCCCTTCCATGTTTTATTATTTTACTTGATATTTGTGTGAGTTCTTTTTGCTACAGTTGTATGCCTGCTATGAATTCTGGCTAGTGATACACAGTTACACCTTGGGAATAATTGTTTACAGAGCTTTTAATCTGTTTTGTAACTAAAACCGTTCCCTCTGGCTTTCTTTTTACTACCTTGGCTAGTCTATCGCAGACCAAGTGAATACAGTAAAATCTTGAGCATTTGAGAGTCATATTACTGGTCCTGAAATGTAACTATTTTGACAAATGGAAGACGGTATCAAGCAAATCAGTTCTTGAGCAGAAAGACAAGTCTCCAGCTACTTCATAGTAAAGGACCAAAGGCTCTGATCAGCTTCTCAAAGCTGCAATTTTTCATATGTGACATGAATACAGGAAACAGTTACAGTGCTGAATTAGGACACCCTTGAAAGGGCTGATGAAGGCAGAGAGGTAAACAGTGCTGAGAAATGTGCCAGAAATATGCAGGGTGTGGGAGCTCAGGCATCTTATTAACAGTAGGCTGCTTGAATTATTCTGTATGTTCTTAGTGTGAATATTGTTGCTTGGAAAATACAGTGGTTGTTATCAGTGGCAGAACCACCTTTTGGTTGCCACGGCATTCTTTACCAGTGTTTTAGTTAACTTATCTACATGTAAGAACCTAGCATCTATGTTTCTACTCCTTGGCTGTTGTCATTGATTGTAATGAGCAATGAAGTAACATTTTTGTGTTTGAAAAATGGGGGCCAAGGTTTGGGTTTTCTTTTCATGCATCCCAAGACCACCTATTGATCTTAGACTTCCAGGATTATCTTTGTTAAAGCTGACAGGTTTGTGTGTTTTTCTGTGTGCTGCCTTTATATCAAGAGAAATTTTGAGTTAGTAGCATAATTCTGCATCAGCTTGGAACAGAATTGAGGAAAGGTGTTTGGAACAGGAAATCTGCTACCTTGCTGCTCTAGGGTTTGCAAACACAGATGAGTTGACCAGTAATATACCAGCCTTGGCCACCTTGGACTTCAATGAGTGCAATTTACATGTTTAGTTAGATGGTTTTATGTAATGCTAAAATTTTCTTTTATTGCAAAACTCTGTCTTGCAGTAACATGAATTTTTTTAGTGTTCAAATGAACAAGGTTCCAATGAATATACTATAAAGACCAGGGTGTTGCATAGAATCTTTGTCAATCCAATTCCATAAATTGCATGTCGCTGCACAAACAAAAGGCTGAGCCCTTACACTCTGGCTGACGTGAGCTCATACTTACTTGCATATGTATACAAGTCAGATTATACTGACCATGTGTTTCCATTAGTTTAACTTCTGCAATGACAGTGCAGTTCTTTGTAAATTCATTAACATCCCTAGATAAACTGGCATGGCTAGATCAAAAAAAAGGGACTCTTAGCAGGATTCAGATGTGGAAGGGAACATATCTTCCCAATTGGGAAATAATAATCACTGTATTCTTCTAGAGGCATATGTTGTCTGCATACACTTAGATGAAAAGAGAACCCCAGCTCAGTATCTGGAAATTAAGTGTTAAAATGAGCAGCATCTGGTCTTAAGGAAAAAATAATATAAAGTGAATGAGATACATGGTGAACCTTAAATTATTTATGCTCCTCCAGTGGTAGTGCTCTGTAATTGCTTTCCCTTTCTGTAAATGTTTCACAGCTGTGAAGTTTCCAAGTGAAGAGCTGAACCGCTGCCTATTGTACAAAAATTAAGGCAAATTTCTGCTTGCCTTACTCACAAAATCTCATTAGGCCTCACTCTCCTCATCTTGTGCTCTCTGCAGTCAATTACACCTGTGCAAAGTGATGGTAAATTGCAACTGTTTATGAGATGATAGTTCCATTTCACCTTATGCCCTGGTTACAAGACTGCATGAAGTGGTACACAGTGTGGAATCAGGCCCGATTTTGTTGCCACTAAAGAGGCTGTACTTGATAACAGATAACCACAGAAAAATATGTGAAAACATTGAGCAGGTGTCAAAAGACTCAAATTCCCAGGCAACCAGCAGCAGAATGATGGGCCACAGTCTCTAGTTATGCTGGGGGAGGTAGAGGCTGGACATCAGAAGGAAGTTCTTCACAGAGAGAGTGACTGGCACTGGAATGGTCTGCCCAGGGAGGTGGTGGAGTCACTGTCGCCGGAGGTGTCCAAGCAAAGACTGGATGGGGCACTTAGTGCCATGATCTAGTTGATTGGATAGGGCTGGATGATAGGTTGGACTGGATGATCTCGGAGGTCTCTTCCAACCTGGTCGATTCTATGAATCTATGAAAATGGCAAATAAAAGACAGCAGCAGGTTACTGTCGCTGGACACTTCAGAGAGGATGTCTCTGTTATTAAGCTGCTTGAGTGGTCTGGCTCTGTGAGGAACTGAACTTCAATTACAGGACTTCAACATAACTGAGCACCCTTCATATATCTATGGAGCATTAAGTGTAAGAAGTTTTTGTTTTATCCTTCGTCACTAACTGATAAGGAGTAATGTCAGCAATATATTCATTCTGCAGTGTTTAGAGTAGGATATTTTCAGACAGCATGCAACAGCTCAACTGTGACTTTTGTTGCAGTCCCTGCAAAGGGTGCAGGCCAATGCTCAGTGATTGCCTGTATACGTGTGTGAGGGGAAACAACAACAAAACGATCTCCAACCAACTCAGTAAGAGAGTTTCTTGATTCCTGTAACTGACAGAGGTGGAAAATAAAAATATTCATGTACTGGCCAGCAAACAGGTTCTACAGTAAAAGCTGGCATGTTGCTTCTGCTTAGCATTGTATCCAAACCAGAGCAAAGCACAGTAAGCTATTGACACGGCTGTTCCCATCTAAGATACATCATGTTAATTGCTTAGTTTTAACCAAGTGGCCTTGCAAATGGAATTTTGACCTCTTCCTGTGGTTAGAGACTTTAGTTTTTCTCTTAAAATTGGCTCGGTGTAACCAGGTAGACACTGTTCCTCTTGCAAGGGCTATGTGAATTTCAGTGCATTTCTATCCATGATAGTTATGAATTCACCTTTTCTGTTAGTAGAAATTCTGTTTTACTATGTTAGCATTCCTAAATGAATTTATTTTACTCTGATTTTTTTAAAATCTAGTGGCTTGAGTTTGAAGGAATTTCCAAAGGTCCTCTAGTCCAATCCCCCTGCAGTAAGGAGAAACATCTTGCACTAGAACAGGTTGCCCAGAGCTTTGTTGACCCTGACCTCCAATATGTTCAGGGATGGGGACTCAACTACCTCCCTGGGCAGCCTCCTGCAGCGTTCCAGCACCCTCATGCTAAAGAACTCGTTCTTAACATAAAATCTAAATCTATATTCTGATTTCAAACCATTTCTCCTTGTCCTGTCACTCCAGGCCTTTGGAAACACTTGCTCTGTAGCCTTCTTGTATGTGCCTTTCAGGTGCTGGAAGGCTGCTAATAATGTTTCTCCCAAACCTTCCCTTTTCCATGCTGAACAACCCCAGCTCCCTAAGCCTGCCCTTGCAGCAGAAGTGCTCCTGCCAGAGTCACCTTCATGGCCATCCTCTGGACCCACTCCATCAGGTCCATGCCCTTCCTGTGTTGAGGGCTCCAGAACACTGGGTTAAGTACTCTAGATGAGATCTCATCAGAGCAGAGCTGCAGAATCTCCTCTCTCCATCTGCTGGCCACTCTGCTTTTGATACAGCCCAGGATGCCTTTGGCCTTCTGGGCTTGAAGTGCTTATTGCTGGCTCATGTCCAGCTTCTCATCCACCAGCAGCCTCAGGTCCTTTCCTGCAGAGTTCCTGTCAATCTCGTCATCCCCCAACCTGGATTGGTATCAAGGAATGCCTTGAGCTACATGCAGGACCTTGCACTTAGCCTTAATGACCCTCATGAGATTCTCTTCAACCCACCTCTCCAGCCTATTCAGGTCCCTCTGGATGGCATCCTATCCTTCAGAGATCTTTCCACAGGGAATTTAGAATAACCTAGGTAGCTTAAAAAGCAATTACTTTTACTCTGATTGTGATAGACAGACATAATTTTGAGAAATGTAAAAGACTTCAGAGTCCTAACAAAATTAGGAGAAATATCATATATTGTCTGTCTGATTTGCCTTATGCTTCTCTGGGTGTTTCAGCATTGGTATGCAGTTTATCTAAGCATGGAAAAATTCCAGCATTTGTTCTTTCTTTTCCTTTGCACTGGTACGCTTTCAGACCAACACTTGGACCTCAGTCAGTGTCCAGTGTTACCTATAGGTTGGCAGCAGCACTTAGACCTTTTGCAGCAGGTATGGCATGGAGTTTTTCACAGAGAGAGAAGTTCCAAATGACGGGGAGGGACTGAAAAATGCACGTTGAGGAGGTCAGAGAGGGGGAAGGAAGAGACTAGCTTCTTTTGATATGAATTTTGGGGTTGAGAACACCTAATAGTGAGTTCTTTTGGGACACATGGTACTTGCATGAGGGTTTCCTAAATTTTAGTCTTTCAGCAAATACAGATTTGTGTTTTCCTGAGGGGGTAACTCTAAAGGATGTGTGGTGCTGGTGGATTGGTCACACTTCAAAAGCAAGCAGCCTAGATTTTGTTGGAATGGCTCAGATGTGTATGTGAATATAGGTAAAACCTTGCTGATCAAAGGTGGCATCTGCCACAAAATATAATTGCACAAAGACTGGTTTTGCATAGCTCATCTACAACCACTGCAGAGAAAAGGTGGCATTTGGTTACTCATTTTCTGTGTTCTATCTACTTGTCCTCAGCGTTTCATTTTCTGTAAGGCTAATTGTTGCTGCTGTATGCCTGATTTTGAATATCTTGCAGTGTTTGTCCTTATATGTTTTGAAACACTGCTTTTGCTCTGGTGCCAGGTTATATTGTCTGATGTTGGAGAAATCCAACCTAACAACCGTGCTGAGGACTTAAAATGCTGTCAAATCTTTCAAGTGCTTTAAAACAGCTCTCTCCTTTTAAGAAGTGCAGGTCATTGACACTATGAAGAAAATGTAATTAGTTGGCATTTGTCACTCCTGCCCTATGTTGGAATAAGCTAAAAAGCTTCACATAATCAAATAATCTTGAATTTAACAAACTTGTTCATTTAAACAGCAGTGGGGGTTTTTTGCGAATTCCATAATCTACTTTATAAATTATTTTTAGATTTTAAAGTTGATTTTCATTAGCCAACTAATTTGTACTTAATCAATAAGCGTGATTCTGATAAGCTCATTTTGAATCCTAAACACAGAAGACTGAAATAAAGAAGGGATTAGCAAGGAGTTTGCTGACACTCCAATCTATTTTAAGTGATTGCAAGCTTGCTAATAAATATTTAATGGGTAGTTGTTTGTGGTTTAATAGAATTAGATAATTCTATTAGAATCCTGTTTAGAGATTTGCATGTACCATACATCACTGCCGAAGACGTGGTTAATAATTTAGGCTAAGTGACTAGCAATTAGAAACACAGTCAGATTAAGTAAGGGCTGGTTTGCTTTTCTGTTGGTTTGTAGATTTGAGTATTTTTAGGTTATTCAGGGATTTAAATGGGTATGTGTCTGCTGTGCAATAGCAGCTTGCATTCTTACATTCTCTCTTGCACAGAACTAATTTAGTTAGTTTGGGGCAAGCCTTAAATGTGGTAACAAAGCATGAGGCCCCTGGGGTTTATTTAATATCTTATCCCCTGAGTTAATGAGTTGGAAAATAGTTCACTGTTTATCTACAGTAGATTGAGCAGATGTTGCCAATTCAATTTTATGGAAAGTAATCTCTGAGAGACTGTCTTCTGCCTGTTCCTTTTCCATGGGTTTGAATCTCTGCTGTCCTTAGCTTCAAGAGTAGGTTTCCCACACTGGTCCTGGAAATGACAAAAGTCTAGTGCAGCAGAACTTGGTAAAGCTGGTTAGTGTGAGGGGGCCTTGCAAAGATCATTCAAGTAAACCCTGAATGTAGTGTTAGAAGCTGAGTGGCTAGGAAAACAATAACCAATTGCGAAGGCACTGAGCAAAGTTAAAGTGAAATAAAATATAGTGTGATTATTTCTTACTGCAACTAACATCAACTTTGGGTTCAGGTGAACATTTAGGAATGGCAGTCAGTGAGACTGATTAGGATTTCAGATTTGGAGAGCAGCGCCTCATTGGCCAGTTTCACAGCAGTGTCACACAATGTGGACGAAGACAATTTCATAGGATTCTTTAACTTCTAAATGAGAATGTAGAAATGTGAAAATTCAAGGCAGCACCCACAATGTATTTTTTTCACTTCTGTTTTTACTTTGTACTTTCACGATTTAATGTTAACTGTGTTATGCTCTCTAACTCACCTAATGCTGTTGTGCAGTTGTACTGGCTTGAGCTGAACATGTGTACTGCTCTGAAGACCTGCTCAGAATTGGACCTCTCTGGTTTTGAGAATGGTTTCATTCTGGACAAGTGCAGAATCACTTCTGTGGAATTGTTATTCCTTGAGTTAAATTTGCTGGAGCTGAGACCCAAATCTGGTGTTGTCTTCTGGTATATGGGCACTGGGCATGTTTTGAGACATTGCTGTTAATGCTGCACTCTAGGTAAAGTGAGGTTAATATGCACTGCACTGGCACAAAAGATAGGATTAAAATTGTTCTTCTGAGATATTCTTTCTTAATTTTCTCTTAGAATTCCTCTAGTTCTGGCATGGGTAAAAGAATGGCATCAGCCTGGTTCCTGTGCTCATTTTGAGTTTGCCTCCTTTGTTCCAGGACTTTTTTTATGAGATAGTGATATGTATTCTATTCTCTGGAGAACAATTCCATTACTGTAAGCTGTTAGATCCACTCAATATTCACTCCTTGGAAACAATGGTTTGATGGGCTGGGACATGGATTGTTACATTAAGCAAGAAAATAACTTGAACTGCTCTTGTAATTACTTCACATGCAGTCAGTCTCAGGATTTCTGGCAAGCTCACCTTCATTTCTACATATATAATGTTACAGTACTTAGCATTTCTGTTACATGACTTTACACCTTCAAATTGCCTTAGTTATTAACTAATTAATCTTATAACATCCCTGTAAGGTATATCTGTTTGTTTCTGCTTGGGTGACTTTGTGGAGTATCATAATATGTGGCTTGAATATTAATAAACACAAGTAGAATGCTACATTTGTGGCTGGTGATTTGTTTTTGGTTTGTGGGTTTTCTTTGGTTCTGTTTAATCAAAGTTGAGTTGTTGAACTTTGCTTCTTGTTTAGCTTGAATGATTTACTGTTGGAGGCAGTGTCAAAATGTAGGTTCTGAAAGACATAAATATATGTGCATGGGTATATATATATATGGTCTAATTTTTCACCAGTGCTGATGATTGTTTACACTGCTCCAGTAATAAGTCAGAAAAATGGAAATGCTGCAATTTTAGAATGACAGTTATTATTAATTAAGGAGATATTCTTTTAGAGGCTGTTGGATTTCATTCTATTTATTTAATGATTTTTATATATATATTAATATAGAGGGGTACCTGAAAGCACTGAAGTCACTTCATTGAGAATTTATTAGGGATGATGATAACCTCCCTTAGCTTTTCACTATTTTTTTCAGTTCCTATTATGCAGATATTTTAACCCTGCATTACATGAGTTTGTGAGTTGTAATAGTTGAAAATAATGCTGGGCAAAGGGGGTTGGTTGTTTTTAATTGGAAAGACAAAGTGATGAATAGGTGAACAGTAAGGGCAGAGATACGTTATGGTTTAACTCTGTCTGGCAGCTAAACTTCACAGCCTCTGGCACACTTGTTGAGTAAAAGGTGTGGGAGAGACTCAGAAGGGTTAGAGTGAGAGAACAATAAGGAATGATTTCCCTACTTATCAGCAGACAAGTGTTCAGGCCTCTCCAGCAAAGCAGGGCTCCATCACACATAACTGATCACTTGGGAAGACAAAAGGCATAGCTGTAAATGTCATTCCCCCTTCTTCCTTTCCTCTAGTTTTTATTGCTGAGTATGACACCATAGGACATGGAATATCCATTTAGTCAGTTGAGGTCAGCTGCCCCAGCTGTGTCTCCTCTCCAGTTCTGGTTCATCCCCCAGCCTAGTTGTTGGTGGGAAGATGTGAGAAACAGAGGTGGCCTTGGGACTGAGTGCATACTGTTCAGCAATAGCTGAAACATCCCTGTGTCAACACTCTTTTCATCACTGATAACAAAACACACCATGTAAGGTACTCTGATGAAAATTAAATCCATCCCAGCCAAAACCAGTACAGGATTTAAGTTCAGTTCAGTTGCTGTGTTACTACTCAATTCTTGGAAGCCAACTCACTGGAGTAAGTTGGATGTTGGCTTCCAACCAGCATCTTTGCTTCTAATATGCATTATTGCCTTGTCTGCCTCTGAAGGCTAAATATGAATGTGCTTTCACACAATGGGGTAGCTCTGCAGAGATCAGTCTGCCACAACTGTGCTTGAAATACTCTTTGGGAAACCCAGCCTTCACAAAACCTCCCTCCTTTTCAAATCATCTGCCTTTGTACAGTGCCTTGCACAGTAAAAATGTATAATTTCAGATAGGCATTGGGGTTGTTAAAAGCAATTAATTGAAACCAGGGGTCATTACTTTTTTTTTTTTTTTTTCAGTTTTTATGATGTTTCACTGTTCTTCCTGTCATGTGATGAAAGGTCTGAAGCACTTGATGGAACTGCGAAGAACTGTATATTAAGTATGGAGGATGGGCAAGGGAGAGCAAGAGGAAGTGCTGACTTTCATTAACTTTTTTGGCAGCTGTGTTGATTATTGAAGAATATATCTTTTAACAGACGTGTGGCAACTGGAGGTTGCCAATGAGTAGCTTAAATAGAGACAAGCATCATTAGACATTGTTCTCTCAAAGGTTTTGGCTAGGTCACTGGCCTAACTGTGAATTTGGGTCAAGGACCTGAATGAGTAGGGTAGCCTCATTTATCATCAGCCAAGGTTGAGATAATAGTCATCAGTCCATTTGACTCTTGCTGAGAAATGAACAACTTATTTTGTTTTAGTAATGATTTGAGAGACTCATCAATAAAACCACCAATACTTTTTCAGGGTAGTAATCTGTCCATGTCTCAGTGGCCAGCATGATTTCTTGGCAGCAAAGAGAGAGTGAAGTGAGCAAGCTGTTAGGTTTCCTTTTGTTTCCTCACATTTCCTTCACATGGAGACACCTTGAAATCTCAGGACTACTTCAACAAGGTCATCTAAGACGCAGTTCTCTTATACTGCAAAGCAGTCCCAACTTGTGGCATTACAATAGTTGAAACCTATATCCGGTATGTGTATTCTTTGGGTTTATGCAGCAATTGTTCCTAGAAAAGTGATATTGATTGTGCAGTTCCTGCTTGTTTTATTTGAGATGAAATGTTTTCCTTGGAAATATTACCAGTTTGTGTTTGCACAGGCAAGAATTTAGGTAGGTCACATCAGCAGGACATGGTGTTTTGCTAGTACAGTTGTGAAACTTCCAAACCAAGTAACTGCTGACTAGCTTGGAGGTCAGGCAGAGCAAATCTGTGTTTCTTTGCATGTAATTTGCTGTTACAGCCTGACTGCATCCGTGCTGAGCTGTAACTGTAGACAGAGAAACACTTGGGTTGATTTGAACTAATTGAGTTGATCAAGTGTTGCCGATTAGTTCAATTTGCACAAAGTCCCACTTGTCTTCACTTGGAACAACAGCAGTGCTAGCAAATGAATTACCACATCAGAGCTCTTGTTACATATAGACAATAGAGGGATGCATCATTCCACTATTGGCAAACTGACTGAGAGGCTTTTGGAAAAATCTGATTGTTTTCAAAATTGGACTGAGCCATAAGAGTTTACTTACGGCAGAAAGTTTTTTGTAGTCTACTGGTACCCCAGAGGTAAAATTTAAACAGCAGTAGCTGAGTAGCTATTCTACACTACATTGGTTTGCTTGACAGGTGTTTGTATTTCAATCTATGCGAGTTTTTTTTTTTTTTTCTATATTAATTCTATATTCCTGTATTTCTTAATTCATGGCCCCGACTGCCACTCTCTGAAGGCATCAGTAAAAAGATCTTCATATGGCAGTATGCTTTTTAATCTTTTCAGCTGTAAGGAAGTGAAAAGCACTTCAGGGATGCTAATGAGATAAGCTGTGTGATACCTCAAAGCATAGAGATAGTGTACTCGTGTTCCTGACTCAAAGATGGGGAAGCTGAGATAGAAAAGGGTTAAGTGTATTGCTTTAAGTTGTGCAGGAAGGTGAAGTTAGAGACAGGAATTCAAAGAAGCTAGATAGTACACAGAGTCCTGAGTAGATGGCCTTCAGCCATTAGACTATTTCCCCACTAAGACTGCCGTGTTCTTACGTCTGTCTTACTATATGACAGAACTCTTGTAAAAAGGTTAATCTTTTTGATGTTGCTCTAGGTACCAGGGCAAAATATTATTTGTTGATTTAGCACGGGAGAAAAAGGTGTCTTCTAAACTCCAGTAAGCTGAAATCACGGATGACCATAAATGCCAGAACAACTTTATTCTAGAAGTCCTGGTTGTTAGCTGTTTTGTATTCATCTGAAAAGAAGGCTGCCAGGCTGTTTGCCTGCACCAAGTGAAGGCCTTGGGCTTCCTTACAACAAGCCAGTGCTCATTGTATTATTTTTTCCTGTGGCTAACTCTTTATATAGAGTTTAGGATGCAGCTGTGTGAGTGCAGAAACAAAAACTCAAGTGATTTTATCTGTTGTTTTTCTTCATGTGGATTATTTCAGTGGATGTCAAAACAAGCTCTGCTACAATATTTGGAACTTGAGTATTGTCTTGCAGTCGTAGGGCTAATGGAACAAAGATTCTTCTCCAAAAGCACCTTTTAAATCCTTTTCCTTGAGGATTCGTAATATTCTTGCAGTGGAAGAGTTTTATGTCATCATTAAGGTGCATGTATCCTAATTTTTAGTCCATATGAAATGAATTGCTTTCTTTAGCTTATAACTATAAGTGGATCAGGTATCAAAATAGTTCTAAAATGTAAGTAAAATTACTTTCCAAGCTGTATGGTACTGGTATAAGTCTCTATTTTATGATCTTTATTCATGATGGAAAGTACTTACTTTTATTGATCTATATTTTAATGTTAGTGGGACTTTTGAGGAATGGAACTTGTACATGGGAGTAAATTCTACCTTTACACAGATCATCCCCTTTTTTCCTGGTACAAGGTGAAATTTTTGAGGGGGGAGCTCTAAAACTCAGCTTAAAATCAATGAACTGAAGTCTTAAATTTGGATTGCAAAAGTTCTGTGTAGTAAAAAAAAAAAAAAACCTTTGTCAGAAAAGCAAAAGCTCCACTCCTTTGACTCCAAAAGCTTCTACCAAAAGCAGAAATGTTTTGAAGTCTTATGAGAGCTGGTATTTGGTTGTTTCACATCTTCCTTCTGCCAACTGCATTTCCCATATTGCAAAGTATTTGGAAGCATTGTGGAAGAAATAGTCTATTTTAATTTTTGAGATAAATATTTTAGTTCTACCCCCAATAAAGGATGGAATTACCCAGAATATTACTTCTTCGTTGCTTATTGCTGCCCTTCCTCTTCTCTCTCTATCTCTCAGCAGTTCTACTTCCACATTTGAGTTGTGCACTTCCTTAATCTTTTCTTCAAGTTCATTGCATGTGGAAAACACTTTTCTTCTTTTCCCCACTTCTTATGCTGAACAGCATCCAGTGCATAGACAGTGCTGCTCTTTCCCCTTTGTCAGCAAGCCCTCTGCGCTTTGTTTTTTTGATGTGATTTTCATGTAGTGCCATGGGAAATGGAAATATTTAGGAAAAAAACAGAAAACTGTGATTTTGGAAATGAGGAAAGACCCAAGGGCAAATGTAATACATACACCCACCTCTAAATCTTCTTATAAAATGCTAACTAAAAAAGGAAAAAAATGCCCAACCAGCCTAGGTTTGACTAAATTACAAATTATCTCCTGGCCTTTTTAAGCAAATATAAACTCTCTCTGAAAGGAGCAGATGACTTTGCTTTGTGTGCAGGTTGTTTTTCTTGCTGGTATGTACAGCTGTGTGTAAAGATGTACTTTCTTACGATGAAGTGGTAGTTCACAGGTGGTGTGAATTGCACTGCATGTGCAGAAGACTTTAAACACATAGGGTTTGTGCGGTGCTTTCTACCTGTGGCGGTAGTGTATTCCTGGATGCCTTTTGTGATGTGTCTACCTTGTTGACAGAGCTGTTCTTGACAAAAGAAGAAATAAAAAAAAAAGGTTTATTTTTTGTTTATGAAGTAAATGCTAATATCGTGGACACTCTTTATTATGAAGTAATCACAAAATATTTCGTTTAAGTTTGATATTTCTATGCCTTGGAGGCAATCCCTGTCCAGAAGTTTTATGTTAAGGTGGAAAAAATGTGTTGCTGCAGGGGCTGTAACAGCATGGAGCTGATCTGGTGGGAGCACTGTCTGGTGTATCACTGTGCCTCATCAATACTCTATTATTGTGTGCTAAGTGGTTTGCGACAGTGTCCTGTGCTCAGGGTATTAGAAGGAATTTTGTCTAATTTCCGAAGCAATAATGGTGTAAACAGTATGCATTTTTTATTATTAAAAAAAAAAAAAAAAAGAGGAACTGTTGCCTCCACTGAGTTAATGTTTCTTTTATACACAGTTAGTGCCCAGGAGACTGACTCGTGAATCAATGCAAAATTAAATGGAAAGTGCAAGGTTTTGGAAAACTGGAATTTATTACAGACCCAGAGTTTTTGACTCTGCCAGCAAACAAACAACAACTTGCTTATTAGTATTTTTGTTTGACTTTTGTTTTCTTTGTTTTTTGACTTGCTTAGGAAGAAGTCCAAACCAAACCCCCCCACCAATTGCTAACAAATAAGAACAAAAAATGGAAAATTAAATATGTATTTTTTATGTTAGATGCTTTGTGCTCCTTTGAATGTGTTATCCATTTCTATTTAGATGTTCCATACAAGCACTGTGTTAATAGTTTGGGGTTTTTAATACTCCATAATAGGATCTTTGTTTATGGAAGTACTGTGTATTACTTAGAAATTTATATTTGAAAATCGTAGAATCACTCAGGGTTGGAAGGGACCACAAGGATCCAACCCCCCTGCCATGCTCAGGAACACCCTACCATAGATTAGGCTGGACAGAGCCTCATCCAGCCTTGCCTTAAACACCTCCAGGGATGTGGCCCTAACCACCCCCCTGGGCAACCCATTCCAGGGCCTCACCACTCTTATGGTGAAGAATTTCCTCTTCACATCCAGTCTGAATCTCCCCACCTCCAGCTTTGCTCCATTCCCCCTACTCCTGTCACTCCCTGATAGCCTAGAATGTCCCTCCCCAGCTTTTCTGTAGGTCCCTTCAGATCCTGGAAAGCCATAGTAAGGTTACCTGGGAGCCTCCTCTTCTCCAACCTGTACAGCTCCAACTCTTTCAGTCTGTCCTCACAGCAGAGGTGCTGCAGCCCTCTGAGCATCCTCGTTGCCCTTCTCTGGACATGCTTCAGCATGTCCACATTCCTCTTGTAATAGGGGCTCCAGAACTGGATTCAGTATTCCAGGTGGGGTTTCACCAGGGCAGAGTAGAGGGGGAGAATCACCTCCCTTGACCTACTGGCCACACTTCTCCTGATGCAGTCCAGGCTCTGCTTGGCTTTCTGGGCTGCAAGTGCACACTGCTGGCTTATGTTGAGCTTTTCCTTCACCAGCACCCCCAAGTTCCTCTCCTCAGGGCTGCTCTCCAGCCAGTCCCTGCTCAGCTTGGATTTGTGCTTGGAATTGCGTCGACCCAGATGCAGGACCTTGCACTTGGCCTTGTTGAAGCTCATGAGGTTGGCTTGTGTCCACCTCTCCAGCCTGTCCAGGTCCCTCTGGATGGCATTCCTGCCCTCCAGCCTGTCTGCTGTGCCACATAGCTTGGTGTCATCAGCAAACTTGCTGAGGGTGCACTCAATGCCTTTGTCCATGTCGCTCACAAAGATGTTGAACAAGACTGATCCCTGAGGGACGCTGCTTGTCACTGGTCTCCACTTGGACATGGGCCCATTGACAACCACTCTTTGGGTGCAGCCATCAAGCCAGTTCTTCATCCATCTGGTGGTCCACCCATCAATCCCATGTTTCACCAGCTTGGAGACGAGGATGTGGTGAGGGAAAAAGTCTTTTACAATCACAATCTACACATATAGATGTAACGACTTGTCTTCCTCAGTTTTGCTTTTTGTGTATTAAAGTAAAAATCTGTCAGCATCATTGTTTTGGGAATTTAAAAAAAAATATTATTTTTATAATCACGGGCTCAGTAAGGGGAATACTAATTTTCAAAACATCACATTTTCTGGAACCAAAGCTTCACTGAGGTTAAGTATTTGTGTGTGTTTCTGGCTTTCTGTTGTTTGTATGTTCTTTTATCCTCTCACATATCCTGCCCAAGTCCATTCAATACCGCTGTTAGAAGTGGAGAGGCACTTCAGAATTACTCACTATTTTCTCTTTTAATAAGACTCATGGTTTAGTTCTAGGTGAATATAATCTAAATTGTGGATTTGCAGTGAAAAATGACTCCAGTGTTTGCAAACTGGAAATAATACATGCTGGTAACTTGCAGGTAAAAGAACAAAATGTGGTTTTAAAGTGCAATGTTTTGAACCAAGTAACTGTCATTTGGAGAGTGCCCTTATTGAGCTGGTGTAAATCACACCTTCACATTTCAGAGCAGTGATCTGACTTGAAAGGATGTGTGAGTCTGCAAGACAAATGATGCTAAGCTGCTCAGATTCATGGGAGTTTGTTCTTGGTTTACAAGTGGAATGAACAATTCAATCCAGCCTTCATGCTTTAGTATTAAAAGCAGATAGAAAAAAAGGCTAAGTATATATATGGGAACAAAGCGCTTTGTGGCATCTCAAAGAAATCTCAGTAATGGCTGTAGAGATGTCATAAATCAGCTTCATCTTAGCTCAAGATATCTTAAGTTGACATGCTTTATCCAAGAGAATACAGGGAAGCCACTGTTAAAAGGAGACCTTCTATCACATGTACCTTATGACAAAAACACCTCCGTTGAAAACTTGTGTCCATTTTCTAATGAGTTCCTGGAGGCTAATCCTAAAGCTGGTGCAAATGAAAATATGTCTTCTTAGAGAATATTTTACAGGAGAAGTGCTGTCTCTGCAGCATTAAAATCTCTGAAGACTTTTGGGGAGAGGCTTCCTTGGCTCCAGGTGCATTACTCAGTGATGCAGGACTGCAGCTACTTGCAGAGAGTTGGTATTTTATTCACCTCTTCCCCATGCAACCTCTTGATCTTAGAACAAATGCAAGCCTCCCCCCACCATGCAAAACCACTATCAAAACAACACAAAACAACAGCAAAAACCCTAACCACAACAAAACCCCATACCAAACAAAAGACACCACCCTAAAAAATTCTGTAAATGTTTTATTTCAAAGCTGCACAGGAAAAAAAATTCAAGTCAAGGAGAAGAACACATAACAGAAATGGTGTCAGCTTACTGAACTTGGAAGACTGTAACTGTGGGCTGAGGAGAACTAGAAACAGCTTCTGACAGATTTGCAGGACTGGAAGAACTGCGGAGACAGTATGGAAAACAGTTGTGGTGGATTGAAGGATACTATTTCTCTTTTAATTATTTTATTTCCTCTTGTGACTTCTTTTGAGTAGAAGTCAGAAGACACTGGGTGCTGTATAAATGTTCTAGAAGAAGGTTATGCTGATTGTAATGTGCTTTTGAGTTTCTCAGGATGGGGTTTTTCTTCAGGTGTGTTTGTGTGTTGGTTATATCACTTGAGCATTGGTTTGGGAATGCTACAGAATCCTTCCTGAAGAATAGAAAGGGACAAAAGCTTTGCTAGGAAAGATCATCATAAGCAGCCATTGACTTTCTGATTTTTCAGTAAGACTCCAGAAATGTACCATGGTAATAGTAATTTCTGGAAATACTGAAGGAAGCTTGGTTTGAGTAATGTACTCTGCTCTGGGTTTGTCATCAGCTGGCTTTCATAGAATCATAGAATGGTTTAGGTTGGAAGGGACCACAAAACTCATCCAGTTCCAACCCCCCAGCATAGGCAGGGACACTTACCACTAGAACAGGTCACTCAAGGCCTCACCCAACCTGGCCTTGAACACCTCCATGGAGGAAGCAGCCACAACCTCCCTGGGCAACCTGTTCCAGTTTCTCACCACCCTCACTGTAAAGAACTTTCTCCTAACATCCCATTTACATCTCCCCTCTTCCAGTTTAAACCCATTAAACCCTTTATTCTATAGAAAGGAAGAAATTCTAGCCAGATGTGTGCATCAGCTGGAGTGTGTGTGGTTACTGTGACCCACAGGACAGTTAAAAATTCTGCATGTTGTTCAGTTAATCCCCATACAAAATACCCTAATACTTGATCAGCTTGAGAGGACAGAAGAGGATATCAACCAGGGTCTACAAGACAGGGGCTGAGATGCTGAAGGTGGATAGCCAGAAGGCAAGTCATGTGCCTGTGAGGACATTGCTCACTTGATTGCACAATATGTTAACTACATCTGGATTTAGCATAATCACCCTTGACTAATATGAAGAGGAGGGAGTTAACTGCTGAATAAATAAATTACTTAATTACATGTTATCAGAAAGGAACAGATGGTCAGTTTAGTGTGTTCTCTGACTGCTTATGCTTTCAAGAGAGGATTAGATCCACACTGATTCTTGTACAGATTTCCCAGTGTCAATTATTCGTCTGTGTGTAAATCGAACAACATTTTACCATTAAATTTGAGGTGTGCCTTGCTAATACCCATTTTAGGTGACTGATACTTCTCAATGCTGCCATAAACTACTATTTTGTGACACTTTGTTTTCTTTGTATGGTGACTGTGTATTTATTGCAGTGCTGGTTATTAATGGTGAGAAATTGCTCTGGATTCCACACCAGAAGACCTGCATGCCTTATCATATGGATATTGTACAGTATAACATTTTGCCATGTTTGTGGATGAAGCATAATTTGCAGTCCAGGTTTCAGTTAAGATCAAATTTTATTCTTAGAAATTGTCCTTTGATCTTCTGCCAGCTCCTGAGAAATGCATTCCTTGAGATCTTTCTCAGATCCAGAGTTCAGAGTCCGTAGTGGCTGTGTCAGCTGGCCTGGAGTACTGTTGCTGCAACACTTCATCTAGCATGGATTAAAATTCTGGTTAGAGGTGGACTGTTACTTGTAAAAAGTGACATTAGGATATGGTCTGATATGGTCTACTTATTTTTACTTTATTCCCACCCCCAAGAACTGAGAGATACTCCATCACTTTTCAGGTAGAAGACTTCTACAAGTTCAGTTCTTTGTAGCCTCTCTGCCTTGTATAGCTTTCCTGTGGTCTGAACTTGGTGTGGTATAATTGGGTGCATGTCCTATTTTAATTACACTTTTCACTCTTCTCTTCCCACCTTTTTCCTCTCATGAGAAATTATAACCATTCCTACACTTTATTAATGATTGTTACCTAAGTGAAGAGGAACAAGCCAGTATTTGCCCTTTGTACTTTTGTATAAATTTAGAGAAAGTAAAAGGCAAAAAGGTAAAAATCACTGTCTTCTCAAGAAGTGCTAAATACCCTTCATGGGAGTAGAAGAGTACACAGATGCATTTACAGCACTGAACTCTACCAAGACTCTCTAACTTTTCTTTTTTTCTTTTTTCTTTTTTTTTTTAATAAATTCAGAGTTGCCTGAAAATCAGCATATGATTTGAATGAAATTGAATCTGTTTCAGGGCTCAAGCAGCATGTCTTCCATCTGAGGCAAAATGGAGATGAATTTCAATTAGGTAGTCCCATTATAATCTATTTCCACCTGTAGTTTTCATCAAAATTGCTGGGAAGTGTGATATAATGTATGATCAGGATTTGCCCACCAGCAGCAGTGTGCCCATTATCTTAGTTTAAGAAAAAAAGAAGTGCAAAAGTACTTGATGGCTCTATGTGTATGTGCTTATATCAGCTTCTCACTGTGAATGACTTTGTTGTGACAGGTGGTTTGCATGGGCTTTGAAGGTGGATCTGTATGTATGTTCTTGTGTATGGAATTTATATAATGGTTTATATTCTTTCCACCTTCCTGATGATACAGATTGCTAATTAGATTTATAAAGTAAGCATTTGAAAAGGTGTGTTGTGATATTGGCAGAGTAGTCCCTAGTTAGGTAAAAAATGTTTGTTTTGTAGTAGTGTTTTTGTTTTAACCTGATTTTTATGCAAAGTTTTGATGTGTCAGCCCACAAGGTGAATCCTAGACTGTTCATGTTAATTCAGGCTTATGATCCACCCATGATCAGTGTCACTATCTCACTGCCAATTTTCTGAAGCTTTTCTGCCTTATTGGCATGTAAGGATGCTGTGATACCCTAGAATGGAGTCTGCTTCTAGCCACTTAATGTACATCATTTCCTTATTGGCTGATGTCTGCATCACACAGGTGATAATAAAATAGACTGCATGTCTGTCCTTTCTCACTGGCCTTCTACAAAAGAGATTTTTTTAAGATGTGTCATGCACATAGTTAATTTTCCTAAAAAAAGCAGTAGCTTGTGTTTCAGGTGATACCAATTTCAAAGCTGTGTTAAAATCGCTTGGTCAGTTTGTTTCCTAAGATAGCAATTATATTAATTGGCTTCATAACAGTAGAATAATGTTTGAAAACTTTCATTAGTACTTAGAGTGCTTACTTGTCTGCATGACTTCTTTCTGAGAACGTTATTAGAGGTGTAGCTTGCTGCCCTGTCCCTGCCAAGCTGCTTTAGCATTGTTTAAGTATAGTGTAGTAATACTCCTCATCTGCTGCATCATTTTTTTGGAAGTGTTGTGATTTCTTTTTTATTACATGTGACATAGCACTTGAAAAAGGGTGAAGTGAATTGCTGAGAATTGCCATGCTGTTGCATGTGCTTGGTGTAGACAGATGAGCTGTAGTGATAGGAAGGGTGAAGGTAGCTGTCGTGTGAAATGTTGTTTTGATTAGGTCAACAAAATTTTCCTTGTTCAGAGGACTCTTTAGTTTGGTCATTTCTGATTTCTGCTTAAAGTCATGGGGAGTATTAAGTGGAAGATACAAACTGCTGTACTTAAGAGAGACTATGGGTGCCTTTGGAGTGCCAAGCAAAATGTCTGAGGTGGAATCAAATCGCTTATACATGAGTAAGTGCTTGCCTTTCAATGGTTTGGTTTTTACGTGCCTTACATCTGAGAAATGGAGTTGACCCACTGTGCTGCTGAGCAAGATGGCATCTGCAAGTTTAAATAATTTTTCATACTTTCATTGTGGATCTCAAGGATGTTTGTATTTGATACTGCAGAGTGAGTAATGTTTTTTGTCTGTGCTGCCATTGCTAGAAGACCAATCTTTCTTTTCAGCTATCCTTACTCTGATAAATGCAGCAGCCCCATTGATGGGTCACTCCACTGACAGTCAATCTTATCTAGTGGAGGTGCGTGTTGCAGGCTGGAGCTGACTCTGGAGTTCTTGTGTATCTTAGCTTCACCAGCTGCTGACACGTGCTGATAATAGACTTCTTGGTAAGCAGCAACTTTGATAGAAAATCAGGTGAGCTTAGGTAAGTGTGTCTATCTTACACCGCAGTGAATAAAACTCACTTGCGAGTGAAATAAGGAGAAATCACATTTCAGTATACATACAATGAGCTTTGAAACATGGGAGAAACCTTGGTATCAACAACCAAGAAAGCAGGAGCAGATAAGGCAGGCGTTCCTCTGAACTCTGCTGTCTGTAATACAAATGTTAGAATTGCCATGCTATTCATGCCTCAAGGAAGAAAATGACAGTGATGTGTCTTCATTGAGATGACCCTTGCAGACGAAACCCAGACCCAACAGAAAAAATCCCAATTAATACTAAGAAAACATGACATGGAATCAAAGGTCCCGAGACTATACTGGTGGTATATAGTAACAGCTTTCAGCCTGCCTTACAAAGTAAATGTTTTGTGAGAAACTGTGTATAGCACAGTCGACTGACTGAAGAGGAAAACAAAGCATTGCTGCTATAGCAATGAGCGGCAAGATTTCACTGAGGCCAAAAGCTAAGCAGGATTCCAAGAAATGCTGGCTGCATAAGATCATCTAGAGTTAGGGTATATATTGAAAGAGCTTAGTGGAATTTCAGAAGGAATAGCAATTGTGTCATTATGTCAAACTTGATTAGAGTTTATGAAGAACCTTGGTATCTTGACTGCATTCTTCAAGAATTCTTCTATTTTACACTGGTGCTGCTAGCTTTTTATCAGATGAAAATACAAGAATAAGATGACTAACATATTTAACTGGGTATATTAACTTTCACTTACCACTGGGTTGTCATTTTAGATTTTGGGGTGTCATAGAGATGTGTGCATACTTTCTTCTCCCCTCGTAGGTCAGGACAGTAACAAAGACATCCCAGGAAATAAAAACAATGGGCCTGTCACTTTATCTATGAACATGTATTGCATGCAAACATCCTGAAGCAGATGTCTATAAATCAGGAGTGCAGACTAGAACCTGGTTTCAGAAATAAACAGGAAAAAAAGGAAAATACTGGTAGCACAATGGAAATTGAGGGGTTTGTAGAGGCAATGTCATAAACACTAAGAATACTCAAGTAAACATGGGACTAGTGTTCAAGGTTAAAAGACAGCCCTTGAATTATTTCGAATGACCTTGTGTTTGATGACAATATTGTGGTATTTCTATTTGTTTTTTATTTCTTCTTTGCTGTTGTTAGGGTAGAGAGGGCTGTACTGTACTTGCATTTCCTAATGAGCTTACTATTTTACATAGTAATGAACTGCTCTGTCTTGGGGGGAAATACAAAGCACCTAAAAACAAAGTCCGAAACATAAGTTCAGATGGGTAATTGTGAGTTGGCACATCTTCCATCTTTCTGGGATTGCCAACATGGAAAACCTCACAGCTGTTGGTACAGGAAAGTTATTTTTCCAAAGATTCTACTACAAATTCTTGCGCTGCTCTCAAGCACTTTGGAAACACTTTTGGTGAGGAAATAAAATATCCTCAGTTTCTGTTGTAATAAATATGACTTTTCAATGCTTTTTAGCAGCCAAGAAAAACCATCAGTTACTAATTATGAGGTATTATCATTCATAATTAAACAAAGTCTATTGGAATTAAGCACACTGTCACTGAAATGTTCTTCCTTTTAGTTTTGTTCCTGGCAGGATGAAAATAAATGGGAAAATGAAAGACAATGACAGCACTCCCCACCTCCCCCCCCACCCCTGAAAAAAAATTTTTATTTTGTTTTCTTAATGGTGAGATTAAAACGTGTTTCATTGGAGTAATTTCAGGCAACCAATTTTTAAATGCGTGGTTTCTGACAAAAAGAATGTGATTTTTGAGTAACAACAGATTCTGGAATGAAACAGGTTTTAATGAAAAAATAGATGTCTTTATCTACAGCTTCCTCAAGCTGTTTTCCAATTCTGCTACTACTCAGTGTGTTTGCATGCAATAAGGAAAACAAATATTTTTACTTCTTATTTTTTTCTTTCAGCTCAGGAAGGCTGTTCCTTGGTGCCTTCTGTCTCCCATAACAAACACAGGTCTATTTAGAGATTCATTATGGGTCCTGTCTCTGTATTGCCTGTTCATGTCCTTCAGTCGTTTTCAGATCCTTTAACCTCAGCTATTCAGAAAAGCTTATTTTGGTTTGTTGCTCATCTGAAGTAAGGAGTTTATTTAAACTGGCCAGCTCCAACAGTTAATGCAACATCTCTGAAACTGCCAGTGAACCTAAATTAGGTTGTCAGAGTCAACATACCAATGTAGTGAGCCTATTAAAATCTTAATAACTTTTAAAATTGGACTCTGGGCAACAAAACATTGTCCTTGTGCATTAGATTTTCAGTAGATAAATCCATTAAGCTATGTCTTACCACTTTCCTTCTTTCTCTGCTAAAGACTGTCCAAATACAAAATTTTAGAAATCCAGTGATTATTTCTAATACTGGAACATCATAAATCAGATATTGTTGGACAACATTCAGCTCATCCAAAAAATATCTGCTGTGTTAGGAAAAAAATCTGGTTTTATCTGGGTCATCTCACTGATGGTGTTAGGATTTCTGTGCCTGAGAGAAAGGTAGTTTGTTTTAATGAGATAAAAGTTGGAGGAAGGCAGCTACAGAGTTTGTTTGTAGCCTTTTACTTCTGAGCCCATAGTCCATCTTGATCTTAGTAAAGGAGCTGTCAGTTGCATTTAAAATCAGACTTCTGTTGTCTCAACTTCAGTTCTGTGCATGAAGACATTGCTTTGACTCTAGTAAAGCTATATTGCTTTCTTCTTCTCCTTCCTCCTCTCCCTCCAATGAAGTGACAGATAGGTGATAGGTGACAATATATATAATGCATTGCTGTAAAGTGGAATTCCCCCCTTCAATTCACTCTGAATGGGAAGGAGAATTCTCTTCTTGCCGTGATTGTTGTGTACCGCTTAGGTTCTCCTTCATTAATATATGCTAGTGGGAGGTAAAAATTGAACTTTTTAATGGGAACAAAGTTACAGCCTTAATTATGGAGGAAATTGTAGCTTACTCATAATAAGAAACTCAAGTTTGAATGCGAAGTTTGACTGGCAAAAAAAAAAAAAAGTCATCATTATTACTATGTATGAGGCCAAATCCATTTGCAGACAAGTACCAAGTGATTAGACATTGCTAAGAGAGGTAAAAGGACTGTTACAAGAACCTCTCTTATAATTCTCTTCTTTCAAGAAGGGTAATTAGTGGCCTCTGGGCTATTTCAGCCAGTTGTAATGCTCTCTGAAAGGAAACTAAATAAAATCAAGTGTGGTCATATATACATCACTGGCTGAAATGATCTCTTCAGCTCTGCTCTTCTGTAGTTTGCATTCTGTATCTTTGTGCAATGTTATTACGAGCAAAGAATGTAGGGGGATTCTTCATAGTAGTTAATACCTGGAAGAGATACAAAAGGTCAGGAGATATATAGGGCATGTAACACAGAAGTGTAGTTCTTGACAGTCAACAATGTCTTGAAATAGAGTGGTCAGTTCCTCTGTGGTAGTGTCAGAACATAGTCTGAACTTTGAAGGGAGCTGTATAATGAGAATTTAGAAACATAGCAGGTAGACAAAAATGCATGAAAATAAAATGCCTGGCCTGAAAGAGTTCTCATCAAAGATTATGAGGTGTATATCAGTCTTGGTGAGAGTTACTGCTTTCTAGAGTCTTTCAACAGCTGCAGTTGAAAATGATGCAGCTGAAAATGCTGCTAAACTCCCTGAACTATTTTCAGTATTTTTTTTTCCCCAGCCTTAGTGCAAAAGGGCAAATTTGGGGTCCCTTGTGTAAACACCAGTTCTATCTGCTAAACAATCCAAATGCCAGCACTTTGTTATAATTAAAGTCTAACTACCAAGAAATCTTCATCAGAGGATAATAATGACACTGTATTTTGATACTCAGACAAAGCTTTCTGTTAAAAGCTCAAGTGAAAGACTTGATAAAGACAATTAGTTCTGTAGTCTGTGGTAGCTTATCTGTGGATTTTCTCCTTACATGGTTAAATATACCCTTTGCAATTTAGGTTTCATCCAATGAAGAAGATGTGATTTCAGATAATTTTTGTTTTAAGGAAGAGGTTGGTATTTTAGTCTGCTATTCATCCATATCCACTTATCCCAGGAAAACACTAATTTCTGAGAGAATTCAGAATGAAGCGCAATGTGCAACTTCTCATTCACAATAAATTGGTAGGTAAAATTGATTTATACTCGAACACTTGCCTACCAGTGGCCATATCCCTAAGGAGATGAGTGCTATTGTAAAATTGTGCAAGATTCCACTTCTCCGAGGAAACACAGCAGTCCTAAGACAGCTTGTATACTACCCTCATCGAACACCACCATATTTTTGTGGGTTTTCCCCTCATTGTTTATAATTACTACAGGAAACCAACTACTGCACCCGTGTCCTTACAGACTACACTGCCCTCTTACCTTTGCTACTTTAGATGTTTCCAATTAGTAGGAAGTGTGGCTCCTTAGATTGGGACCATGTAGTGCTTGCTACAGAAATGCTGCATGAAGCTCATAATTTTCTCCCAAACATTTTATAATCTAAGCATATAGCTTCTGTCAGTAGTGAAATCTGAAAAATGGCTGGAGTTGGCTGAGACAGGGATCAAGCAATGGACCTCAGTGTAGCTGTTCATCTTCTCTAGCTTGTAGGAAACTTTCAGTTTGAGCAGAGGAAGCTGATCCGGGACAGAAAGTGAAGATAGTGCTTCATATATGACTAACCTTAGTGAACTTTGGGTTTAAGCATGAAAGTATGAAGTGAGGTATGTGAAATCTCACAGAAGTAAGCTACATAGCTGTGGAACACTGGCTATAAATATTGCACAGCACTTAAAAAGCAAATGAAACAAAAGCAAAACCACAAAACTGCACAAAAAAAAATCCTTACTGGAGTGTCTCTAAGCAGCTTGCAAATATCCATTAATTATATCTCAGTGGGAAAAGGTACAAAGGTCATTTTACTTGTTTTGGAATTGGAAATCAGTTGCTTTTAATGTGGAGATCAACACTGATACCATCTGTTAGAAGGAAAGTAAGTAGAGCTTATGGACAAAGCATTAATTTTCAGCCAGGACAATTGTGCACATAATGGAAGCACCTAACTTTACATTTAATTGGAAAAAAAAAAAAAAAAAAAGAGAAAAAACAGCCTTAGGAGACATTTTATGGTTTTTGCATAGTTAAAATTTGCATGGCTCAGATTTTGCATCACCTGACTTTTGAAATGACGACTAAGCCTTGCTACCTGAAAGCCAAAAATACTGGCTATACTGGGACGTGATCATGTTACTAAAAATCTGTGTAACTGAAAGAGGTCAACAGATTTTGTGACTGCTTGAACCTCTGACCTTCTGCTGTTCTTAAAATTACTTAAGTGAGTTCTCACCTCAGCTTCAGTCTTAGGCTGTCATCTTTATATTTGTGGTGTGTTATAAACCTGTCCATCATTACTGCGAATTACAACAAAGATCTACTTTTAACAAGGCTCCATTTTTTATTCTCTCACATCTCCAGAACTTCTTGGTTTGGGTTGGGTTTTCTTTTTTTCTGAAAATGTTTGCATAATTTGTAAACTCCATAACTGACCTTGTCTGTGGCTATTTGATTATACACCTCCAATGACGTCTCCTACTCATCTTTTTTTTTTTTTTTTAAGGACCTGATCATGATAGTAATCAGAGTTTGTTTTATTTCAGATTTATGAGGATAGTAATTTCATTTTGGCTTTAGTTACTGTTCTCAGGACAAGGCCAATTCTATCCTCAGCGTATCAGTTGCCCAAGGCAGAAGGTGAAATTGCTTTTCACTACTTGAAAAACTGGGCCAAAGTAGTGAAGAAATGTCTAACATCAAATACTTTGTTCCATGTGAAGGAGAAGTTCTGTCAGGTGCTTGGGTAAATAATAGCTTCTATTAGGTGTTAGCTGTACAAATGCACAATGAAAACAATCTCTCATTTTCTGCAAAAATAATGCACTAGTTCACTTCAAATAGCTGTAGGAGGTTTTTCTTTTATTGAGAATCGTAGCACCAGAATGGGGGTGGGGAGGGTGTCTGTGTGGTTTACTTTGATTATTTATTTATTTGTTTAATAACTGTTATTCATATAAATACTCATCTATTCTTCTCCTATTCCTCCAGATTTGATTAGAACCCTAGTGTATTGTTGTGAGAAGTAGTAAGATGAAGTGCATTGTTATGACTAACCACAGGGGAAAATTCTTTTCCTGGCATGATTGGTGAAACTACATAGTGTTCTTGGTTGGATATTTGGTTTTGGTTTTGTTTTTTGTTGTGTTTGTTGTTTTGGTTTTGTTTTGTGTTTTATTTTTCCTGAGCTGCTAAGAGGAGAGACAACATGCGAGATACTTTAAAAATGGGAGTGGTACTAGATGCTAGAAAGTAGGCAACTAGACAGAAAGGTGCTCCATTTAGAATGTAGTAAGAGACATAATATCTCTACCATGGAGAATTGGGTAACCTTGAATGTCATAAGTCAAATGATTTGATAAATACAATTTGTGGTTGTATATGATCATACCTTTGTTCACTTCCTGCTTATTATTCACATTATTCTATTTGTTATTGGCTTAATAGTTTTGCACTTCAGCCACCTAAGAGTACTGCATGGGAAGCTCTACCCCTTGTTTATGCACATGTATGCACTAAGTAGTATTTCCAATAAATCTGAATTCCTCAGCAAAAGTGAGCTGCTGAGCCATTTCATTTAAACTTACAATATTTCAAGCATAGCTTCTAGTGTGAAAAAAATGCACTTAAGACCTAAATTCAGCAGCTCACCACTTGGTGCCACTCTAGCTTTGTGATCTGCAGTCTTGCCAAAATAACAGAAGATTTCTTCCCCTAGGTTTGCCAAATGCTATCTGAAATATGACACTCAGAGCAGACATCTCTCAGTGATGTTGCTCTGAGTCAGAATAGATGGTGGCTGATGGACAGTTTTCTGATATTGCTCAGAAGGGAAAGGAGATGGAGATATCTATGATAGGGATTTAAAACTGAATACCTTGATCTGAAAGCACTACAGGTCTTTGTTTTCTAATGCTGCTGTCAGTTCAAATCTGAACTGGACTAAACCATTTTAGTGAGTGCTCTGAGACTGTTCTTTCCCTGAAAAGAAGGAGCAACAGCCATTGAATGTACTTGCAGCTATTTGCACAAAAATTGCAGAGCTGTGGCACATGGGGTGGTTACCCTCTTTATTGAAGTACTTCCTGAATTGCACATCTGTCTGCCTAGGCTCTAGGGTCTTGATCTGAGAAGTGTGGCATAAGTCATGCCTCTACAAGCAGCCCCATCATCTTTGATTTGTTTCCCAGGATGTACAATTTAACCAAAGGCGGCACATTGTCTTTTTCAAAGGGTAGTGACAAGTTTGAAGCTGTATTAATACTGAGAAAGAATTCTTTCCCTATGACGTTTTATAAGTCATAATGGCAAAAATGCAATGATTTCTTGCGAGGTACATGTTTTACTTGCATGTTGGAGGCAGCATTGTATCATGAATAGATGCGGAGTCAAACTGCGGGACACTCGACAATGAGGAGACATAATACAGGTCGGGCAAAAAGTTTATGACTTGGAATGGGAAAGGGAGAATGTGAAACTCTTTCTTTTGGACAGAGCAAGGTACTTGATTAAAGAAAATGAAAGTATGGTTTGGAGTCTAGAGTGGAGAAATAACATGATAAATTTGAGAACAAGGAGTTTGATCAGGAATAAGAGTTTAATACCACTCTCACAGCATATCCTTTTTCTCTTTCCCTCTTCCCTCTCTCTTTTCCACTCCATTCAGTTACCCTTTTCCCTGGCTGTGCAGGCACTATTACTTAGTATTTGCAGAGCATTACAGGAGTGAATCTAGGCCAATTACTTCTCCTGTAGATAGGAGTTCTGGTATCTGATGTGTGGCTAATGTGCATCTGGAACCAGTAAATTCTATAAAAGATCTGTAAAATAAATATATCCCAGAGCTCAATAACATTGCAGAAAATGACCCTAATCCCAATATTTTGTAATAATTTCATGGTATCTTTAGTAGTATTTCCTTTCTAACTTGTAAGTGTTTGACTTTATCTCTGTGGTGGGTTTTTTTTTTTTTTTTTTAACATAAGA